>CM031236.1:182890141-183290141 GCA_018340775.1 Taxus wallichiana var. yunnanensis | reverse complement strand
ATATGTGGATGATGATATACTATTTGACATGGATATATTTTGAATGTTGTTCGGACATGTGATTTTGGATATTGTGAGTAGATCTAGAAAATGGACATTACATGATGATGATATAGTTGTTGATATAAATTGTAAGTGATATTGTTGATTTCCTTGATGTTGTTGTGATTCATATGTATAGATGATTTTGTGTTTTTATTTTTATCATGTTGGATGTTCTGATATGGCCATGAGGCCAAAGGAGGTATTTGTGTTTTGCAGGTTGAAATATCACAACAAACATTGGGGGATTGGAGACCAACCACATTGGAATTCTAGATGAATTCAACAAGGTCACCATGACAACTAGTTTTGTTGTGTGTGTGTGTGTTTGTTAGTGTCGGGATTCCCGTGTGGGGGATCACCTTTGAATGTGACCATGAGTTTTGTGTATTTTATTAATGTGGTTCCTTTTTATTATTGTTTGTATGTATTTTATTAGTAATGTGTCCCCTTCTTTTATTTAATTAAACTGTGGTAGATTAATGTGAGAAAACATATGGTTAAAAGTTAATTAATTAAATTGGGATATAAGGAAGTAATTATTAAAGTTGTTGACCCATGTGTTAAATGTTGTAAGGTGTGTGTAAGTAAGGTTGTAAGATATGTGTAAGTATGTGTAAGAGTTGTGTAAGTCAGATTTTGGAGTATGAAACACTCCACCTCCTTGGAAATTCGAATTTGTCCTTGGGGGTTGTTTTGGAGGCTTGTGGGACAAGTAAAACTTGTCCCATACCTCTTAAAGTTATTTACCAACCATACCTATGGTTGGAGGGTTGATTTTAGCCCTTTTTAATGCATTTTTATAAATCATGTTGCATGTTTTTATTGCACTCTTCTTACATTTTATTTAATTCAGTCCTTTGGGGTGTGGGCTTTTTGGAGTGTGTAAGTAATTTGTCATATTTTCACCCACCTCTTTATTGTGCATTGGAGAATGAATTTGAATTTTGTGTTGGAATTGAGGATGTGTGATGTGGCATCCTACATGGATCCACCTCATCCTCTTCTCTCTCCTCCTTTATAAAACTGAAACTCTTTGTTTGGTTTTGGGGTTGTTGAAACTTTGGAATGCTTCCTTGGGGTGAATTTTCTTGTGCTTGGAGCTCTTTCTTTTGGAAGGAGATTGGAAAACTTGCATGCTTGTTGGTTGCTGATTTTAGGACTGTTTTGGCATTGAAAGCTTGCTATGTTGAAAGAAAAGCTACCATGGAGAGGTAGGAGTGAGATCTTCTCTTATCTTTGTTATTTCTCGTTGTGTTTGTGTGAATGGTGTATGTTTTGTTTATTTGTTGGCTATTTGGGTAGACTGCCATAAGAATGGTGTAGGAGAAGGCTATGGGGAATCCATGTGGGGGGCATAAGGGAATGCCAATGGCATCAGAATTCTTGTGGAGGGAGATTGGATTTGGGATCTACCATGGAAAAGAAATAGCTTGTATTTCTTACTTTGTGGGGGCATAAGGAAATCATGTGGGGGGCATAAGGAGGGATTGTGGGGGGCATAAGGATATGTGTGATGAATTATTTTGGTGGTTTGTTACAGGTGGATGCCCAATTCCCATTGGGAGGCATAAGTAGCTTCCCCCATAGTTCTTGCTCCTTTGGCTTGCAATGAAGAAGCCTGAGTTTTGTTTGTTGTCTTTCAATGCAGTTGTAAACTGATGTTTTTGTTTGGACTGTGTTTTATATTGAAATATGCATGTTGAAAGAATGTTGTGTGTTGTGGAAGCCTGTTGTTGCCATGGGTTGATATCCATTTCTTATTGCATTTTGGTTGGGGCTCGAGGGCCAATGATGAAGGATGGCTTCTCCTTTCATTGGATGTCGAGTTGGGTGGAGAGCGTTACCTTTCCCCCACTTTTGTTGTGATCAAATTAGAAAAAAGGAAACTTTGCATGTTGTTGTTTTGGAGCAGAGGAGAAAGACATTTGACTATCCCTTGTGAAATAAAATCCCATTGTAACCTTTCCCACTTTGAAGTGGATGAATTTGTAAAATTTTTGAAATGGAAAGATGTTGTATTGATTATGAAAGTTGTAAAATTGAAGTGTGAAAGATATATCTATTATGTTCTGTACATTCGAAAGAAAGAAATTGAAATATGCTAATTGCATTCAAGAAATTGGAAGATGTAAAGTTGTATTTGAAATCAATAAAGGATTGCAATACCTTTCTTCATTTGCATTGTTGTATTGTAAATTTAATTTTGACCATGTCAATGTTTTGGGAATCTCTGTTTGAAAGGAAAAAAAAACCTATGTGAGGAAAATACAATGTTTTGCCTCTTTTGGAAATGTGTAAAATTGAACTTTTCGTGTCTTGAATGGTTGTTTAAAACAATTAAATGTAATAGACTAAAATAGAATTGAAGTTCCCATATATGGAAGATGAAATTGATATCCAAATCCTTTAGGAAATTGATCTTTGTCTTAAATTTAAAACTGGCAAATAATTTAATTAAAATGCACAGTTGGAACCTGCAAATAATAATCAACTTTGAAACCTTAAAATTTAGCATGTTATAATATCAATGAACTCATCTTGACAAAAAACACTTAAGGAAATCATTTAAAACATTGCAAAGTCGGGCCTAAACCTTTCACAGTCATTTTGTAGTCTTTTTCGTTAATTGTTGGAAAAATTCAAATTGGAATAAAGAAATTAATTCACCTTCCTAAAACATCCTAAATCCTTCTTAGAACAATCCTCCATGTCTTTTGGCATGTTGAGTGAATGAGAAGATCAAATTGAACCAAATCTATAAGTTAAAAATTACCAGTTGGCTTTTTAAAATCCTGCATAACGTTTTCTTAAAATTGACCTCTTAAAATTTATCATAATATAAAAATTGTGTTTCTGTGAAAAGAGGGCGTCAAGAGCTTTCCAGAAAGTCCTCGTTTGCCCAAAACTGAGCTTCCTAAAAAAGTTATGGCCCTCTGAAGTTTTCCTTCCTTGGTGGGAAAATTTGGGAAAATTTTCCCTGGTGGGCCCGCGGCCCGAAAATTTCCCTTAGAAAACTTAGAAAAAAATTCAAAATTTTTGGGAATTTTCTTAAATTTTCCTCCATGACCATGTCGGCCCACAGCCAATCGGGCGTTGCCACGTGGCACGGCGGAAGGGTAGAACCCTCACCAACTTTATCATTTTGAAAATTTTGTTTTGGAATTTTTTTGAAAGAACCCCATGCACCCCGCACTCCCGCTCTCGCCTTGGTGTAATCCCCTCCATGGATGCGCAGACCCGCGCGTGCCTTTTACCCCTCGTCTCCCCCTTTGGTGAATCTCCCCAAACTTCTCCGCCGCCCCGCCCTTCCCTCATCCCTTCTTCGCTTCGGCTTGTTGAGCGCAATGTGTCCTTGGTGGACCCATGACTCATGGGCGCTAATTGGTTTTTCTCCCCCTTTGGCGAATGTCTCCAACTTTCTCTGCCCTTCCCTCATCCTCTCCCCGCTTTGGCTTGGAGCCCGACACGTGTCCTTGGAGGACCCGCGAAGGCGCGGGAGAAATGTGGATTTTGCACCCGCGTGGGGAAAAATTTTAAACACCGCCCCGCGACCCGCCAACCTGAAAAATGGTTTTCTCCCCTGCTTAACACGTGTCCCTTTTGGGAAAATTTGACTCCCAAAGCCCGCCGGTCCATAACTAGAGTTTTACAAGGAGTTAGGAGGACTTCTTTATATCATCGGAAAGGTGAGGAAATTTCCTATCCAATGGGAATGATTTAGGGAAATTTTGAATGTGTTAAGTGTGAGAAAAATCAAGTTAAAACTATAAGCCTATTAGAGAGTGGGTATGGGGATAAATTACCCCCTGAACCTAATGAAACTTCTAACCCTAAAATTTGGACCTTGTGACCTCTGATAATTGTTAATAAAAGAAAATTATGTTCTAATAGATTAAACTTGTTCCGGAACCTATTAGTGACAACTGTTGTCTTACAACCTAGTTGTAGACACTTAAATAAAAAAATTATTCCATAATTTTCCTAACTAATCTTAGGTTGTTTCTTGTGTCTCAAGTGGGTTGTTTTAGTGGGCATCACATAAACTATATTTTTAGTCACACCTTTCTTACACACAATAAGTATATTTTTTTTGCGAGGAACCATTCCATTTATCATGATTTTCCTATTGTATTTTATATTGTGCTTCAAACGGTAGATAGGTTGACAATCCATGTGTATAATGGTCTTTCTTAGTTACCCTTAGACACTCTCATTTTTACTTCAAATTTTTATAGAACATACATATAGGTATATAAAGACTCATGCACTTGTTTTCTAATCCATTCACCCCCACCCCGAGACATTAGAGGTGATAGGGACACTTTGCTTGGAATACTCAATAGTGACCCATGTACTAATAGTGGTTAATAGTCATCCCATTTATCCAATGACCATTTTTATCATTTATGTACATTATGGAGGAAAACCTATACTTGGATTGAGGTCATATTGTGTGGGAAATAATCTTGAGAATTCCTATAAAAATCACTATATAGTTTATTTAGCACACCTCTCCTAAGAAAATACACATCCATCACATTGGAGATTATTATACCTTTAACTTAAGAGGAGTAAAATACCCTCAAGCTTATCAAAGTCCAATTGTTTTTGCTATCACATTCTTGTGCGAAAAGAAGGGTCCATTTGTTTGAATTGATTGAGCATATATAGAGAGAGGAGGAGAAGTCTAATCTCATATGGGGATATTATTCTACATAAAACTATGTCATCCCTTATACCACATTGACATGTAGCACAATAATTCCAATTAGAATCCCAAGCAAATTCTATAGCCTTTCTTTCATGTTTATTTGAGTGAATTGTTAGGGCTTGGAGTCGGATTGAACAAGTAGCATATCTGAGACATTCACATGTTTTTGCACATATCTGAAAAAGGTTTTAAAATACTATAGGTAAATGAATATGTGCATAAAATTTTAAATCAATCTAAGTGGGACACAACACTATTAATGAGTAAAGTGTAAAAATGAGAACATCTATTATTGTCACGTGACATTATCGAAAACTTCAATTATTCCCATTTTACACTACAATCCTAGACACACTAAAACATACTCGAATTTATAGAATTTTTTTAAGGATATTTATGAGCTTGTTATGAGCATCTATAGCCCATTATTAATAACCATGTATGAATTTCAAGGTAGGGAATTTACCCATGATTTTTGCACTATTTTAGAATTCTATTTTCTTGTATTTATTAAATATACATAGGCTTGTAATTACTCCACGGTTTAGTGTAATTCAGGTTGTTATGCTTAAAATAATGAAACAATCACGACAAAGCTTACCCCTTATGATAAAGCCAATCCCCATCATGTAAGTTATTACATCACTTCCCATATCAAAAGGTTTTCACAAATTAAGTAAGGTAGAATTGGTACATTCTAAATTTTATGTTTAAAAATAATAAATGCATCTTGTTGTTTCCCACCCCAAATAAAATGCATACCACTTATTTCAATTACATGGAAAAACACCGATATAGTTATAGAGACAAACTTGATGGACTTATTTAAGTATTAAAATACACCCACAAAGTTTCTTTTCCTTATCACATTAGAAGGTTTGGGCTATTTCATTATGGATTGTGTTTTTTAAATCAATTCTAAAATTTACATCTCTAACACGTGCTCCCGAATAGACAAGTGTTTTTTTGTGAAAACTCTCATTTATTTTCATTTAACAACTCGTTCTCCTTCAAAACTTTTCAAAAACTTGTTTGAAATGAATTGACGCCTATCATAAGTTTTAAGAAAGTTAAAAAAATATTGAAGTAAACAATGACACACTAATTTATGAATAAAATCAATGCCTCATTCATTAAGCTCATAAAAATAAAATGAGCATTATACAACCAAATAAGAAGTACGATTGTAAATACCTAAATATGTGTCATGCGACATTTGGTAATTAACCCTTATAATTTATCTCATCCCATAAATCATTGTGAACTAAATTTATTAATCCATACACGTCCGTTTCTCAACTAGAATTAACTATCAATAGGTTACACTTGTTATCCATCACTAATCGGTCAAAAACCTCATTCTTAGATTATAAAACACATCCCTGGACATATAACCACCATCTCTAATTGATAGTTTGTATTATGCACTCCACCTAGATGAAGCCAACCATGACAGAAAAAATTGTTCAACTAATTTTTTGATCCAAAACAATTCTTCCAAAGATCTATTTTCAAAAAGTCCTAAAATTTCTATTTTTGGTTGTTTTCAGGGAAAGTCTGAAAGTCTATTTCTGCGATTTTTAAGCGATTTTGGATTTTGCATTTTAAGGGGCTTCGAGAATTGTTGGGCTTAGCAAAATTTTGGGTATGATATTTATCAACTAGACCCACATTCTAACTTTTTTCTTCACTCTTCTTTCCAATGGATCATCTAGTTTACAAAACGGATCAACGAGCTAGGAGATATGGCCCCGTCAAGGACACTAAATAAAATAATAAGTGCTAGTAGGAAATACTTTAGTTTTTCAATTCGTATTTTAGAATCCATCCCTAAGGTGGATACAAACAATCTCCATGTAGGATGAACTTTTCGTTCCCATTTGGAACCCTTCATATTCTTTGTCTGACAACTTTAAATTTGTTGGTTTTGGAAAAAAGAGATAGATCTCTAGGCATACATCTCTCTCATGGAGTGTTCCAATTTGTATTCACGATAAAATTTGTTTTTTTACTTGATATTTCATGGTAGATTGCATTTTCATAACACATTAAACACCATTGTTAGTGTGTTTTCCACCAAGTTACACTTCATAACTGGATCATTTTCTTCCTAAGTTAAAATTTTATCCTCAAAGTCTCTAATGGTGACATTTTCAAACTCACAATTTACCCTAGTGGTCCTAATGTCATTTAAGAGGGAAATATTCTCACAATAGTCGTTATAAGAACACATTCACATAACCCATTGTAAGGGCCTCACCTATCATATATTTTGGCTACCTAAGAGATCACAACAAAGCACCCAATTGATATAATATTCTCTTATCTACCTCTAAGGTTGTATACATCACATATAAATGATCTAAGACGACTTACAAATCCACATCTTAAACATCAAATATCATTCTTGAATGTCGGAGGTAATAATTAGCATCTTTGTTACCAAACACATTGTGATATAATACCTTCAAACATACATTAGGTTGGGAACTATGAGGGTTTGATGTCTCTTTGGAGTATTACTAAATGGGTATGAAAAGGACCATTTAACCCAAAAGTACTAGCCAATTTTTAGGTCCCCAAGAAAAGAAGAATAATAAGAAGTCCTAATCACATGCACACTTGTGATTACATGATTATAACCATGTAAAGTAAAGCTACAAACATGTAGGAACACAAATTTTAAAGGTGCGATCTAGATCAAAACCAAAGAGGACAAATTCACTTAGGAAATTTTTTTCTAAGACAAATGACTTCATCTTGCATAAAGACCACACTTCAAGATTTTTAGCATAACTTAATGATAACCTATACATCTTTTCTCCACACACTTTGAAATCATTGTCATCACATCCTAGTTTGAAAATTGATTAATCCTCTCTAATCCTAATGTTTACTTTCCTTCATTGGCTCATCTATACTAGTGTAATTTGACATTATAGTCTAAAAATGATTTAGTATGTGTGTGAGTGTGTTTTATAATTTACTATAACATGATCTTATTTCATTTATACACAATTATTTAATGCATTGATTATAATAAAACCCTAATATTTTCATTATATTTTTGTGAAACTTCTTACTTTAATGACATGAAACCATAGGGCTTTGTACCTCACCCCTAGGGTTTGATATTTCTACAAATATGACTACTTTAAAACATCTTGTAGGGTTTCTTAAAACGCTAATTTACTTTTGGGTGTTAGAAATTATGATAATTGGCAATATTTATACATCATCCTCTCTAAACATGCTCCATGATGGTCATATGATGAATGAATAATGAAAATTTATAAGGGGTTAATCTCAATCAAGTACCTCATTTTTTACATGCTTCCCAAATACAAAAGGAAACTTTATAAAAATTTAAATTAGTAGAAACCGCAGGTCAACCCTCAAGTGTTACAAATCTACCATTTATGGGGATTTCCTTCCTCGTTAGGTGTTATTACTCCAATGTTTTCTCAATCTTCTTTCATTCCTAAGTGTCAACTACGAGGACATCACATATGGTACCAAAAGATTATACACAAGTACTTACCCCATCTTATATGGCTAATGTTCCTTCAATTTATCTTTAACAACTATGATCCATTTACTCTATCAATGCTTTCTATTTACGATGACAAGACCAATTTTAAACAAAACCTTCATTCCTTTATGGCATCCTCTATGGACTATATGTATTATGATACCTTACCAAATTCTTTCCATGAAATATCAAATAATATTCACTTGATTGGTTCTAAACACTTCCTTCATGATCCATACGAACATTCCAAGCTCTAGTTGATAGTTTCTTGTCACATTTTTCAATCAATAATTGATAAAAATATCATGTGCATGAATTACTCAATTCATACAACAATCACATGAAATATGGTGGATTGTGTGTTATCTTATAAGACATTGCTTTCACATGGACTTAAACACATCAAGGAAGGCGAATTGATCAAAGCATGTATTACTAGTCTAGTTCCAAAGCTTTGTGAACATGACATGTTTCTTAGTTTTATATATTTTAGGTACATTTATAAAATAGTTAAATTTTATAAGATAAGGATTGTGTCATCAAATATGTTGACTTACAAAATCATGTGGTCATATAATAACAACAAATTTCAATCAAAACTCCCATATAAGGGTTAACTAAGACTAAACAAGTTGAAATTGTTAATGTTACATAGTCTCGCATCTATGACAACTACTACGAATACTTCTATACAATGTTCTAGTCATTTTCCACAACCTCCTCACATTATCTTCCGCAAACTACTTAAGTGTGATCTAATCCAACTACCATTTTATCATTGATACAACAAAGAAACAAGGATATAAATTTGATGATTGTTATGCTTACGATTATCATCAATATCACCAACATCGTATGAATCAATGTTTTGGAATACAAAATAAAATCTTCTCAACAACAACACCATTTCTTTTGCAGCCACCTACCAACATGACAATTTCTCAACCTAATTCATGCATACACTTATTCTCCAATCTAGTGCCTAATCATAATGAAACAAACAAGGTTGATAAAGTTCACATGTATTACCATGTTATTTCTCCTCCACAAACCGATGTAATTGATTCACATCTGATCAATAGTAACATTGGTGTTATAAAATATCTTGCCTATTACACTATCTAATTATGAGATTCATCTCGATGAGCATGAATAATCCATACCTATCTTCATTCGCTCATACATCGATTCAAATCTAATCAAGTTTTATTGTTGACAATATATCTAACCACAATGTTTTTACGATGAAACTTTTGGCATCTCTAAAATACACTACACAAGACCTACTAGGAACTACAAAGAGAATTTAAGGATTTGATGGAAAATGACATCAAATATTTAGAGGTATAGTTTTACTTGGTATTGGTTGGACCTAAGAGGATACCCACATGGTTCCTTGTGGTCTCTTCCAATGAAATAATCAATATGTTACTTAGATGCCCTTAAATTCTATTATATATGTGTGCTTTATTCCCTTGATAACACACCCATTCTTAAAGTTCATACACAATGACATGATAGTGACTTTACCTAACATAACATGTGAGTATCATATTCAATTTACTCTAAAATATCATTAATTACATATTATAGAGTCTATGCCTCATATTAAGATACCACCATTACATCATTCTATACTTGAGTACTTGATCATTTACCTTGAAATATCCCACAACATTTCATAGAGTATCAACATCATCACACTATCAATCCTAGTCCTTTGTATTCTACATATTTTGTGTTATCGAGTCATGCATGACTGTAGACACTAAATCACGCACTTTGGGTACATTTCTAGGTCCTAATCACATACCACTATTCATATGATTCCTAAGTGATAAAAGTACTAATTGACCACTATCTTTGGCCTCTTTGCTTTCTTTTTGGTTTCCTTCTTGGTTTTACACACCCTATTGCCCAATCTAACTTTTGATACTTAAGATTTTCTAAGTCTGAACACCAGCACCCAAACGCCCTTGTCCCCTTTGGGTGCCCCCGACCTCTTTGTATCTTGCTCGCCTCTTTTGGGCCTCTTCTAGCCATTGGGCATCTTGTTTTCTTATGGGTCACCTTTTAGTGGTTAATTACGAAATTCAAACAAGGGAATCATATAAATACAAAGCTATGTGGCGAAAATAAGGACCAAGCTTTAAGCATCTACCACTACCACTTAATAATGCATCCAAAGGCATTTCAAGAGCATCAAAACATCCATCTAGCTATCATTCAAGGGACAAGGGACTGCATTCTTTTGCATACACTTCATAGGAGGGGAAGTTAATTTTGACATCCACACATCTACTTACATTCCTACATCTATTTATTGCTCGCTATCGAGTGCATCTTGCACAAAAGCCACCTAGGGCACGATTCTTGCACACACACACATGAGAACTACATGGGGTCTGAAATGTAGTGCGGTGCTTGCTTGTAAGCTCACTTTTTCGGGTGTTTGTCGAGTCGGTCGACCTTTGAATCTTTTTATTTTTGGATTTGATGTGTTTTGGGCTTTTGCAGTGCTTCTTCTCTTTGCGGGTTATAGGTGAATTCTTTAAGCATAGTGTGACACACAGTGATCAACAACAAAGGGTAGTGACATAGAAGTGACACAAAAGAAATCATTTTCTTAACATTTTCACAATTATGGTCACATAAGGACATCGACAATCACACAATTTTATGGGCAAAAATAAGGATTTTTCCTTCCTCTTGTTTATTAGTTTTCCAGGTTCGAACAGTCTAGGATTAATTTCAAAATTAGATAAGTGGGTAAGTGCAACAAGTTGGGTACAAAAAAACATGTCATAAGTGGACGTCATATTGCAAATAACAACATAATATCAACTTGTAGGGATTATTAGCAATACATACACTCAAAATTAGAAAAAATTATATTAATATGAATCGTAGCATCTAGAATCTAGTTTCTAAAATACTAATTTTATAAAAAAATGGACAAGCTTAGATATATTAAACACTCAAAATTACTTGACTTGGTATTTTTTTAAAAAACGCCTATAAGATTGTAGTCTATTTGCCTGCGATTTGGATGACCAAAAATTGATATATATTTTTCTCCTTTGGTGAGAAGTTAGATGCCGCTATCTATCTTGGGATATATTTTATTTTGTATTTTTTTGAGCAATATTTTATTTTTTATTATTTTTCCGTGAAAGTGGTCTAAAAACATAAAGAAAACAGAGCACTTTCTGTTTGCTCGCGAACTTCATAAAAAATATTGAAATCAAATAATTTTTATTTGGAACATGTATATAATTTCACCACGGTTGGGATGGTATAAGTTTTATTACATTCGATAAGTGAAACAAAATTTGCGAGTCTTAAACATAGACAAACATTCACGGGAAAAAGTGTCTTAAAGACCTACTATTAGTAAAAATTATAAAATGATATTTATCCTATTCTATTCATTTTAAAATGAATATTTCTACAAAGCTAACAGTCTCCCCACACGATGGTACCATTTTTATGACATATTTTTGAATTTTTGGCATGGTTCAAGTCCGGAAGACCAAATTTGATGTTTTGTTGTTTTTAATGTAAAATTCGGGGTTTGATGTCCACCTTGAAATGTCCCCCAACTTGTTGCACTTACCCACTTTATCCCTTCTTTTGCACCTAGTGTTTCATATTTATCTAGATTATTGCTTAGGTCAAATATTCACTTTATTGCTTTATCATTGTGTTGTGACTCTGCAATTAGGATTTCAAAATTTCAATATTTGTTAAATCATTTGGTGAATTCGTCTCATTCAAACACTCTTGGGTCTTCATTTCATCACCTCTTTCATCCTCTCATCATGGATATCTCCATTCATGATTTCTTGCTAGTCAATCTCGAGTGTAGAATTAAAATCATTACTCTCTTGGCTACTACTCACATTCCTTCTACTACTCATATGGACATTGTTTATCAGACATTTATAGATGCATTTTCTCAACAACTTACTTTTCCATCTACTATAGCTGACAATATTTTTGTTTACGACAATGATCCTCCTCTTTATATATGAGTATATTTACTATAGTGACAATCTTTTTGTTTACGAAAATGATCCTCCTCTTTACTTTTCAATCTACTATAGCTCGTAATATTTCTCTTTATGATCCTCCTCTTTATCATTTCATTGTGACTCTTGAATTAGGATTTCAAAAATTTCAATATTTGTTAAATCATTTGGTGAACTGTCTCATTCAAACACTCTTGGGTCTTCATTTCATCACTTCTTTCATCCTCTCATCATGGATATCTCTATTCATGGTTTTTTGCTAGCTAATCCTAAGTGTAGAGCTAAAATCATTACTGTATTAACTACTACTCACATTCCTTCTACTACTCATCCAGACATTGTTTATAAAAAAATTGTAGATGCATTTTCTGAGTGGCTTACTTTTCCATCTACTCTAGCTAGCAATATTTCTTTTTACGACAATGATCCTCCTCTTTATATACAAGTATGCATCCATAACTTGGGTGTTAAGTGAACTTTAGTCGACAATGAATCTGAGCTCAATATTTGTCTTCTATCATTTATTCAAAACATAGGCCTTTCCGTAGCTAATCTTAACCCAACATCTATTTCTCTCTGGGCATATGATTCTACTACGTGTCCATGTCTTGGCACTATTATTTTCTTGTCACAGTTGGGCCAAAAATAGTTCTTATAGTATTCTTTGTTATTGATTTCCCCATTTCATATAATTTCTTACTCGGGCAGGCCATGGCTTCATAAAATGCAAGCAATTCCTTCTACAATTCATCGGTGCATCAAATTCTTACATGAGGGCTTTGAATATTCAGTTCCTGTTGATAATACCCCATTCCAATATTGCAACCTAGATCCAACCACCGCATTTCTGTACTAACTTATGTTACCATCCATCTTGTTGTTGATCCATGACCCACAGATTATCCTTACCTCCACTTGAGGGAACCATTTGTGCATTAGACATTGTTCCATCCGCTCTAGTATCACCCCCTCCTACTAATGCTATGTTGCTTTATCGGGTCTATCCATACATTGGACGTCATACCACTTTCATTGTCTTCTCATGAGCAATTTGAATCTGCACTTCCTCCATTCACGTGCACTCTCTTCATGAATCATCCTTACTAGCCGCACATTCCATTCGAGCCCACTTACTCCTCGACAATATTTGCACATGTGATGGCTTGGCTCGGATAGGATTCACAATGGATGACTCATCCCTCTATTGTATTCTACTCATTTATATCATGGGTATGTTCGCATTATTGTTACTTATGGCCTCTGAGTATTCCATCTACCGGTCTCTGCCACGCACATTCTTTGCCTCTCTCCACTTACTCTTCGACAATCACGGCACCGACTACAATGCTGGCACTTTAGATCCTGATCATATCGACATTTAATTCCCCATGCCCTTTGACCACATTTTTATTTGCAATGATTCATTTCTCAGCTATTCACAAAATCTTACTTGATGGTATGCACATGGATGTCCATTACCACCTTTCACTGACAAAGAATATGCAATGGGCATGTACAATTTGCGTCGTAATGGCTCTTTATATGATCAACCACATACTATTGCTTACCAAGTCTCTGATGCATCTCCATTCGGTTTTAACCATGACAATGATGATCTCTTAGATGATGTTACTTGATTCTTCTACACATCATACACTTGGGGCATCATGCTTACTCTTTCCCCCTTCTAGTATTCTCATGTGTCTCATGTTTCTTCACATCTAGTATTTCGCATGCATATTTCACATCTTGATACACTTATATCATCATTACCTTAACACACTCTTATGCTAAGGTTCGCACTTGAATGTCGAGGGCATACTACATTCATGAACCTCACATCATACACACAACACATTTCACACTCGGTGCATTCACATCACATCTTTCTAGGGCACACTACCCGATGACATATTCTAGTTCCACGCATCATATTCATTATCAGCGTATAAATCTACAATGAACCTCACCACACTCACTCACTCTTTATGCTTTATGCTTTATCAATCATATATTTCTAAGCACATGCTATCAAACCATTTCCTATGACACACTCTTGTTCTATGGTTCATTCTTGATTGTTGAGGGGTCTTATATAAATGCACCTCATCACATGTATACTTATTTGCATCCACTCGGGGACACGTTGCTCTTATCACATTCACTTTACATTCCATTCCATTCTCATTCACATCATATTGCTTATCTTGGTTGCACATATTATTTTTGCTTATACTCATTACATGTACACTTTGTTTCCATGCTAGACAAATATTTCGTATGTCATTATCTTTCTATATATACACATGCACATTCACTTTCCTTCTAGTTGTGAATGTAGACTTTCTACATATCCTCATAAGCAACATCTATGCTTGCACTTTGTACCTCTTACTAGTCCTACAACAATTCTGGGGCATCTAATTTCATACACACTATAGGTGTTAATGTTTTGTTTTATACCACTTCATATTCTTACTAGCACACTACTTTATCTCGGATCATACATGCTTTGACATACTTTTTATCTTTCTAACATGCTAACGGGTGTTTCCTGTGTAACATTTGCTTTACAGAACTATTTACCAATGTGGTTGTTTGACACTTTTCTTGCTAATGTTCTTCATTGCATGTCATTGTTTATGGGCTTTGCCCTTTGTTTTGTGTGTACATTGTATGATTTTGGTCGCTTCGGCCCTGATTGTTTTGCAAAATTGTGAGCAATGTCCCATGTTTAAAACCTATTTTTTCGGGTCTACATTGTCTTCTTGTTTTCTAGATTACACATTATCTTCCATTTGTGTATTTGTATTGATTATACTAACACATGTTTCTAGCCATTTTATTGGTGTGTGCCTTGATTTTTACAAAGCACATTCCCTCCTTACGAAGGAATCAATTTTAGATCAATAGTTGACATTCATAGTACACCACATTTCAAGATCTGAGATCAACATAGTCTACAGGTCTTAGAAATGACGCAAAATCTGACTTGGGTCTTTAACACAAGATACAAACACCGCGCCAAACATAGACATGAGCTCCTAGGTGCCCCTGACCCTTCTTGTGTGCCTATGACTAGGGGCACTTACAACATTTTTCTCAAATCAACATGGTTCACAATAGTCTACATAATGCTTTTCTCAAGATACATACAAAAGTTCATAGTAATCAACATGCATGGTATCTTTGTTTTTATATTTGCATTGGATCTAACTAGATTGAAATGGATCAAATTTAGACAAAGTAGGATTATACCATCTATAGTGGAGTATAAATTTCAGAAGCAGATCTAAGGATGGAGGATAACATAATACCTTTTCCCCTACACTTCTTCTACCGTGGCATGAGATTGCCCAAAAAACTCACATTTGGCATGAGATCGCCTAAAAACCTTGTTCTTGGCATGAAATCACCCAAAAACTCATTCTTCTACAACAGTTTAGGACACTTTCTATCCTTATTGCTCATCACGGATCAAGTATACATGTTCCTTTTCACATTTTTATATACTTTTACACACTTTTTACATACTTGGATCTAATTTTTCATATACGCATATTTGGCTAATCTTTTGCAGGTCCATCCTTATGGGAAGGAACAATCACATCATCAAACACATCAAGTGACAACGACAACAAGTACAATGTGACACAACACATACACTTTCACCCCTAGGGTCACTTCCTCTTCTTTAGCTTCCACACTTCATTTTTATCACTCCACGATTTTTCTTGTCTCCTTGGCATGCTTTCGCCATCGATCTACATGGTTATCAGGTACGCATCTCTTATCTACTTTATGTTATCGAGTATTCACTCAACAACATAAAGTGGGGGAAAATGTAGACACTAAATCACACACTTTGGGTACATTTCTAGTCCTAATCACATACCATTATTCATATGATTCCTAAGTGAGAAAAGTACTAATTGACCATTGTCTTTGGCCTCTTTACTTTCTTTTTGGTTTCCTTCTTGGTCTTACACACCCTACGCCCAGTTTGACTTTCGATACTTCATATTTTCTAAGTCTGACACTAAGCACCCAGCCAATACGTTAGCGCCGAGGTGCCCTTGTCCCCCTCGGGCACCCCTGACATCTTTGTATCTTTCTCTCCTCTTTTGGGCCTCTTCTAGCCATTGGGCATCTTGTTTTCTTATGTGTCGGCCTTTTAGTGGTTAATTATTGAATTGAAAGAAGGGAATCATATAAATACAAAGCTATGTGACCAAAATAAGGACCAAGCTCTAAACATATACTACTACAACCTAAGGTTACATTCAAAGGCATTTCAAGAGCATCAAAGCATCCTTCTAGCTATCATTTAAGGGACAACGGAATGCATTCTTCTGCATATAATTCATAGGAGGGGAAGTTCCACATCCACACATCTACTTACATTATCGCATCTAGCTACTTGCTCACTATCAAGTACATCTTTCACAATAGCCACCTAGGGCACGATTCTTGTACACACACATGAGAACTAAATAGAGTTTAACATGTAGTGCAACGCTTTCGTTGTAATCTCACTTTTTGTGTGATTTTCGGTCGATCTGAATGCCCATTTGTATCTTTTTCTTTTTAGGATTTGATGTGTTTTGAGGTTTTATAGGTGCTCTTTCTCTTTTCGTGTTACAGGAAAATTCTCGAGCCTAGTCACGCAACACACAAGCGATCAACAATGAAGGGCAATGACACATAATAAATCACTTTCCGACTATTTTCACGATCATGGGCACCCAACAAAGTGGTCTACAACGCCTGTGTGCCCCTAACATGATCCAAACGCCCGTTTGGCTTATTCCGACATTTCTACAATTTTTCTAGGCTCACTGTGACATTCTACCCTCTCATTTCATCAATTCTCCATCTCATTACACCTTCAAGATTATTGCAAAATCAGCTAAGTCTCTTATTCCATCTCTCGCACTTAGGGTTTTTATTTTCAATTAGTAATTTCTTAGGTCAAAGTTGTACTTTATTTCTTATTATTTCATTATGACTCGCAATCAAGGTTTAGCTTATTGTAATATTTTGTTAAATCAATAACACATAAAAATTTGACAACCAGCAGCGATGTGACACTCATGAGACATTGATAGACCCTCATGTACATCGTGAGCCTATGGTTACTACAACTACTTATGATCCGGATATAGATTCACATCATACCATTGAGGGTGATCGTATTCAATATCACATTGTTTATGATTTTTTCATTGACTTCCAAGAGCATTCTCCATCAAAGAAACATGTCTTCTTTACACTTGACTCGATATGGTATGGGGTGTCACATTAACACAATTGTTGTGTAGATTTTTATGACTATTAAACTTTACACAAACACATTATAAAACTTATATCACTTGTTTAACATTATTCCTTCCTATATATTAACTAGAAACCTTTGCCTAACAATGTAACACATTCCACATAGGTCCAATGTGATTGTCGAGGGCATAATTTACTCCGGGAATTAATTGTTATTTGATGACGCAACACACTCTCATTAGTTCCACATGATTGTTGAGGGAACAATAATTTACCCAAGGACCCCACCTCACCTTTTTGTTATTCTATCCATTTCCCTAGAGCCATTAGTCTTTCATTTACATTTCACACATATCATTACAAAAATGTAAAAACAATAAAACATCATGAAAATATAAAATCAAGACCTATATATGACATGCTCTGGTCCTTGCCTAGCTTATAACATCATTCAAATTTTTAGCAATCTACACTACCTTGGTCCTTAGCACTCACAAGTTCATACAACATTGAACAATTAAAACACAAAAACATTACACACATTACCACCCAATGGGCATATCCATAACAAGGTCATCTTATATGCTAATATTTCTTATATAACATCTTTCACGCCTTATGGATTCTTGTAACCTTCTCGGGGATGCTTACCACATCGGGGGCATCTACACCAAATTTATCGTGATCCAACTTTTCTACACTACTCTATTATATGTATCATATTGCTTTACTACTTATAAGGCATGTTATACCATCTTATTCTCGATGATCACATTGTTTTCTTCTAGAGATGGACTCAACTATGGTCCATACTTGATTTATTACTCTTATTATTTCACCATTATTAGCTCTGGGCTCCTATTTTGGTTATCCTTGTTTATTTACACACTATACTTGTTTACTCATTGTTTGTTCACATTATACTACGTGTTTACATCATTGATTTCTTACATTACATTGGTTGCTTACATCATTACTTGTTTCATTTCACTAAATGATTTGACTACTCTATGCACTTAAGTATTATATTCATTGATTGCTTTGGGACATTTATTTACTTTGATTGCTCTATATACTTGTGTGTTACATGTTTTGACTGATGTATGACTTTGATTGTCTTGGCTGATTCATGTATTTACATTTTTATTCCATTAACTATTGTATGACATTGAATGCTTTGTGAACTTATGTGACTATTATGTGATACTATTTGTCTTATTTTATTTAGACACTTGTTTAAGTTTTGAGACTATTTAGTGTAATGATGTATGAATTTGTATTCTCCATGTTATGTTTGCTTATATATGGATGCTTTTGTGTGATTTTCGTTTCTTATTTTCATTATGCTCATTCACATTTTATGCATACTACCCCTTCTACTTCTTACAATGCATCACTATATATGTTATTAGAATGGAACAAACATCCAATGACATATTAGTTACTATATATTTGACAAGATCAAATATCCTATGACATACTGCTTACTTGTTTGGGTTATTTCCATTATACACACATTGGTATGGCATGCTTAGCTTACAAAATACATTTATTTGATGTATAAGGGTATTCTATACATTGATAGGCACACATAGATTATGGCCACACATTTCTTGATTGAATTTATCACTCTAGACACTATGATTGATTGACACTATAATTACTACTTGTTGACATCATTTCTTACAAATTGGATTTGGGAATTTTGATCAATAGATCACTAATTATTACACATTGTTCATAGAACTTTAGATGGTTACACATCTATGACTTAGATCATTGTTTGTTACACATTAGTCTACAAACATTAATTTATTATTTCACCTTTATGGCATTGCTCATTACACTTTGTTCCATGCACATTAATTCTTTGTATTTCATGGTTTTTACATTACTTGTTATGCATTGTTCCATGCACATTGGTTATTTATTTACTTTATTCCTACACATTGTTTACATATTTACTTTATAACATTGCTTTTTGTATGTTTGTTCTTACACAAATGACCCAACAACTAACACTAGTCAAGTTTTTCACCTCTTGTCAGTCATATCTCTTTATGATAGGTTTTTCATGCCATGTTGTTGCATGTCATGACTTAGGTCATTATGGATCCATTAGGTGTTGATTCAGTTTTTATTATCATGTTACTCATCTTATCATTGTTATGTTATCTAATTGAATATCACTAGAACACTATAATAACCCCAACTCGAGGGGATATGATCCATTGTGATAAACCTTGTTTCACTATAATACTTGTTAATATGTTGGCTTAATATTCCTAATTTACTAGGCACATTTGTGGATATGTATGGTGATTATTGTTATGTTAATATATGTATGCATTTGGTGATAACATGTGGTTTATGTTGCATGATTATTTTTTATTTAACTTTCTTTTGAATCGTGAGCTTGATGCATCTTGTTTTGAAATTTATGAAGTAAATCATTTCAAATTTGAAATCATTAATTGTTTGTTTAAAAAGAGAGAGTAGGAAATACAATATTAAATGAGGTAATTATGGTTCAATATTTAAACCATAAATCTATAAGTATTTTTAATTTAGATGACTTTTGTGTGTTTATGTGTTTTTCAGTGCGCTTTAGGAAGGTCACTAAAAACATTACAATGCAATGGCATGTAATGGTGTATTTGAATATATTATTCAAATCAAAGAGAGATACACATGTTACTAAAATGCTTAGGCGGAGGGGAATAAAAATTCTTGAATGCTCGGTATGTGTTCTCTTTATCGGTGTTAGTATCATGCTTCTCTTTAATTGCCACCATGTACATTGGCGGTAGATGTATGTTATGATGCATCTGCTTTATTTACGACACACACACTCATATGGATACACACTCATATATGCATATACATATGTATATGCACACACACACACACACACACACACACACACACACACACACACACACACACACACACACACACACACGTGTGTGTGTGTGTGTGTGTGTATATACAAACATATAATATATATGTGTATATAGATGGACATATAGGTATGTTATATGTTAGACACACATATATACATAGACGTAAATGTGTGTGTATGGGTTGAGTGTTTACTTTGCTTTCAATTTTTGGTTGTCTAGTGACATGGTGGATAGGGTGTTAGACCTTATTACTTGGCACAAGATTTATCAAGTTTTAAACCAAAAATTGTGGCATTCAAGCTTGTTAATAAGTTAATGATATTTTAGGGTTTTTGGCCCTAATCGACCCTAACTTGAGTCTCCCGCCCGTGGTAAGTGGTTGAGGATTATTTTGGGAAAAGCTGTGGTTTTGTTTGGAATTTAGACTTTCATCTTGAACATTCGTTGCGGCAGTGGTGACAAGGAGCTAGAATTTCACAAGGAATTAATAAACAATTTCTTCTATGCGTGTGTTTGGATTATGAAAATGATTATTTTGAAAAGGTCTCTCCTTCTTGCTTAAAACTTTCACTTCGATTGGATTATTAATGTTGATATTTTTAAGGGTAGTTTTTCCACAATGGATGTTTTTAAAATGCTAAGGGAAGCTTGGGAATGTGGGTTGGTTAATCGTGGAAGCATGGTTGTCGTTGGGAATATAGGAAATTTCAAACCCATTTATGGGTAAGGTATTTTTTTCTATTTTTTCATTATTATTTAATTTAACTTCAATATTCGTGAATGGCTTCTTGGAAGAGATGTTTTATTATTGTTGATGGAAAATGCAAAATCTTGTATGGTTATTTATACGTTGCGGTTGTGGGTTTGTGTTATTTTTATTTTGGCCATAAGGGATGAAAATCATCTTCTCTAGTTGGGTGTTATTCAAACTTAATACAATTGTATTTTTTTGTTTTGATTGGGCTTACCACAAGTTTCATGTGGGTTTTTAGACAATGTATACACAACCATAATGGACCGTGGATTTGAATGCTTTTTCCCCTTTGGATATTTCAAACTGTTGGAGTTTATTATGATGTAAATGTTTTACCATAGTTATTGGGTTTCTAATTTATCGAGGCTTAAACATAAAAACCTAAGCATAATGGTGTTTTAAAGTGTATAATTGCGAGTATTGTTACTTTTAATATGACAATTAATGTCCCACATAAACCCATGTTTAAATATTCAATGGACATGTTTGAACTTGATATAGTTTGGTTGGATGTTTTCATTTGATTTTTATGATGTGGAATCTATGGTATGTGGTTGTGGTCGAGTAAGCATTATCATGCAACAACATGTAATAACATATTTGATTATAGTATTCAAATAAAAGAGACATGAAAAATTTATTAAAATCCCTAGGTGGAAAGGTAATGAGTTCTTCTTGTATGCTTTAAGTGTGTTCTCTTTGTTGTTGTTAGCGTCACACTTCTCTTTTACTTCCATCATGTATGTTCACTTACATAGTTATGTGGCCATTGGCCATATGTTGTGATGGTCATGTTTTGTTTATGATATACACACACAAATACATGTGTATAATGCATACATGCCTATGTGTGTGTATATATACATATGCATACACATACATACATACATACATACATACATATATATATATATATGTATGTATGTATGTGTATGCATAAGTTTACATGTATCTATGAATGTACACACACACACACACATATACATATATATAAATGTATATGTGTACATATATATGTTTATACATACATATTTATATACATGTTGTAGACACAAAATCACACACTTGGGTACATTTCTAGGTTCTAAACACATACCAACATTCATATAATTCCTAAGCAAGAAAACTAGTAATTGATTTAACGTATTTGGCCTCTTTTTGTGTTTCTTATTTAGTATTTGGTCTCATACACCATACAAACCAGTTGGTATTTTACTTGTTTATATTTTATGACTTCGAGACACCAACGTCCTAGCCACGATAGAAGCGCCTGGGCGTACCTATCCCATCTAGGCACCACCGAACCATTTCACCTTACTCACTTATTTTGGGTCTCTTTTATCTTTTGGGTGGTACGTGGGGTAGACATATGCGTGGGATGCGAGACAAACTAGTTAGACCTCGAGTCTAATGTCTTGACACGCACTAGTGGAATTTGTGAATCTAAGGCAAAGAAGGCCCTTCTAACTTGGACCGGTGTGATAGATCGATCGATGAGGATGACTGCTCGAAGGCTCCAATCAATATCGAGCTCTGGCGTGATTCGATCTATGGGTTGTGGAATACGTGGAAAATGACCTGGGATAGTTTCGTGTATGTCTCCTGATAAGGTCATATAGTGGATGGTGAATATAATTGACTCTACGGACGATTCTCTGGCCTAGTCCAGAATTCTCTAGCTTCGTTAGCCGCTATATCTAATAAGGACAATTGTTCGATGATGATGGGTGGAAGTGGAGTGGATCTAAATACCAAGGTGCGTAGGGTAGTGTCTATATCTGATTGACTTGTGGACTCGTTGGGCTGTGGGATCTGTGGATCACAACCATAGACTCTTGGTTGTTGCGGTCCTGTTATGGTCATACGCGAAATCAAGTTCTAATCCCTAGTATCCAGTAATCGTATGCTTTCTCAGCTTCTATGTTTAGGACCAATAACTGTGTGATTTTCTCAGAATATCTCACAGGCGTTCGCGCAACTTGGATCCTCAAACCGGTGTCTATGTCTGTGAGAGTGTCTCCTGCACCCGGCTGTGGGACCAAAGGATCACAACCAAAGGTTTGTTCTCTTTCGAACCCTTCTACAGTCATGTGAGTGCTTTACCTAGGTCAATCTGTAGTTTGGTTGGTTCGACCAAAACGTGTGTGCTTGGTCGTCTTCTATGTTTAACCCTCTTAATTGAGAACTGATCAGTTGTAAATCTGTGGTTGTTCGGAATACTTGTATTATGAGATTTTGGTCTATGTCAACTATTGTTGTGACGAGGTTTGGTTGAGGCACGATTGGCTCAAATATATATTCCCTGGGCTCCTGAGGTCCCGTGATTGTCATACGAAACGAAATGTAAATCTAACTGTAATGAAGCAAATTTTAACTACGTGGACTAAATCTAACATATATATAACTTTTATTCTTCTAAGAAATCTTTTAACAATTTTAAGGAAAGCAAACTATTTTAAGCGTATCTAGGAATAATAACCAAACAATAATTTAAAACAGACAAGATAACCGAGTGTAGTTATTTGCCTGTGCGATTTGTAGAATTATTCTAAATAAATAAAATAGCTCGTCTAATTTATCTGCAAGATTCTCGATCCTACCTCAGAAGTGAGGAGTGAATCATAGTTTCTCAGAAACTATCAATCCTCACAGCTTCCTTGGCAATATCGAGAATAGAATTTACTGAAATGAAGCAATTTATCTACTTTATTTGATATGATTCTAACTAGAACTTTGAAAGTTAAAACCTGGATTCCACAGAACAGTGGCGAATCCGATGGTGTGTGTGATCTTGTCCCCTCAGTGTGATCTCCTCGTTCTTTCGTGTTCACGTGGATCCAGAAAAGCGTGTAATGCTAGCATCGATAGGAGTAGATTTTAGGACAAGGACAACTCAAAATGCAGACCAAAAATGCGAGTAGGAGAGGGACAACGCAAGAGTACAGAGCTTGGCTTATGCGATTCCTAGCGGGATTTTACTGCAAGTCATGCAACATGAAGCGACCAGAACCTGTAACTATCTTATTCGAAGAGCAAAACCTGCAACTTTAATGGCTTCCTAAGCTATTCTGTTCCAATGGATTGGATAAAATAACGACACTGTTTGCACAAGCTGGATATGTGGCTTACCAACAGCTGAATAAAGCTAACCAGGCATATAATGAACTGAACTAAGAACTCTAAGCAACAATGAAAATTAAATCTACAGCAAAGAGAAAATTCAGAGGCAAGCTTCAGACCGGATTGGATGAAATGACAGCACTGCCTGCACAAGATGGGTATGTGGCTTACCAACAGCTGAGTAATCTAACTAAAGATGCAAGTGAAATGAAACTATGGCTTCTTAAACAAGATAACAAACTAAAATACTAAAATGAGGAGATGAGAGCAAAGATCAGTCTTCAAAATCCAGGCCATTTGTTTGAGCACAAGCCATGCATTTATAGGAATTCAATCACCCAAAAATCAAAACCAAATTGAACTCCTAAACAATAAACAAAGGAAAAACACTATTCCAGGGGACCAAAAACATAAATGCATGCTCAAGTCGGCAAGGAAAAGCTGGTGAATCGTGATATTTCACGCGAGTCACGTCAAAAGAACGTTCTGGAAAACACGCGCAGGACCGCCGCTCTCGAGGCGGCGGTTCTGAGGACCGACCGCCCGATCAGTAGGGCAGACCGCCACCTGCAGGGTGGCGGTTTCATCACTGAAGATCAAGAGGCCAAGGAAAGAGGGAAAAAGGGGAAAACAAAGGGCGCGGGGGCTAAGCGGGGCATGCGGGATGTTAACGCATACTCCGAGGGCTTTTTGGATCCCGAACACCTTGCGAGGAGACCTGTATCATCATTGGGGAACTTGTTACACTGTTCCGGCAGTACAATACCTTACAATTTTGGGTACGTACATATTGCCCCCTCGGAGAAGCGTTTTAGCCATGAAGAGGCATAAAACGGTGGGTCCGAGTATGGCAGTCCCGAAATGGGGAGTTAGAAGCTATACCTTACTCGTCCGTGTGTTGAAACGACGCCATCCGAAATTCCCGCTACCTGCAAAATGAAAAGAGAACTCAAGTGCAGATAGATACAATAACTTGGAAAATAAACGCTAAAATAATAGGGAATGAGAACGTACCATTCGTGCGGGGATAGGAACTTACCTCCATCAGCGCTCCAAACCTGCGAAAAAGTCTTTTAAAATGAAATAGGGTGCTATATATATGAAAGTGGGCCCATTTTCCTATTCATTTGCGCGAGTTGATTTGATTGATTTTGAGCTCTGGGACCCACGGTGACGGTTTCTTGCGTGAGTAGAGTCAAAACGTCCGCAGCGAGATCGTGATCATGCCTCCACGTGCGGAACACCGCCCTGCTAGATCACAGGTTGGTTTTCTTTAATTTTGCGTTTTTCCCCCTTTAAATTTGAAATGTTAAATTTGTCGTAATGGGGGGGTTATTTTTGAAAATGTTAGGTTCAAAAGGTCCACCTAGGGGGCGCCTACTGGGTAGGCTCCATTTTTAGGTCAAATGGTCACTTTTTGTTAGTTTTAGGCTTTTTAGGATTAAAAACCCGCGTGGGTTTTCGGACCACGACCGCCGCCCCAGCCGCGGCGCGCGGTTACACACGCCGCCTGTTCAGGGCGGCGGTTACCACGCCGCCGCCCTTAAGGCGGCGGTTCAAAAAACCGCCTCCCTGCTCAGGGCGGCGGTTCTGACCAGAATGCAAAAGAACTTAATTTTGAGATTGCACTTGTATTTTCTTGCACTTCTATACGTTTTTATGACCTTCTTGGTATTGTTCAGATATTAACTTGCTCTGTTTTGTGTGTTTTTGGGTGTATGCAGGCGAGAGCGGAGTACATTAGATGGAGCAGGGAGAGAGAGTGTGATTGGCTCTCAGGGGTACTGGATGCCCTTTCACAGGATGAGGAGGACACACTACAGAGGGCCGGCATACTGCGTATATCGCGCGTGCCCCATGTTGCACCATCGAGTCACATCCTTTGTGACTTATTTTCTTATTGGGATGCAGATCGGAACACCTTCCGACTGCCAGGGGTCCGTGGTGAGTGGACCATTACACTCGAGGATGTCTACCGCATTCTGGGAGTCCCGATCATTGGGCGGAGACTTACATTAGAGACAGCAGGCTCACGGGCACAGATTGCACAGTGGGCAGCATATATGGGAGATGCAGTTATCTCCACGGGGTCGAAGAAGGGAGTGAGAGTTCGATCCATTCCTTCTTTGCCTATCCCCGTACTTCGACAGGCCGTCATGGGGATCCTTGCCTCGAGACTGATCGGGGACAAGGGAGGGGATACATTGTTATACTGTTGGGCCCCCATCATTGCGCAGATAGAGGGGCACGGACGGATATACGCCTGGGGTGCAGATATTCTGGGGACCACCTACCATGATTTATACAGGGTGGTCCATTTACAGGGACAGTCATTGAGCCACCCGACTTTAGTTATGAGTTGGGTGTATGAGCGCTTCATCCCTTATGGCAGAGGCGTGGAGGTAGCAGATCCTGGGGCTGTGAGGGCAGCCAGATGGACAGATATGTCGGTGCTCAGAGCACCTCATCAGCCAGTTGCCTCCCTCACTACTGCAGACATGGAGGTGACACCGTGCTTAGGCTTATGGCCGTATATGGGGAGAGACTCTTACCACGATCTCTGCTCCACCCACCACAGGGCAGCTCATTGATCGAGTGGGGCGAGTAGAGGTACATCCTTTCGGCGGGTTCCTCAGCAGTTCGGCCTACCATATTTGGGCATGCTTCCCCCAGTGGCGCCAGTTTACAGATCAGTCCGCGAGGCTAGAGGGGGGCCTAGAGGCCGTGGTTGGACAACGATCACTCCTGGCATTCCTATTGCAGCCAGGGGGATAGTTCGCGCTAGAGGGAGAGCCGGTGCGCCTCGGGCACCTTTGCTTCAGATTGCTGCGGGTCCTGCTCATAGCAGCGATGACCCTATAGATATTGATTCCGACTCTGAGGAGCTCACGGAGGGAGGGACAGAGGAGGAGACCGAGGACAGCGATCCTGAGTGGCATGACACTCAGGATATTATGCAGGCAGAGAGGGCTGAGCAGAGCGCAGAGAAGGACACTCTAGCTTCAGAGGAGCCACTCTCTCAGGGCCATGGTGGAGAGGATGAGTCAGTTGCAGGGCGACATGTTGCCCCTGCCACGGGAGCAGCCCCTCAGTCGGCAGCGGCATCTGCGGCAGGTGCCGGCCCCAGCGACCCATCTTGGATGCCTGGGGATCCGAGTAAGTTACCCTTCTCCCTTTTAATGTTTATTTAATTTAGGATTTGTTTTAATTGCCATCTCTCCTTGTGTTTTTATCTTGTATCTTTTAGCCTCTTGCTTGGTTTCTAATTCGTTTTTCTCCTTTGTTTGCAGAGACTGTTGACGAGTGGCGGGATTTGATCCGCAGGGTATGTACTGATTCCCTGATGATCCCCATGGATAGGACCCACGGAGCTATCCGTAGATGCCGGGGAGCCCTCAGCAGCCTGGTAGACATACCGATGTCTTCGCTCCCATTTGGCACGTGGCTAGGATGGTATCGACCCTCCGCACAGAGTTAGCGGGCTACAGGATGGCTGAGCGCCTCATGAGGAGCCATTCTCGTGGTGAGACCGCGGCTGCCCCTCGGGGCCCCGAGCCTTCCGTACATTCAGAGCGCCGGCGCAGCCGGAGTCCTAGGCGTGGGCGTGCACCTTCGGAGGGGTCGCGTAGGGATTGAGAGGCCTCTTGGCCCTCGTGTACCTTGTATTATATATTCTTTGTATATCACGGGCTCTTTGAGCGTTTTGACCATGCTTAGAGCATGATGGCATTGTATATAAACATTGATTATTTATATACATTCGTCTTTGGATCAAACGCTTGTCACTCATGTTTTCCTTTCTATTTCCAGTTTCCTTGTGTATATTACGATGTATGGTTTATATGCTTTCTAGAATGTATGCAATGGAAAACAAATGATGCAAATGTTTGCTTTCTTTTTGTGTTTCATGATGCTGATACATGATATTGTAGATATATTGTGATCTTGAATTTTAGCTTCTGTGAGCAATTTGGATACCTCATGTTTGTTTTGGCAAAGTGATGAAAATAACCAGTATGATGAACAGATTAACTTGCCCCACTCCTAACTCCACGCAACTAGTAAGATGCGAGGGCTTATCACCAAGAGCCAAGAAGGGCGCAAGTTATGAAATATGGTGAAATGATAGTGATGAAAGACAGACGAAGCTTTGGCGGAACCAAATTGAAAACTACAAGCTTACTCTACCCGAATGACTTCATAGTTTTGGATGCAACTTGCTTTGCGGTTTATCTAGACTTAGACCCGTAGATGGCCACATAGTAGACAAAATCTGGGTTTTTAGGATTTTAACTCTCTTGGGATTTTGAACATCTGATTCATTCGTTTTTGACTCAAAGTTTGAATTGTTTGTTTATGACCTTTTAACGTTTGCTTTGTCAAGAGGACCCCCTACACTTTGCCCCATGCTACTAGTAAGAAGCGTGGGTTTATCACCGTGGGCAAGGCATAGGCGAGTAAGGGCATTTCCATCCTTTCCCAACCCTACGTCACTAGTAAGAGACGCAAGCTCATCACCGAAGGTTGGTGGGGCAAGGAAATGTGTAAAAATAAAATTTTCTGTTTAATCACTTTTTGACTTGCTTATTTGAGTAAAATGTCAGTATATGCTTATTTCCAAAGAGATGTATATATGGGATAGATGTGACACCATGAAGCTTCTAGAACAGACCATAGGCAAGACACCTATCCTAAGAAGAAATCAAAGCGAGAACAAACTTGCAGATCTTGGTATGGTTACCGTTAGGACTTTGTCATGTCTGATTTTATTTGATAAAAGATTCCGAGATGATTCGATGATACATGAAGATGGAGAGGTATGATTTAAAGAACTTTATGCCAAAAACATCACGAGTTTGTAATGAATTGCTTTGAGAATAGATTCCTTGATCACAATTTATGTAAGAAACAAGTGGACAAAATGATCTAAATCTATATGAAGATGTAATGTAGATAATTATACAAGTAGTGCTAGTTGCTTATGCGTAGAATCGCTTGAGGTGCAGGGAATTGACTGTTTCACCAAATTCCTCACCTTCTAGCGTACATAAGAGGTAAGCACCATTTCCGTAGTCCTTCATGACTCGGTATGGGCCCAACCATTTGGGCCGGAATTTCCTTCCTTCACCGGTCTTCTTGTCGATCCGGCTGTCTAGTCTTAGAACTAGATCACCTTCGTATATATCGCGTTCATAGACCTTCTTGTTATACTGCTGGCACATTCGGTCAGCATAAGCTCTATGCCGTTGTTCAGCATCTAACCTAGTTTCATCTAGGCTTTCTAGTTGGGAAAGACGTGCTTCTCTGTAAGCGTCTTCATCCAGAATCCCTTGTAGTGAAATGCGGAGACTGGGTATTTCGACCTCAAGCGGGAGAACTGCTTCTGCCCCAAATACTAGCGAGAAAGGAGTTGCTCCCGTTGGTGTTCTTATTGAGGTTCGGTGGGCCCACAAGGCCGGATATAACTTCAAATGCCAATCTCGCTTGTTTTCTTTCACCGTTTTAAGGAGAATGGCTTTCAGTGTTTTGTTTGTTGCTTCAGCCTGTCCGTTGGCTTGGGGATAATACAAGGAAGCCGTATGATGGCTTATCTTAAATTTATTGCATAGTTCGCGAACTTCTTCATTTTTAAAAGAAGTTCCATTATCGGAGATAATGATTTGCGGGATACCGTACCTGCAAATGATTTGGTTCAAAATGAACTTGGCAATCACAGAACCAGGTACAGTAGTAAGAGGCATGGCCTCCACCCATTTGGTAAAATATTCAGTGGCCGTGATTATAAAATTATGGCCATGTCATGGATGAGGGAGAGAATTTCCCTATTAAGTCTAGACCCCATGTAGAAAAGGGCCATGGAGTTGCGATTGGTTGTAGAGCTTGTGCTGGCATGTGGATCTCGTGGGAGAATTCTTGGCACTTATGACACCTGCGTGCAAACTCTATCACGTCATGTTCTAGAGTGGGCCAGAAATAGCCCATTCGATGTATTTTTCGAGCGGTGGCATGGCCACCGAAGTGGCCTCCACATATACCGCTGTGGGATTCATGGAGAATCCTCTTGGACTCTTCTGTGTCGACACACCTTAGGAGCATTCCATCGAATGCTTTTCGATAGAGCACCTGCTCTATAATGACATATTTAGCTACGATTATGCGTAACCGCCTTCTTTGTTGCGGTGTAACTACCTCCGGGTACGTATGGTCTATGATATAATTAATGATATCAGTGTACCAAGGACACTCAGAGATAGCGGGTCGAGTTTCGATGTAGTATACGCATTCATCTGGAAAGTCTAAATCTACTAAATCACCTCCGTCTAATGGGTTGTCAGCTAACCAATCCGCGATGATTTGTCCTTTAACCGACTTCTGATTTACAAATGTTAATTCGAACTCTCCCATTAAGGTTATAAAACGTCCAACCTTTTTAGATAATGACCCTTGTGTGAGAAAAGTCCGTAAATGGTCCGTTTTTACCATGACCTTCGTTTCTTGATTCAGCATATAATGTCTTAGGCATTTAGTAGCAAAGACTATGGCAAGGCATTCTCGTTCTGCCTGTGTATAGCGTGTTTCATAGTCGAGCAGCGTTCGGCTAATGAAATAAATCACACGTTCTCTCTTGTTATCGTCTTCTTGGGCCAACATACAGGCCAGCGAGACATTGGTAGCTCGTGAATATAGAATTAACGGGTGATCTAGCTTAGGTGGCATTAGCGTAGGTGGCGATAAAAGGAAACGCTTAACTGCATCAAAAGCTTCATTGCAATCTTCGGTCCAATCAAGGCTATAGTCTTTCTTGAGTAAATTGTTGATTGGATGAACGGTGAAGCTTAAGTCCGGGATAAATCTCCGGATTGCACCCAGCTTTCCGAGAAATGATCTGATTCCAGATTCACTCGAAGGTGGGACCATTTCGAGGACAGCCCGAATTTTGGTTGGATCAACATCAATTCCTCGTGACGATATGATGTAACCTAGGAGCTTTCCTCCTGTTACACCAAAGACGCATTTCTCTGGATTTAGCGTGACTCCGTATTCTATTAGACGTGAAAGAATGACGCGGAGTACTTCGGGATGGTCACAACGCTTCTTGGCTTTAGCCAATAAGTCATCTACGTAAGATTCCATGATTTTATGAATTAGATCGTGAAATATGTATGTCATGGCCCGCTGGTACGTAGCACCGGCGTTCTTGAGACCGAATGGCATAACAACGTAGCAATAGGTTCCCCAAGGAGTTATAAACGTGGTTTTAGCTTGATCTTGCTCGGATATTCTGATTTGATTGTATCCCGAGAATCCATCCATGAGAGACAAGAGTTCAAAACCAGCTGTTGCATCAACAATAACATCTATGGATGGTAATGGGAAGTCGTCCTTAGGACACGCTTTGTTGATATCTCGAAAATCTATGCAGATGCGTATCTTTCCATTCTTCTTGAGAATGGGAACGATGTTAGATACCCATTGGGAGTAGTCAACTGGCTTGATGAATCCTACCTGAAGGAGTTTTATTACCTCCTCTTTTACCATGAGAGCTACTTTGGGCTTCATGGGTCTTGATTTTTGTTTAATTGGCTTTGCATCTGATCTAGTGACGAGGTTGTGCACCGCAATGTGGGGTGCGACTCCTGTCATCTCCTTATAATTAAATGCAAACACCTTTTGATGTTCTTTGAGAATCTGAGTATGTATTTCCACTTCTTCTGGGGTTAACGAAGAGCCTAGTTTCAATATTCTTGGTTCATCTTCTGTCCCGATGTTGACATCGATTGTTTCTTCGATCAAAGAGGCGTTACCCTCTTCGAACTCAGGTGGTGCTGGAGGTAAATCTAAATCATCCCCATTTTCTACTGCGTATATGCTAGGTTCCATTTGTGAGGGAAGATCCGTTACGGGATTTCCGAAGTAGGAAGACGAATGTGGAATCAAGGATAAATCTAGCATGTGATAGGAGAGATGTAGTGCTGCATAGGCATTTAAATAATCCAAAGTAGCCGCATCACTATCAACATGGTCTAGGACGGTAGATTCACTTCCGCTTAAAAGAGGATTCGTCATTATTTTTATCAATGGTTCATCACGAATGGACACCGTGAACTGGGTATCTTCTAACTCATTGCTTGGAGTAAAACGTGATGCTGAGGTTGCTATTGAATCGGCGAGAAGATTTTTCTCTCGCGGGATTGCTTCAATGGATATGAAGTTGAACGCCTTGCTTAAATCTAATACAACATTTTTGTAGAGTTGCAAATGTTCGGCTTTAGTTTCATATACTTCAGAAACTTGATTTGTCACTAATTGCGAGTCTCCCAGACTCTGATGTTATCAATACCAATTCTTTTGGCTAAGGTAAGGCCAAGGAGGAGGGCTTCGTACTCAGCGCCATTGTTTGTGCATTCAAAGTTTAATTTAAAAGTGAATGGGAGGACTTTCTCCTCGGGCGAAGTAAGAATTATACCTGCCCCCGCTCCATAACGGCATTTAGCTCCATCGAAATGGAGAGTCCAATACTTAGCCGGGAGTATAGATGTTGGGGCATCTGCTGCGTTTGCGCACTCTACTTCTACCATACAGAGGTCCTCTGCTGGAAAGGAACCAACACCTAGGGAAAATCCTATGCCTACTGAATCAAATGGTAAGAACATTGGTGAATCTTGTTCTATCAACTCAACGATTTTCGCAGTAGTCCCTAATGATACTGTTTCTTTAGTTTTATCTTTAGGGGTTGGAATTGTTTTGGCTATGCTGGTAGTTTCAAGATCCGTCGTAGGTACCAACTTTTCCTCTGGTTTTGGGTCAGTGGGTTTATTAAGTTGGTTTGTTGGCAGTTCAAATTCTGAGTGCACCCCTGGTCTTTTCTTTAAATCAGCTAGGTGCAAATCGAAAGGTTTTGGATCGCCTTTGGCTACAAATACCTTTCCTAGATGCAAGAATCTTACTTCTTGAAATAATGTAGAAGGGATTGCCTTCATTCGGTGTATCCATGGTCGGTCGAGTATCATATTATAATTAGTTTCCCGATCTATAATATAAAACTCAGTCAGGATTGTTTTGGGCCCTAAGGTGACCGGCGATTATATAGTTCCTATCGAAGTGGCTTTAAGGCTATCATAGCCTCTCAATGTATTTCGAGTAGTGGAACAGTTTGTTTCCCCATATCCAAGTTTTTGGAGGAAGAAAAGGGACTATGTTAATGCGCCCCATCATCAACCATTGCCTGCTTTTACATAGTTATTATAAACCCATACTTGTAAGTGTAAGGCTGGATCACCTCGGCGTGCGATCTCAGCATCTGTGGGCATTTTACTTATTTCGAATATGAATTCGACATCCTTGTCCGGCTGCCCCGGAGGGTGGATATCAAAATCTACGTGATTTACTTGTGTTTCAGGAGGTGGAGTGATGTTAATTAGATGGCCTAGACCTAATGCTTCTAAAAGAGCAGCTCTGTGAGGGGGAGAGTTCTTTAGTAAGTCCAAAAATGAAATGTGTGAGAAGGTCTTTGTTAGGTCGCTAATTAAATCATAGGCACCTACGGGTTTTTCTACTATTTGCTGACTCTTATCTATTTCTGGCAGAGGACTTGGGCTCGGTTGAGAGAAATACTCTCGTGTTCTTGTTATAGCTTCGATAGGTAGTTCAGCGTCTAATTCTACCAAACTGACTATCTTGGGTCTCGGTTGAGCTCCTAACTGTGGCGCAACTGATGGATTTAATGAAGTCGAGGCTTCATGATCATTGTTTCCCGTCATTGCACCTTTGTTTGTTCCAGTTGGATTCAGCCTATTGCTATCATGATTTGGGAGCGGATCGTTAAAGATCTTGAGGGGAGCATTCTGAGGGGAAACTGCCCCTGCGAGCGTATTTGGTGATGATGAGATGGGATCTGCCAAAAACAAATCTGTGAAGAACTGTCTTTGTTCTTCTGGCAAGCGTTGCATAAATTTATTGTAGTCACGACATGTTCTAGTATCGTGACCCCGAATTTTGTGGAAACCACAATAAGAATTGGGATTGTAATTCCTATTTTGTTGGTTAGGTGTGTATTGTGGCCTAAAATTCTGATCAAACTGTTGCCTATTAGGATTAAAGTTTTGGAATTGTTGTTTCTGGTTTTGACTTTGGTTTTGATAACCAAATGAGTTTTGGCTTGGCCCTTGTATGGGATTTCACCATTGTTGTTGTTGTTGTGGATGGTTAAAATCCACTGTATTGATCGTCGGGGTAAAGTTGTTGTTTCGTTGGTTGTTTGTTTGTGACGGAGTATTAACAACATTTACCCTCTTGGGCTGGTCGGTTACCCCATCCGTTGTTACCCCACGATTTTTGTTAAGGATTTTGGGTCCTTGATTGACATTTGTGATAGTTGTAGTGTTTTGAGTGGAGGTGATTAACCTCCCGTTTGTTCCATATGTCTTACGACCACTATCTATCGCTGCTTGGTCTATTCGAAGAGCGCTCTCAAGTACTTCATCGTAAGTTCTTAGCGGGAACTTCTGGACTTCTTCCTTCACCTCCTTGCTGAGAGAATGAAGGAATAAATCACATAGTTCCATCTGATCCATGTTTGGAGCACTTGCTGAAGAATAAAGAACTGTACGCCACCTCTGGATGAAATGGGCGATAGATTCGTTGTGTTCTTGTTTGATGTGCAAGAATTCCCTGATTCCTGTTCTCAACAATTTGTTCATGTCGAAGGCTTTGATGAACTCTGACACGAGTTGTTTAAATGAATGGATGGAGGCTTCAGGTATCCTGTAATACCAGTCGAGAGCAATGCCTTCCAAGGTTTTGGGAAATATTTTAGCAACAACCCCATCCCAAGGGAGTAATTCTCGTATGGCTGTAGCGTAAGCTTTGATATGTGCGTTTGGATCTCCCTCACCCTTGAACTTGGGTAAATCAGGAAGAGGTCTTGGAAGCATGACGCTTCGTATGGTGAAGTCTAAGGGTTCCTTTAGATATTCTGAATAAGTCCCTATCGCATAGCTTTCACCATTGATGGTGGTTCTTTGAGGGTGATGGTGGGGGATAGGTTGTTGATACGGTGCAGCGTATGCGTTGGCGGGGGGCATAAGGAGGTCCTCGTTTTGAGCAAACATGCCGGGAGAGGAGAAGATATCTCCTTGTGGTGATTTGGAGTACATGTTTAAGTATGACGGGGTATTGTCAAGGAATGGATTGTTTGACACTAGACCGGGAGGAATAGTGTTAGAGATGATGGGCCTTGTTGGCGTTTGTTGTGGATAGTGAGGCGGCATGCCTAACGTGCCTACTCCTGTGAGGAGATCTACTTGGCCAGAGTGGTATGGAGGATTGGAACTTCCTGTTTGTATGAACGGAGAATTTTGACTTGCTTGAGCAAGTTCTAACCCTCTCACTTTTTCTACTAACGTTGAAATGACTTCATTTGGTGAAGTCACGGTGTTTTGTCTGAGCGGCGTTTGTTGTACACCCTGGTGTTGTATAGGCATGTGATATCCTGTCATGAACTGATCGCTATCTTGCCAAGTTTCTCTCGAGAGTATTTCCTATATGCAGTGGCATAGAGGTATTTTCTTGAAAAGAGACCTCTCGGTTGTATTTGTAAACCTCCTATAGGTGGGTACATACCCCGAGAATGTTGTTCACTCCTAGGATAACGTATTGACTGTCCATCATCTAAGACCAGGTATGGATCTGATTGCCTACTAATTTGTGGTCTAAGTAGCATTTGAGGAGACGAACCAGATTCTCCGGTAAACGTCATATTGTTCGAGCCTGAAGGCTCTGTTTGTTGCGTTCGAGGGGGTTGATCTAACTCCTCAGTTTGAAAAGATGAACTATATCTGATTCTTGGGGTTTGTGTTGACAACTGATTAGTTGAATAGTTGTCACCCCATACTGAGAGCGAGGGTGATGATTGCCTATTCTGTTGGGCGTAGTATGCCTCAAGACCCAAGAGGGGTCTGCCATATGCATCGAATCCCGACATATTCGGGGGTATATGAATACCCGTAGAATAATGGGAAGGAGCGAAGGTGATTTGTGAAAGGAAACGTGATATTATGACTCCGAACGAGAAAGTAGGAAGTTTTACGTCAGCTTCACTAATTTCGTTTGTTTCACGTCGGGTTCACCAATTTTGTACGCCGGAAAAGCGACAGGTGACGAGCGAGAATCTACAAGTAACTCTTCCGCGTACCCGACCTCTCGAGGTCATGCCGAGACAGCCGGTGGGGGTAGAATATGCGTGGGATGCAGACAAACTAGTTAGGTAGTCTAATGTCTTCGACACGCACTAGTGGAATTTGTGAATCTAAGGCAAAGAAGGCCCTTCTAACTTGGACTGGTGTGATAGATCGATCGGCAAGGATGACTGCTCGAAGGCTCCAATCAATATCGAGCTCTGGCGTGATTCGATCTATGGGTTGTGGAATACGTGGAAAATGACCTGGGATAGTTTCGTGTATGTCTCCTGATAAGGTCATATAGTGGATGGTGAATATAATTGACTCTACGGACGATTCTCTGGCCTAGTCCAGAATTCTCTAGCTTCGTTAGCCGCTATATCTAATAAGGACAATTGTTCGATGATGATGGGTGGAAGTGGAGTGGATCTAAATACCAAGGTGCGTAGGGTAGTGTCTATATCTGATTGACTTGTGGACTCGTTGGGCTGTGGGATCTGTGGATCACAACCATAGACTCTTGGTTGTTGCGGTCCTGTTATGGTCATACGTGAAATCAAGTTCTAATCCCTAGTATCCAGTAATCGTATGCTTTCTCAGCTTCTATGTTTAGGACCAATAACTGTGTGATTTTCTCAGAATATCTCACAGGCGTTCGCGCAACTTGGATCCTTAAACCGGTGTCTATGTCTGTGAGAGTGTCTCCTGCACCCGGCTGTGGGACCAAAGGATCACAACCAAAGGTTTGTTCTCTTTCGAACCCTTCTACAGTCATGTGAGTGCTTTACCTAGGTCAATCTGTAGTTTGGTTGGTTCGACCAAAACGTGTGTGCTTGGTCGTCTTCTATGTTTAACCCTCTTAATTGAGAACTGATCAGTTGTAAATCTGTGGTTGTTCGGAATACTTGTATTCTGAGATTTTGGTCTATGTCAACTATTGCTGTGACGAGGTTTGGTTGAGGCACGATTGGCTCAAATATATATTCCCTGGGCTCCTGAGGTCCCGTGATTGTCATACGAAAATGAAATGTAAATCTAACTGTAATGAAGCAAATTTTAACTACGTGGACTAAATCTAACATATATATAACTTTTATTCTTCTAAGAAATCTTTTAACAATTTTAAGGAAAGCAAACTATTTTAAGCGTATCTAGGAATAATAACCAAACAATAATTTAAAACAGACAAGATAACCGAGTGTAGTTATTTGCCTGTGCGATTTGTAGAATTATTCTAAATAAATAAAATAGCTCGCCTAATTTATCTGCAAGATTCTCGATCCTACCTCAGAAGTGAGGAGTGAATCATAGTTTCTCAGAAACTATCAATCCTCACAGCTTCCCTGGCAATATCGAGAATAGAATTTACTGAAATGAAGCAATTTATCTACTTTATTTGATATGATTCTAACTAGAACTTTGAAAGTTAAAACCTGGATTCCGCAGAATAGTGGCGAATCCGATGGTGTGTGTGATCTTGTCCCCTCAGTATGATCTCCTCGTTCTTTCGTGTTCACGTGGATCCAGAAAAGCGTGTAATGCTAGCACCGATAGGAGTAGATTTTAGGACAAGGACAACTCAGAATGCAGACCGAAAATGCGAGTAGGAGAGGGACAGCGCAAGAGTACAGAGCTTGGCTTATGCGATTCCTAGCGGGATTTTACTACGCAAGTCATGCAATATGAAGCGACCAGAACCTGTAACTATCTTATTCGAAGAGCAAAACCTGCAACTTTAATGGCTTCCTAAGCTATTCTGTTCCAATGGATTGGATAAAATAACGACACTGTTTGCACAAGCTGGATATGTGGCTTACCAACAGCTGAATAAAGCTAACCAGGCATATAATGAACTGAACTAAGAACTCTAAGCAACAATGAAAATTAAATCTACAGCAAAGAGAAAATTCAGAGGCAAGCTTCAGACTGGATTGGATGAAATGACAGACTTGCCTGCACAAGATGGGTATGTGGCTTACCAACAGCTGAGTAATCTAACTAAAGATGCAAGTGAAATGAAACTATGGCTTCTTAAACAAGATAACAAACTAAAATACTAAAATGAGGAGATGAGAGCAAAGATCAGTCTTCAAAATCCAGGCCATTTGTTTGAGCACAAGCCATGCATTTATAGGAATTCAATCACCCAAAAATCAAAACCAAACTGAACTCCTAAACAATAAACAAAGGAAAAACACTATTCCAGGGGACCAAAAACATAAATGCATGCTCAAGTCGGCAAGGAAAAGCTGGTGAATCGTGATATTTCACGCGAGTCACGTCAAAAGAACGTTCTGGAAAATGCGCGCAGGACCGCCGCTCTGAGTAGGGTTACAGGACCGGCGGTTACAGGTGACCGCCGCCCCCGATCGGGCGGCGGCGGTGGGTTTTGTCATCAAGATCAAGAGGCCAAGGAAAGAGGGAAAAAGGGGAAAACAAAGGGCGCGGGGGCTAAGCGGGGCATGCGGGATGTTAACGCATACTCCGAGGGCTTTTCCGGATCCCGAACACCTTGCGATGAGAGCTTCTACATAGTCATGAGAGCCCAAATCCAGGTCACCAATGCCACCTGGTGCCTGTTTAGCCTTGTTTGTAAGTTGAAAAAATTATAGAGGTTGATTACGACGTTGTTTTCATTTTATTCATCACTTCTCTTGCTTAGAACAATTCCAGATTACATGAAAACCAGTTAAGTCCTCTCTCCTTCTTCTTTGCTTAGGGTTTCAAATATTACATCATAAATTGCTTGTGTCATTTCTTCATTTAAGCATTTATACATTATTTTGTTTAGTAGTGACTCTAATTTTTTTAGATTTAATTCAAATTAAATTAAATCACATGTGTGTATATGTAGATGTATATGCATATATAGATACATATATGTATGGGTTGACTGTTTACCTTGCATCGAGGTTTTAGTTTTTTAGTGACATGGTGGATAGGGTGTTGGTCTTTATTACTTGACATTACATTTGTTAAGTTGTAAACTACAAATGATGATATTCAAGTTTGGTTACTAAATTAACGATATTTTAGGTTTTTTGGCCCTAACTTGACCCTAGCTCGAGCCTCTAACCCACAATTAGTGGATATAGATTGTTTTAGAAAGTTGTGGTTTTGTATAGAATTTTAACTTTTGTCTCGAGCACTCATGATGGCAAGTGATCGACAAGTTGCATGAATTTTGTAAGGAATTTATAAATAGTTTATTCAACTCGGAGTTTGGATTACGCAGTAATTATTTTGAAAAGGTCTCTCCTTCTAATGGAAAATTTTCACTCCAATTTCATTTTTAATGTTGAAATTTTTGTAGGCAACTTTTTTGTCAAGAATATTTTTAAAAATGCTACAGGATGTTTGGGAGTGTGGGTTGGTGAATTGTAAAATCATGATCATGGATGGGAGAATATGAAATTTGAAACCTAAGTCATGATTTCAAACCTATTTTTTGGGTTAGAGGCATTTTTGTGCTATTTCTTCGTTGTTATTTAATTTAGCTTAAAGATCGAAGAGTTGTTTTGTTTTCATTGATGGTTAAATGTGACATCTTGTATGGTGATTTGGACATTCTAGTAGTGGGTTTGAGTTATATTTTATTTTAGTCACAAGGGCCTATAAGACTTCATCTTCTGCACACGTGTGTTAGTAAAACTTGATATAATTGTGCGTCTTTTGGTTTGATTAGGTTTACCATCGTTTTAATGTGGGTTTTTAGTCATTATGTGCACAACCATAATGACACGTGAATGACTATTTTCCTTTTGGATATTTCAAACTCGTTATAGTTTGTTGTAATGTAAATGTTTAACCATAATTATTGTGGGTTTAAAGTTTATTGGTCTAAGTCATAATGGGTCGAGTGTGGTCTTTTAAAGTGTATAAATACGGGTATGTTTTTTTCTATGCCCATTGACAACCCACATAAACCCATGTTTAAATCTCGAATGGGCTATTCGAGCTTGTTATAGTTCGGTTAGACGTTTTTATTTGAATTATATATTTGTGATGAGGAAGTTATTGTTTATAGCAGGTCGTCCATGGTGCTTTTAAAGTATTCACTATGGGTTTATATTTTTGTGATGTGGAAGCTATTATTTATTATAGGTCATTCCACTGCGATTATGAAGCATTCACTGTGGGTTTATATTTTGTGTTGAAATTTTCTTATGGGTTCTTACCCATATTCTTTGATAATTTGGTCATGTTGATGAAATGTGAATGAAAATGTTAGACTCGATTGATTATGATTCAAACTATTACAATCTTCTCTAACTATTATTCGTTTTTCCTTGAGTTGACACATGAGATGAAAATAGAGAAAATTTTGGAAGTAAATGTGAGGACACACACACACACACACAAATGTATATACATGTTCATCTAGTATATGCATGTTATGTACAACTTTATATCGTTGTGTATGGATACATACATATGATTTTGAATGGTTATAAAACATGTGTCATTTAAAATCGGTTGGTAATGACAATGAAATTCATTCTATTGTTGGAAATATGAATGACAATGTCCACCATAATATTTTGCTACATGTGTGTGTGTGTGTGTGTGTGTGTGTGTGTGTGTGTGTGTGTGTGTGTAAATAAATAGCATACACACGTGTGTGTGTGTGTGTGTGTGTGCGTAAAACTAATTGATGTATGTTGTTATGACTATTTTGTTATAGGATTTTGAATGTGTTTTAATTGACAAGATTGTCAAGTTATTTATGTTACTTAAAGAATTTTAATTCTTGTATGCATTTAAATTGTTATGAAGTTTGGGTTGAATACAACCAAGTGAAATTTGATAATTGGAAAATTTTATGTAAGTCCTATGTATTGGAAAGGTTTATGTAATTCCAATGTTATAAGTTTGTAACATATTATGTTTTATGTTTTTTGCGTGAAGTTATATACAACTTATTGCATGACTATTTAGTTCGCATCGCCAATTGAAATTGTTTAAAGGAAAAATTTTCTCGCATGTAATGTTGTAAATGAGTTTGTAAATCCAGTTATAGACTATTTATGATTGATTTCCTAAAAGCCATCTTTATATTCAGGTTGCATGTGATTGCAATGTTCGTGGGCATTGGGAATCAACGATATTTACATCTCTCTTTATGTGAACATGTACTTGTACATGTTGTCTTCATGAAGATACTTATTCCTCCATCAAGTGATGGATGTGAGAGGGAGGGTTCCACATATGGAGGGCTCACTTGACCTTTCTAGGAAGGTGGACCATGTGCAAGATTGTTGTTGATTAGGAAGATTTATAGTATTGGATTCGTGAAATAAATGATAATAGTATTTCAAGATTAATGTAACATTTTCGATATTGAAATGTTATGATCTACACATTATTATATATTATTGATGCTCTTATGTATGAGAGTTGACTATTAGTTAATGAATGTGGGTTTGATGCATGGTTGTATATTTTGATCGATTAACTACAAATGCAATTTGTGCATGAAAGTATTCGAATAATCTGGTTATGGATAACTAATCGAAGTGTGGATTTTATGTGTTAAGTAGGCTTATTTTGTAAGATTTATTTAGAATTTGTAAGTTATTATAAAAGATGGTTGCTTTAGTATTTAATTAATAAAAGATATGGTCTTGTGAAGATTGCTTTACAATGTAATTCTTGTTACTATATTTTCGGTGTTGGATATGTATGATTATAATATTTGTTTGTTAATTCAACCTTGTTTAAGTTTTGTGAATATATGAAACCATAACATTATGCAAATTTGATTGTTAAGTACTTAGAACTCATACTCGTAACATACTTGTAATTTGTAATGTATTATGTAGCAAAAAGGTGTGTTAATTAATGAGACATGTTGGATAGATATTGCATGCTTTAAAATTTCATGTTGAATGAATCAATGATGTTGTGGCACTTGCAATACTTCATTCAAATGTTAATCATTGTACTTATTGTTTCAAACAATGTGAAGTGGTTAATTTATGAGTTCGTTATAATAAAACCAAAAAAATGAGTCAAATTTTTGGGGATTCTTACAAATCCTTTCATGATATGTTTCATTATTTTGATGATAAATACACATTATTAAGCTTAAAATACTTTGATTTTACAAATCTTACACATTGCTTGCACCTAAATTGTTAAATCTATTACACATGTTATCATGGCATGTTTACTCCCATGATCATACACATTGTTGGATATCACATTGCTTTATCTTACGAATATTATACTATACTTGTGCTAACAAGTGTTTCTATATTACGACATATAAAAATTTCACCATGTTAGTTGATACACTAATTTTGGTTTATATCATTAATCATGTCACTACTACAGAGCTAATCTATCCTTTACAATATCTCGTATCTCAAAATAGGATCATTATTGAATTTTCTAACACATTAATGTAGATTTCAAATATAGTACTTCAAAAATGTAATATGTTGATATGCACATAGCTAGTACATCACAAAATTCACATGACTATTGCATAATAAAATTTACATGGTTTTACTTAGTAGGCCCAATTGTTATAGATGGTTTACATAGATTCACTCATAAGGTACAATTGTTGTTGATGAATTACACATGGCTTCACCCAACAAGCCCAAATGTTGTCAAGTTGACAACTTTGCCCTCTAAATATCTAATGGTCATATTTTCAAAATCACAAGCTACCCCTATTGCCCTAGTGTCATTTGAGTGGTAAATCTCATTACATCAGTCACCTATAAATTAAAATTCACATAACCCATTACAACGTCCTTACATCTCATATTTTTGGGCTATCCAGAGATCACAACAAAGCACCTAATTTTCATCTCGGTTTCTCAAGCATATTCATTCAACTCTAAGTTTACATATATCACATTCAACTTCCTTAGGCCAGCTTAAAAAGCTACATCTCACACACCAAAGATCATCCCTGAGTGTCTAAGGTTATAATTAGGATCTTCATTTCCAAACATATTGTGATATCCATATTTCGCACATACATTAGGTGGGGAACTACAAGGGTTGATGCTTCTTGAAAGTATTACAACCTAAGCATGACAAGGGCCATTCAACACAAAAGTGTTAACCCCTTTTAGGTACTCAATCAAATACTAAGAAGAATCCCTAATCAACTACACAACTGAAATCATGAAATTTCAACTATAGAAAGTGAAGATATAAACACATAGGAACACAATGTCATAGGAAAGATCCAGATCAAAACCATGCAAGACAAAGCCATCCATACAAGACAAAGTCATGCAAGAGACTTTGTTTGAGACAAGTGATTTCGTCTTACACTTGGAGCCACACTTTTATATTTTTAGCACAAGTTGATGATAGCATGTACATCGTGCACACTCTCAAATCATTGTCATCACATCCTAGTTTCAAATTAGTGCAATGTTATTTACTAATAACTTAGAATTTCAATAGGTATCTCATACTTGTTATTGTAATTTTTGTTATAATATGGGCACAATTTAGGATTTGTATGTTTGCTCTAATTTACTATAATATGGTCTTAGTTTATCTCGTATGAAATTATTTAATGCTTTAATTAAAATTAGACCCTAATATTTACATTACACTTGTTCGTACAAACTTTGGCTTGTCTTGAATGTCATTTTCCTTTTTCTCAACTCGTAGATATCCAAATTTAAAAACCAACTTGATATAATATTTAACATTTGTAGTTAATTTGACAAATCATCCATCATAAATGGAGAACAACGTGGATAAGTGTTAGGATTAATTACACCTTGATATAAAAAAACTTAATTACTTCTTACCTCACATACATCCATCAAATGTTTTCAATAATGACCAATGTTGGGAAGAGGACAATATAGTAGTAACTATATTTAAAACTCAATGATACTTATTAGTGGAACACTTGTGGGATCTTGGAAAATTTCTATGAATTGTTGCAACAACTCTCCCATTGTCTATGTTATTTAATAGTTATGTATGCAAAGTTTCATATTGCACTATTTTATTTTCTTGTTCATCTCTTAAAAGAACCCAAGAAAACTTCCCACTAACATTGATTACCCATTTATCTTTATTGGTGCTTACTAAGAAGATCTTGTATTTACCTTCATAGGATTTTATGATGTAATTTTTTATATCCTTGACCAAACAATATATTTTTATCTTCTTGAAATGTAGCATCTTCGACGTACATATATGGGCTGCCAAAAACAACATTGAAAACATCAAGGGGTACAACATCCACCACAACTTGTAATGTCCCTTCTAGGGCATCAAACCAAAAACAAGGGTTTGGACTCAATCCCCAAACATAATTTCTAATTTTTATTACATCCACATGTCAATCACTTCAAACCCTAGAGGAGAAAACTAAAAATTCCATTAGCAACCAAGAACAATCTAAATATTTATGACCGCAAAGGAGTTCATATGACAACTAACAATATCGCCACTTAGCTCTAAAGAATGAATCGATTTTCTATTTTACGGGGCGGGAATTGTATGGGGTCTTCAAGACAATATTCTCGTGTAATATAGAGTAAAAATCAATATAGAAATATCCCAAGCACTTCAAAAGTCCAAAAAGATGAAATCTGAAGCAAATATATATTTTTATAAATTTAATTCAAATGCAAACATATCTAATACTTAGAAAATTCATAACTCCATCAATACCTAGAGTTTCAACATAAACAAATGCTCTAAATGATCTCAAAGAGACCAACTATCCAATAAAAGTAAAATCACAATTTTACAACCACGGAAACACCTCTAAAAGTGATCGTGAACTTCCCAAATGGGTAGATCAAGTGAAGGAAGGGTTTTAACACCCTTGAAAGTGCCATAGTTGGAATAGGCATACCCTATGCACAAATAAACACCTTGTTATTCTATAAATTTGCCGTGAATTCCACTTGTGACCCCAAATGAAGCCATCAATGCACACAAGAGGGTTTTCATCCCCAAGTGTGATCTTATTGAAGGGTTTCATCCTCAATAGGTGACCAATGAAGGGTTTTCATCCTTCAATGACAGGAAGAGAAGATACACTAGCTCCAAATCCAAGTAAATATCAAAATGATGAATGGTAATGATTGCCCTCCTCTATTGGAACCTCCTTGAGTACACTTCTTTGGCGCGAGGATGAATTAGAAGATCAATCTTCATGACTAACCTCTTAATTAAGGGGGAGTGTACTTTTCATCTTTACTTACAAATACCGACCTCATAAAAGGGAAAGAGTTATTTTTATGTCCATTGTAGTTTTCAAGAAGACCAACCTTAACAAAGGAGAAGATAAAATTTATTTTTGGTTTGTCATTCACCTATCAAATAATCAAATCACTCAAATCCATAATTAGTAATTAAATAAATAAGGAAAATATGATCACTTATAATTATGGAAATGTTCACCTCCGTTGCTTTCCTTCCTTAAGCCCACAAAAGGTGGAATGGGCCTAAGGCCTTTATAGTGAGCATGGAAAAGGGGACATTACACAACTTTATAGAAATCAAGAGGTACAAGTGTTTCACCCATCCAAAAAACATAAAAGTTATGATTGTAATATTTTTCCAACCCAAGTTTGTCCACCAAATATTTGTTTTAATCACATTGATTTGAGAGAAAGAATAAAAAAGAGCGTTAACATTCATCTTTTAGTTTGATATGGAAAAATGGTAAGTTCACCTTTTTGTGAACTTTATCTTGATCATGATTTTTATCAAAACATACCTCGTTATGAAGGGAGGTATGACACATCCTATCATGTACATTAGAGAAACATATGACTACTTTACCTTGAACCGAAGTTGTAGCCTTCTTCTTTTTCTTGTTTTTGAATGGACGCATCTCTAAATGTAACTTCCAACAAGGATTATCTATATGACCATCCATATCATAGTGCCCACAATGAATTTAAGTATCATTTTGAGTAAAATAGTAATATCTTTACACTTACCTTTCCATTTACCTTTCCCTTTTGGTTTAGAACTACCTCACTATTTTGGTGCATTTCAAGAGGAAGACAAATCATTTTTTCCCATCTCAAGGTAATAGTCGTGAGAGTAAGATTCATCTATAACTTTAGGCTTGAATAGTGGGAAGAGTATCCTCAAAATGGTTATGGAGCCAATACTCCAAAATACTTCATCAAGATGTAATAGTTTAATACATCTAGCCTATTTGGATAATTTTCTTGTGGAATTTGTTGTATCATCATGCACACTTTGGCCTTTATTTTCCTAAGATATTTCTAATTAATATAAATTTTCCCCTATAACAAAGATAATAAAATTGCCTTTTGATTGACATATTTAATTCATCCCATTTAGAAATTGGTCACATCTTCCTAACAACCAAGGAATGAACATAAATTTCAAACCAAGTCAAAATATGCCTAGACAATTACGATCTTGTAAAAGATTGTTCCTTGTTAAATTGAAAAGACTTAGATATACCATAATAGGGATACCCAATGATCAAGCTTGTCCACATTCACTTAACCTTTATTAGTGTGAATTTAAACATTAACCTTCACTTTGAGTGCACTTTACATGGAGGTTGAGTTTGGTTGGTGTGGAATGTTTCCTTCTAACAACCTTTAGTTTCTAACTCTACGCTTACTTTAGTTGCCTCCATAATATTTTCCATCTTCCCATGATAATCTCCATAATATTCTCTAACTGATCAATATTTTTCATGGATGAAGAGATGTTGGAAATATCCCCTTTTAACTTATTATGTATTTTTCATTTTGAGTTATTCTCTCATCTTTAAGATTTGTGTTTGTCACTTCTCTATTCAACTTTTTGTGGATATATTTTGCCTTAGAACCACACCACCTTTTCTACTAACATTTTTTCTCTTATAATGAACACATATCCAAAAATATGTTATACCATAAAAACCACACACAATAATGGAACAATACCAACTCTCATACTAACATAGTATGTAATTAGTTTAAATATTCCATAAATAATTCATCAATGTGAATCTTATACTCAATTTCCTAACATGACTTGATTTTTAGCTTGTTGTTCTTGTCAAATAATCATTTAACTCGGGTTATATTTTTACTATTACGCACTACGAATGTAGATGAAAGTTGAAACATAAAAAGAAACAAGTAAGCCACCACAAATAACGCACCAAATGAAGATGTAAAACACAAGGTTATGACAAAGAAATCCAATGCGGGAAAAAATACATAAGATTGAGGGTCATTCTACTCCTTTCACCATCTTCTTATGTAATTACAAGTGTATTTTTTTACAGAATTTATAAGCATCCTTTAAAATGACAACATGCAAAATCCCCATGTCCTACTTTGTAACTTACTACAACTCAAAATACTTTACAAACTTTTAGTCTTCAATGCACTAAACACATAACACTACCCCCATAAGCATATGTATGCTTATTTATAATACAATGAGCTCCAACAATAAATGGAAAACATATAAAATGGACAGAGGAAACTTTTGAAATTGTTCCCCTACATTTTTATGGGCATCACATGAATCCATTGATCTCATAGAGTAAATGTTATATTGTCACCTGTAAACTAGAGGCTATGTTGCTTGTAAATATCAATGGTTGTGTAACTATCCCGTGCTTATCGATGGTTATGCAAAATTTTATAGAAATCAATTTTAATTGAACATGCAATATTTTTCTAATAAAGGTATATAGATCACCTCAGCCTTGATCTTGAATATCCTCGTGTTTTTGACATGGATTTTTCACTATATTTTCACGGGAATGACCGAAAAGGAAAAGTTTCAAGTCTCCATAGAGAATATTATACTAGGTAGTTTTTTTGCTAACAATTTATGATCCAACTTAGATCATGATAGCATGTTTGTAGACATACATCAAAGTGGGACAAAACATGGGCAGTCCTAAATTTCCTTATGTATTTATTAGTTGTTAAATTGCATAATTATAGCACTTTTGTTTACTTGTTGACTATTGGCACAAATTAGGTGTTATTAGTGTGCATTTGGAAACTTGTGATGGTTATGAACCTTGTCCCAACTTCCTCTAGATGTCATATTTTTTATCCCATGAATTCTTGTCATTCTAAGCACATACAAATTACATTCTAATGATATAGACACGTTTTAAATGATGGTGTATGGTCCTCGGTAAACTTAAGCAATCCACTATGGCTAGAGCAAACTTGTATTCTTTTTTCTACCTTTTTCTCCTCATGACTATTTGATGTCAATTTGTGTGCTAATAAATTCCTAATTTGAATTTGATATGTTTAAAAATACACATACATTATAATTCATTCAAAGAGGAAGCAATCATAACCACACTAGGCATTCTATAAAGAATTCTTTGAGCATTTGTAAGCATTATAGAGGAAATAAAACAATTATTAGAGCACTCATTGAAACACATAGATTTATGTTTCCAAAGATAATGGAACAATAGTTTACATGTTATTGTAGTCATGAAATCAATCACTTTCTACTTATATCAACACCTCTAAGCATGTAATTATATACATGATTCCTAAGCAAGAATGCTAGACATTAACAACACTTGTTTTACTCTTTCATTGTTTTTATCTTTTGACACGCTTATTATTTTCTTTCCTAGAATGATCACTTAACTTTTGGACACTAGATGACATGTGAGCTAGTTTCGTATTGCCATTATATATTTTGAGCATCCCAAACCCTACTTCCCATTAGGGATAGGAGCTTCGCAGCGCTACTAGTCCCCTTTGGGTGCTTATATTTGTTGCCCTCCTTTTCCTAATTTTAAATTGCCACATCATTTTGTATCTTTTCTAAAGTCTTTTTATCACTTTGGGTCAGCCTTTTTGGTTGTTAATGATGAAATTCAAACAAGGGAATCATATATATACATGAATTACTCATTATTATTAGGGTTAGACAACTTGGGTTATTACTTACTATCTACTACTTTGGAAAAGAGCAACATTCAAGGATTGAATTTGGGATGCATTATTCACTACATATGAGGGGCTATTTCTGAATTCCATCTCACACATTCATCTTGGACACAAAATAGTTGTAGCTCGTTATCATGGTGTAACGCACAACGAAAAGCTAGTTTTAAGGGACACAATTCAAATCATACACACACACACACAAGAATTACATAGATTTTGAAATGTAGTGTAGTGCTCAGAGACAATCACATTGGGGTGACTGCCAAGGTCAATCTGACTCAAGCAAATACATTATTTATTCCATCTAATGTTTTCTCGATCTCTGTCTTTGGTAGTTAGGGTTCGTTTGTAGGAACATGTACAAAACAAGAACCCTACGATAGAGTTGATGCGATAAACAATGAAATGAAGAAGCTAAGTTTAAACCCTGAAAGACCAGAAGCAGAGAACTTGCAAGGAAACTCACACCCAGATTGGACACTTGTGCTTTAGAAATCCTATCCCCCTTTGGGAAATTTTGTTTGAAGAAGGTCCAAACTCTAGTTTCTCAAACATAGCTTGCATAGTCTAGATCCAACGTTCTCAACCTATTTCCCGGCTCAAAATTAGTCCAAATCTCCTAATAGAAGCTAAGTCATTCTTTTCTCCTATCTTGCACACTTGTTTGTACTTTACATACTAGATCTTGTTTATTACTGTTATATGCATTTGATATCATTCATCTAATAATGATTTAAGATTAAATTAAATCATTTGGTGAACCTAATCCCTTGCATGCTCTTTAACGGATCCATTCTTCTCCAAACCCAAACCCTAGTTACATTAGGGTTTATATATGCATCTTATATTCATATCCAAACCTAATTTTCATCTATCACCTGTCATAAATCATATTTGTAAAAATTCCTAGGGTTTCATGCTTCATCCTACCCTTTGGGTCACTTTCTAGGGATCCCAATTTTCAAAACACTTTTGTTTCATATCTCAAGCATAATGACTCTATTTTTAAATTACTTTGAGGTTATTTTTATTTTTACATATTTAACAAAAACCTCTTTTTGTTTGCCCTAATTTTTGCACAATTTTTAGAAATTCAAAATTACACTTTTTGGTAATTAAGGAATAATTAAAAATACACACTTTTGAGAAAATCCCTTAGAGGTTTTTATTTTACATCATTAGATTAAAAAAGCCTCTTTTTGTTTTATAAAATTAAAATTCTATTTCGATATATGGTTGTTTTATTCATTTGACGACAATCACTTTTTGATCAACATCACTTTCAATACAAATCTATTTGTCTATTTGGCTTGCTTGTGTCAAATTATTTTATGGATTACCATACAATTGATGACAATGCTTCCCCATTCTATATTTAGGTTCAAATTCATAATGTTCTTGTTAAGTGTGCTTTATTTGATAATGGATTTGATCTTAATATATGCAACATTTCCTTTCTCCATCAAATAGGGATTTTTATTGTTGATCTAACTCCATCTACTCTATGTATTTGTGGCTTTGATAACACACCTCAGCAAGTGTTGGGAGAAATCAATCTACCAATTATTGTAGGCCCTTGCACTCTTAGTGTTCTATGTTACATTATGCCTCGTGATCTCACTTATAATATCCTTCTAGGCCATCCTTGGTTACATACTATGCATACCATCATTTCTACCCATGTCATTGTACACAATTCCTTGAAAGAATTTCTTCTACGAGATAATGCTATAGTAGATTCCATACCTCATAAATTTCTAATATTTGTGATATCCCTCTCATACATGATAATGAAGTTACTACTTACATTACACATCATTCTTCTCCAATGATGGAATATAGTGCTACTAATTTACATGATCAACTTTCTATTGGCACCCATGATACTCCTCCCCTTATGTCTCACTCTCAATGCACTTATATTGATCATATGCTTAGTGATTCCAATGTTACATCCCTTGTTACACCTTCCTCATCACAAGTTAGAACACATTGTGCTGATTTGATTCATGATGTTATTGATTCACTCAATTTTCAAACTTCTATACATGACTCATATGTTATCCCTTATCTTATTGCATCCATGGGGGAAATCAATTCCCATCTTTTCACATTTATGTCTATGATCATAGAGGATAGTACATACAACTTTAATGCTTCTAATCTTCCCAAACTATACCTATTGTTTATCACGATTCTTGTATCTCTCCCCCATTACTTGATGTTGACACTGCCAAGATTCCTAGTACTACATACGTTACACATATTTTGAATCACACATTAATCCTTATGCTTGTACTTACTTTTTCCATTATTTCTATTGAGTCGGTGTTCCACCTATTCTAGTTTCTTCTATTGGCCATATCCTTATTGTGTATGTCATTGCATTTACTCCTCATACATTTGGGATCTTAGACTCCATAGGGTTTTCCCCTCACTATGTTGACATTGTTCCTTGGTAGCTCTCGTGTTTCCCAAATTACACTTATTACTTAACAATGTTCCACCTATTCTAGTTTCTCCACATGCATGACACAATCCTACTCCACATGCTTTATGATACATGCACTTTCACATGACACTAGGTCCTTGGATCATGTTCACATGTGTTCATATTTTTATATTTCCGATAGTGGTTGGTTCTCCCATATCCTCACTAGATAAATCACAGTGGCACTCACACTTGGGGGGATATTCTCCCCCCCTTTTTAGCTACTCGATGATGCACTCTTGTTCTAAGTTCAAACACAACTTTTGAGGACACACTTACCTACATAGACCTCACTTTGCACACATACACTTGGGAAACCTTATTCCCCTTTCATATCTATTTCATTTCATATTCATATATTTACAAAAAAACAAAAATGGAAAATGGATCAATTCTAGCTCTAAAATACATATATGTGAACCCGTGAATGAAGCTTAAAGAGATGCACACAACTTTGAAGGAAATAAACTAAAAATAAAGAAGGTATGCAAGACAACATAAATGTTCACATTAAATGCATATCATTCAAAGGAATGACTACACACTTGCATTGATATCAAATCTTGACCATTTACAAACAAAAATCTAAGGTAAAAATAATCAACGTATGAGTTACAGAGGTTGTGATTAAGGATTTGCGAGCTCAAGCGGAAGAGCTCCAAATTCAACAAAAAATGTATTATGTGTTAAAGCAATTACATTTATAGCATTTGAGAGAGGGGAGAAGAGGTTGATCACATCCAGTGATTAATGAAATCAACCACTAGCCAACACTAAGGACCAATCATCATATATTTTAAAATCCCAATATAGGTGCATGACATTGCTTCAAGTGCATGCCATCGAATTGTTAGTGTAGGAGGACGATGCCACTCAAAATTAAATTTAGGTTAGTGAAGTGGTTGAGTGTCAAGTTTAAAATGGGCATGAATTTTTCATGCCTCGCAGAATTTAGATGATTTTACTTTGATGTGTGACTTTCTCTTTCGTTTAAAAACATTTCATGTTTCACATCCTTTAAACTTGTGTGGTATTTTACTTCGCACTTGGCCTTCCTTCTCCACATATCGTGGTCCTTCAATTCCTCACCTCATGGATTTTAGACTTGTGATAATGTCCTTTATTCCTTGAGAACAAGTGGAACACATAATTCTTGTTCCGTGACTTCTAACCTTAGTCCCATTCAAAATTTCATACCTTTATCGCGTGGTGTCTCGCAAGACTTTTCCTTTCATTAAAGACTCTCCTTAGCAGACTATATGCTTTGTTGCACAAAATTAACCAACTCCACGGAATTCCATATTCTTTGAGTCCGCATAGCACTATATTTTTATGTCGTAAAGTTCTAATATTTTCACACATGTTGCGGAAGACTAGCCCTCTAAATTATTTTTGGCGACCCATCAATCTGAGCTGCCTAAGTCTAGAACTTGGATGAGTTGTTCAAAATGGTATGGGGTGTTATTCTCAGGTCAATAGTTTGGCAAATTTCAAGGAAATATTCCTACTAGATGTAAATATTAGTAGCCTTGAAGCACCTATTGGGCACAGAGTCAAATATGAACGTGAAAACCGATATGAACTTTTACAATTGTCCCTGAAACTATATTTTGAAGCTAATTGTTTATAACATTGGATGATTCACTTTGAAACTACCCCAAAATATTTTGATTTTTCACCATAGAGGGAGGAAACTGAAATGACATGCATGTCCAACTACAATGGGATTTCAAAACCTATATACAAAATATGAAGATCATACATGCTCCAAGTGAAACATGTAGGGTGTGAACAAACAATATTTTAGATGATTACGCAACAAATATTGAGGAAAATGCACTCAATTGGTGATTATCACACAACAAAAGGAGAGAACCTCCAAACATAACAATGAGGAAAGGAAAACAAGGAAACACAAGTATGTACAAGATGTAAGAAACTAACTTAAAGAGACGGTTTGAGATAGATCCCATTAATTGATATTTGAAGTACCTCCCCATCAATTTTGGACAAATCAAAAGATTTATCCTATTTGCATGTAGTGATGATTTATGGTCCACTCCAAATTACATCAATCTTAGACTATCACACTTTGGTTTAGCTCTTTGTGTCCCATTTTAGGACCAAATCTCCTATTTCAAAAGCCTGCACTTTAGATTTCTTGTCAAACCACGGTTTGGTTGACCTTTGGTTCTCTTCTAATATGATCATGGAAAACCACCTCAATTTCTAAATCTCAACCACTTATGTCATTCCGATTGTTCCACGATCTTTAGCCTTAAGCTCTAACTATCGATCTAGCTCCAATGATGGTAACTCCATAGATAATGGAAGTGTGGCCTCTTTACCATACACAAGGAAAAAAAGAGAATTGTCAATTACTCTTTTTTATGTGATCCTATCAGCCCATATGGATTTTTTTACTTTGGTGTATCATTAATTGATTTCCATTGTTCTTTTCATGATTATGATGAGGTTCTTGTTGGTAGATTTTACTAATCCATTACCCTGAGGTTGATAATTAGATAATGTCTTCAAGTATAATCCATGTTTAAGAGCCCAATCAGATACTTTAGAGCCTAAGAAGGCTCCTACGTTATCATAAATGATGGTTTAGGGAATCCCAACCTTGTCACAATGTATTCAAAAAAATCAAGAATAGCTTCTTTGAGTGCTACAACCTCTGTCCACCTAGTAAAATAATCAGTTTCTCTCAAGACCCACTTATGACCCACGCTTGACACAAGATTAATCACACCAATAAAATCAAGTCCCTATTGAGAAAAGTGTTCATCCGCTTGAATGGGATGAAGTGGGAGGGCTTTCATCTTCTTTTACTAGTGAAGAGAGCACAATCCTTACATTTACTAACCCATTGATGAGCATCCATGAACAATGTGGGCCAGAAGTATCCTGCCCTTAACATTTTCATCGTCATGGCTTTGGTGAGAACTATTGGCCGAGAACCATTTTGGAACTCTAACAAGACCTTTCTCACCTATTCATCCTTAATGCATCTTAGCAACATTCCATCAAGGTTATTTTTAAAAGAACCCCGCCAATTAACACGTAAGGAACATATTGTAATCCTAGATGTTGCCTCTTAGCTTTTCTCAAACTAGGAGGATATATGCCAATGGATAAAAATATAGCCATGTTATTAATCCAACTGTGGTTGTTATGTTGACCTCCTTTATTTCACAAATCCTCGTGTTCCATGGATCTATTATGTCCCGAAATTTATACATTTTGTACCTACTTTTCTATTATGAAGGAGGTTTCTTGATTATCCTGAGCATCTAAAACAAGATGCTCACAAAGTTTTCTTCCTCTTACCAGTTTTGTGGCCTTGATGGTCACATCATACTCCATAATCTTGGTCACCCATCCAACTCTCCTTTCATTGATTTCTGCTCCCATAATGAAGTCTCTCACACTGGGGTGTGAGACTAAAACTTTGATGTGGCTAACGACAAGCATGCGTTTTATTTTTTTTAGAGCTCTCATGATGGTGAAGACCTAATTTTCTACATGATTGTATTTTATTTCATAATCCTTCATTTTTGATTGAAGAAGGTCATTGGTTTCTTTGAACCCTTATCATTTTGTTGTGTCAAAACCACAACAACATTGGCCTCAACTCCATATGTATAAAGGATAAAATCCTTTGAATAATTAGGGTTGATAAGTGTGGGCACTTGAGAAATTTCCTATTTAATATTTCCAAAATTCTCTTTTCCTTCTGTGGTCCATTTGAAAGCCACATCCTTCTTGAGCATCAAGGTAATGGGCTTGATAAGTCCTGTAAAGTTAGGATTGATAAGCCATTGTTTTTGTTTGGTTGGCTTGCACCAAGATTGGGATCTATGGTGTTTTGAGTAATATTTGGGTCAAAATCCTTAAGATCTTCATAGCTCCATGAGAATACATCATTAAATTTATGACATAAGGAGATAAAATCTTACTTTTCATATTTATCACATACATTTCCAAGTAATAACTCATTGTCTTGTGTAATGGTGACTGAATAGTAGTCCTCTTGTTTTGTTGTTATATTCTTTCTTTCCCATTCATACTCATTATCAAGGTTGAAGACGTCCAAGAGTGACCAAACCCTTAGGTAATTTGTTTATCCTTGGATGAATAATATAATCACCATAACCATCTTGTAAATCAGATTGTAATTTTAAAGAGAACTCAACTTCATTCTGGATGAACTGAACAATTTGTTCATCATTATCAAAGATCTTCCAGCAATTCATTATCTGGAATTGATGGTCTCACAACCATCCTAACATGTTGTTCATTTCCTTGGATGAGGTCTTTAGTTGGGGAAAACTGTGATCCAATGGCCACCATCTAATCAACTTCTTGGTTTAGCTTCCTTGGCACAACTTGCAAGTTAATAACACAAAACTTTCCAAGAGGTCCCAAACTCTATGTCTATAAAATTTTAAAGGTTTTTCTTAGCCGTGCACCTTAGTTTAACCTGGTGAATAACCAATTCAGTATCCCCAAAAATTTTCAAGGCCTTAATCTATATTTCCTCTACTAAAAGTAATCTATTGATCAATTCCTCTTACTCTGCCACATTGTTTGAACAAGAAAACTACAACCTATGAGAAAATAAGAATTTCTTGTCTGTTGGAGAAACAAGAACTACACCAGCCCCAACTCCATTTCTACTTCTTAAACCATCAAAAACATCTTCTATAGACCGCAAAAATTATCCTATTCTTCTTTGTGTGGCATGTGGGTTGTAAATTCTTCTTCATGATTACAATAGGTGCCTAAACTAGTCTCCACAGTTGTGTCATAAGGATCAACCTTGTAATGTTCCTTGGCCCATTCATATAACAAGAGATCAAGAATTGGAAAAGGAGGGGTAAGTTTTTGTACTAATAGTAATTCATGCTCTTGATCTTCATGTATCATGTAATTAGATTGGAGAGGAGTAGGGTCATAAGACTCAACATAATAAGAAAAAATTAGTTCATCTAATGGTGAATCTTGTACCATATCTAGTTGTTAGGAGCATGTGAGACCAATCAAAAGATAAATATCCACCCACCTTGGCTATGAAGTCTCTTAATAGACAAATGACAAACAAATGATGCAAGTTAATAAATCGAGATATCTCAGAGTTATGGTCAAACTTGGACAAGCATGAAGGGTTAACTAAAGATATTTGATCACTCCTATAATGTTTACAGTTGAGCCATCAAGTTGCAGGACACCTTTAGAAACTAGATTATATTTGTGAGCATGGAAAAACATGTCCGAAATGGAGAGATAAGTTGATGCAAACCTACTCCTCCATGTCCTCCTTGAAACATCAATAATAAGGTTGTAAGAAGCTTTTGAGCTTGTGTAACCTTGTAAATGGTTGATTGTGGGTGCTCTTGAAAGTGACCTCCAAATGTGGATTTGACAATGCTACGAACACAGATTTGGCTTGGATATAGCTTCCAATATGTAGATATTGGAAAGAAAATTAGCAGAGTAAGTGTACAAGAAATCCAATAGGATTTTCAAAGAGATAATCTTGTTATTTTATAAAGGTTGAGTAGTGGTCTGAGAGTAGTTGCAGTGGTTAAATGCACATGCTAAAAATAACAATTGAGGGAGGTTGAAAAGTTTGAATGAATTAATTGTAATTTGAGGGGTAATAATTATTTGGTTAGAATAAGTTACATCTTGAAAGGTGGTTGTACGTGCAATTCAATTTTCCCCACCTTTCTAAGATTCTAGAAGTGAAATTGACTAGATCGGTGATGTGGACTCCAAATGGAGTTAATTAGGATAGTGAAGTGGAAGTTGACTACAAAAAAAGTGTATTTTCCTAATTAGGTAACTAATTTAATTAGCTACAATGTGCAAGATAATTAATTAATCATTTATTTAATAAATTATAAATAACTTAGCTAAGATGGTGTTTAGGAACTAATTTAATTAATCCCAAGGGGTGGATGATTAATTAATTTGATTAATCAATCATAAGGGGATATGAACTAGGATGTACTTGGGATAATACAAGGAACAAGTGTGATATTTACGGGTGTCTACATCTGCCCTTTATTTAGAGTGTTATTACGAAGTAATAGTACTTTAAAGATAGTAGACACATGCGATTAATGAGCATACGAAAGTGAAACATTTGGATGCCCCAAAAAATAGGATTGGTAAGGGAATGCCCCTTAAGTGGGTGGTGACATAGCAAAGTGGTAGACAACCGCTTGATAGGAAGAAAACAAGAAAGTTGAACAAGGATTGGATGGACTATGCTCATAGCATGAGCATTGTTTGGAGAGTGTGAATATAAGAGCAACCTTTATTTTGTTGTTACACAATAGAGTTGTCACCATGATTATGAAAGAATCAAGATGGTTAACCTAGATGCGTGTAAACAAAAACACACAAAGAAAAGAAAAGATAAAAAAGAAAACAAACCCAACATACAGAGTGGGCGTAGGCATCAGGGTGATAAAGGAACCAAGATGTTATCATACTACTTGTAATTGGTCTAAAAAGTAAACATCATTGATATAACACAACTTTCTAAAGAAGACAATCATCTATGTCCCAAAATGCATGCCACAATGATGAGTATGTAGATGCAAATCCCCCCAAGGTGAGAATAGGATCAAACTCAAGAACAGAGTAATGATACTCCTCATGACACTTTTTTTGGATCTAATTGAAAAATTATTTGAGTTGATTTTCCCCAAGTAGGATTAAGAATCATACAAAGAGAAGAAAGTGAGAGTCATGAGATTAAAATGATTATTAGGGTAGTAGATAAAATTAGTACTTTGTCAATATTGTGTCGAAGTGTTGAAAGATCCACTTCAAGGTTTTCCAATTATAGGATTTATGTGATAAGTGAATGTTTGTTCGATTTTTTTAATGATTTTTTTATCTTTTTGAATTTTTGAATCTATGACTTTTTTGTTCTTTTTTATATATGATTTACTATGGTTTTACAAGGTTTTAGAAAAAACTTAATGCAATGAAGAGGAGCGGAATTTTTGCTACACCTTATTTATTATGGATAAATGATGTTGTTGTAATCATAAAACAAACATGTCAAACACCCAATATGATCAGGAAGGAACCACACCAAAGTTATATGTGAACTAAGATGTAGAGATTTTTTCTGCAGTTGGTCTACAACAAAGGTAAACAAAGTATAACAAAATAATAAACTGAAAGAACCAAAAACATCATCACAATGTTGAAAAACCGCAACAAGACAACACAATTTACAATAATGATGACTAATGACACTCTGAATGTGTTCACATTGAATAACTAGACAAATATGAATGCCCCCGAGCGATAGCTTAGAATGTAAGACAATTGGATTAGGATGAAGAGTGGAGTGATGCTTCAATACTCCAAAATACTCTTTTTGGATCCCATTAAAGTGTGATCTATATTGGATTAAAATGTGAAATCCAAGTATGCCCAAGGAAAAGTTATATTGCAAAAGGGTAAATGATTGCCTCGAGCATAGATATACACCTTGAGCAAGAAAAGAGATTAGCAAAGATGATCTAAACGATCATGATGAGTGTCGTCAAATGGTGAAATTGTTGAGCTATATTATATAGTTGGTGAAATTTAGAAAACATTGCTTTGAATGTTATTTTCTTGGCAATTTTATGTTGTTTTCGATTTTGAACAGATTTTGTAATTTTCAACAATTTTATATTATTTTTGAATTTTGTGAAACATAGTTGAATGTTTTTAAGTTTTGCGAAACATTTTTGAATGTTTCGCTATTTTGAAACTTGGTAAAGAGGTGTATTTCTTAAATGCAGTGCAAACAATTAGAAGCATTCCATTGCATTAACAGAAATGTAGATAATAAAATGATAGGGTGTTTCACTCCGCTCATGACTCCACACAACTAGGAAGATGTGAGGGCTCATCACTAAGAGCCAAGAAGGACATGATAACAAGGTGAATAATGATATGAAAGTGAAGATGATGGATGTGAAGACACAAGGTGTAATAATGATCCATATGAGAAAAATGTAACTCATCTCTAGTCAAGATTATTTGACCGATTTCAAGATGATTTCACTTTATAGGTTTTGACTAGACTTAGATCCATAAATGGCCTATTGATTGACAAGATCTGGTTGAAGGAATTGTTGTCTCTCTTTAACATAAGCAACTTCTTGGGATATTTTTGATTAAAATTTCTAAAGGCTTTATTGGTTAATTGTTTTTGTTTGTTTTTGAAAGGGACCCCCTACATCTTGCCCCATGCCATCAATAAAAGGCAAGGGCTCAACACTAAAGAAAAAATGTAGGTGAGTAAGGACATATTCCTTTGTTCCCAATCTCATACTACTAGTAAGAAGTATGGGCTCATCACCAAAGACTGTGAAGGATGAAAGGTGTAATGATTTTATAGTTTTTTTGTATTTTTAGATTGATTTTTCCTTGTATTGTCGATATTGTGCTTGTTGGGAAGGAAAATTCTACCCCCAAGTCTCAACCGCATGTGACTAGTAGGACACAAGGGTTCAACACCTTGGACAATGAGATAGACGATCAAAAGGTATAGGTAAATAAGTTTGATGCTTTCTATTAAAGAGAGAGCTTATTTGAAAGGAGGAGTTTCCATCAGTAAGCTTCGAGACAAAACCATAGGTAAAAATATTTGAAATGGTAGAAACCATAACAGGGATGAGACACATAATGCCCAATAAGAAAAAGGTTAACCTATGTCATGATAGGTGAAGAATGTGAAGATATGATAATGGTATGATTAAGATATCTGCCAATAGATGGAATGATTAATATTATTTATACTCAATTTTCTTCTTCTGATCTGTAAATAATGCTTTAAGGAATGTTTAATACAGAGTTTTATTCTCTTTTTATACTTTTTAAGTTTTCTAGAATATTCGAGGATGAGGATTTGAAATGGACTCATCAAGAAAGAGTTCCATGTTTATTAAATTTAAATGGTCCTAAAATACAAGACTTGAGCGGATGAGATCCAAGTCAAGTGGGGGAATCAAAAGATTTGATAAGTCTTGAAATAGGATACTTAGGTGGAAAAATTCCAAGCTATAGGATAAAATAAAAATATTCTATAGGTTCAAGTACGAGACTTGGGCTGAAAGGTTTCAAGTCAAAGGAGAGAATCCTAAGATTTAACGAGTCCTGATTTATGAGATTTGGGCAGACAAGGTCCAAGTCAAAGGAGGGAATCCAAAGATTCAATAAGTATTGAAGTATGATACTTGGGTGAACAAGGTCTAACTCAAGAGAGAGAATCAAAAGATTTGATAGGTCCCGAAGTGTAAGACTTGGGTGGACAGTTCTAATTCAAAGGATAGAATTGAAAGATTTGATAGATCTTGAAGTATGAGACTTGGGTGGATGAGATCCTAGTCAAATGAGAGAATCGAATGATTCAATAGGTATTGAAGTACAAGACTTGGGTGGATGAGTTCCAAGTCAAAGGATGCACGATTAGATAAGTCTTCGATGGGATTGAAATACCTATTTGATGTTAAAGGAGGATTATTGATGAAGGGAATATATTGAGATTCATATTCATGTGAGTGGAAGAGTGCAAGGAAAGAATGATTGATATCTACATGTATATCTAAGTTTCATTGTAGGTCATAGAGAGAAAATATTTAATGGTTCCCTTTCGAGGCTATGAAGTAATTGATTTGAAGAAAGATTTGCAATTAAAGTGTGAAAAGGTTGTATAAGGATATTCTTGGGTATACGTACCTCGTAGAGTGTATGCATGTAGATGTCTTGACAAGTAGGAATCATCGTTGATGAGATGCCTGTAAGATTGATCGTGTGAGGTATAATGGACATGGAAGGATGCATTGTTGCAAGTGTCCAAGATTATTATCATTATGTTTAGACAACAAGATTAGAGATGTCAGGCATAAGAGCCAATGGTGAAAGAATATAATCAAGCTCAAAAGTGCTTGATGATGGACCCTCTTCTGTAGTGTCTATAGTTATATAAAGGGTTGAAAGGGAGTCTTAAAGCAAGGTCAAGCTCTCGTTTGGTGTTAGAAGGTTGTTTTCCAAAACAAGTTCAATGTATGTTTGAATGAATGAAAGAAAATTTGTAGAAGAAATAGATTGGTTTGGAGGAGAGATACTTGACCTTCATCATGATCTCGTTGAATTTCAATATGTACAAGAAGTGTGGACAACAATCAACTCTTCATTAGAAGTCATGGAAGTTGACGTGTCATCAACTACAAGAGCTTTGTTGTCGAGCTTTATGGAAATGACTCCATCGTCAATTAATTCTTGAACATAATAATAGAGAGGTAGAATAATTAATAGAGTGGCCTTCCATGTGGTGGTATTCACAATATTTTGATGCATTATTCCATGTAGGTTTGTATTCCCCATTAGATAAGGGTCTCGTAATTGGATATTTAATCATGTCAGCCTTTTTTAATTGATGGAAGGCACTAGATAGACTTTCTCCGAGAGGTGTAAATTAACATTCAAATTTGTGCAAAGTAGTGTCTGTAATAAAGAATATGATGGATTTATAATAAATGTTGTTTGAGGATTCACCAATTTCATGAGATTTTTCCTTTATACCATGGTTAAGTGGTAGGTCACCGAACACTATGTCTCCATTATCAATGAGGTCTTAGATGTAGTTGTTATCACTATTTTGTTCCCCAAAAAAATTGATCAGCCATGACCCCCCACAGAAGGAACTAGAGAAATCACGTTTAAATCCTGTAAATAGGTTGCAGAGGGACTCTACAATGAGCAGGTGGGGCACTGGGAAAGATCAAACGACCCCTGTCTGACAAGAAGAAATTCAAGAAACAACACGAGTGAACCCGTGCTCCAAATCCAAGAAACAAATTATAAAGCGGGCTCGAAAATGGAATAACAGGGTCGGGAAGGAGAAGATAGTGTCAAAGAAGCCATAGGCTCAAGGGAGAAGGAACAACGAAATTTCAAGTCTTCGGGCTCTGCATGCGGATAGAGCGGGCCCAAAAATTAGCTAAGTATGGAGAACGAGTGCCAGCTCACCACGTGTTCAGGGCCCAAAAAGAGAAGAGAGACCATTGAAAAGTCCGAGAGCTCACTGGAGGCTTCCACATCTCAACCCGACGCTCCTTCAAAGTCAAAATCCTGAGCGGGTTTCTAAGTGAGTGCAAAGCCTCCATGTGTCTGCGGTTTCATAAAGGGACAGTGGTCAAGGTTGAATAGTCAAAGCATTGAGACTGGCCAATGAAGGATGCCAAGTGTCAACACGACGTTAATCTGAGAGTAAAATTGGGGGAAGGTTTCCAAACAAGTGTCAAGCCTCTGCATGTCCCCAGTCATATATAAGACCCCGCCGAACAAAAAGACTTAGCCAAAACATGAAGAAACCGAGCAAACCGCGGAAAAAGCCACATGTCACTCGACACAAATTCAAAAGAAAAATACAAAGGTAGCCTTAAACATGCACCACCCTCCACGTGTCCGATTTCAAAAGGGGGCCCATTTTAGCAATTGTTTGCCGCCATTTCTGTATGGACTGATTCAAATTTCAGATGGGCATATCTTTTGACTCAATGCTTGAAATCTAACAAATCTGGCACCATTGGAAAGATCTCGACCTCGTCTACGCCATGGAGATCTGAAACTTTAATTTTGGAGAAGCTAAGTGGGTAAAAATGGAGAAATGTCTTCGTGCCATTAATACAAGATCTATTTGCCCCAACAACCAGATCGGATTTGATCTGATCTGTCATTCCTCCTCCTTCGAGGCGCCAAACGAGTAATTGATACAGACACAACAGATTTGGGGTGGATTTGTAGGAGGCATTGATGATAGTAGTTGAACTCTAAACTAGTTTTCCCACTTCTCTCTCTTTCTCCCCTTTGTCTTGAATCTATAAAGGGTTGGGACTCATTGTAAAAGGTGGGACGTTTACTGCTTTTGTGCCCTCCTTCTTCTTTTGGTCACGAAAGGATTTGTGGAGCTTTTCTAACCTCTCCTTCGATTGTAATGCAAGTTTTGCTTCTTGGCCACTGCAATATACTGTATCAACTCTTGAGCAATAATATATATGTCTATGGATGTTTCTCGACCCTCTCATGTATTCGTTATTGTCTCTCCGATCTCTTATTACAATTTGGTCATCTGTGCATAGTGTTTGTATTGCCTTTGTGGTCTGTGTTTAAACTGCAAAACGAGGGTCTAACATTCCTTTGGTGCATCACCTCGTTAGCTTAGTTTATTTTCTTGCATCTCCTCGACCCTGTCTCCTTGGTAAATAGAGTAGATTTAGAATAGATCCTCTGCAATATATTTGTATGTACCTGAACAGAGGAATAGGAACCGACCTTAATCCGGAGAGATCTCTCAACTCGCAAGGTCCCACACTTTGAGAGATGCTCCATGTTGTGAAATCATACTAAGAGTCTCAACCCATCTAGTTACAGGCATTTAGGGGTGCTGTGATTCTGCACTAATAGTTTTTGCATGCCCAGTGGGAGAAGACGTCTTCATTTTTATTGGAGAAAGATTGATGTGCATTTGTTGTGAGTTCTAACTTTTAAGAAGTTTTGAAACTGCACATCTGGAGACTTTAAAAGGGAAAAAATCCACTGGTTTTAGTAGCCCAAGCTTGCTAATTTCATGAGAAGAATACAAACAAGGTCAAGAGCCGAGAGAAGAAGGATGGTTTGTATATACCGCATTTATCTCCGGACATAAGAAGAAGGGGAGAAGAGCCCAGAGGTATCCATCTCCACCAAATAGAGCCTTGTCAACACCTCCTCTTAGTAGGTTGTTCTTTCAATCAAGGGTTCTCAGGACAATCAGGATGGCACAGCCAAATCCTTATGTCAATTTCACTGGCAGCATAACCCACTCGCCCTTAATGCACAAAATCCATTCCCAGTGGAAACTTTAAAGAGCATCCCATATTTCACTTGGAGAGAACCAGACTTCTCCTGGTGACCATGTTCAAGACATTGCAAATGTCTATGCAATCCATGAGATCACTGAGATGGACATTACAGTCAAGTTGCTAGCCTCTTCACTCAAGGGTAAAGCTTCACAATGGTTCAGGAGTCTAACAAAGAGGCTCTATTCATAATTGGGACCATCTGTGCAGAGCTCTTCATGACCAATTTGGAGAAAAGGGGATAATCTATCCTTGTTGGAGCAACTGACAACAATCAAGAGAGCTCCTAACGAGCAGTTGACAGATTTCAACCTCAGATTTCAAAGGACATGGGACAGGATTCCAGTGGTTGTAAAGCCCACAGATGAAGGTGCCTTCTTATACTTTCTTAGAGCTCTAAATTCTGATATTGCTTTAATGATTCAATCAATGGGAGGCACAACCTTACTTGCAGCCTATAGCATTTCCATAAGAGCTGAAAATTGTTTAATTCAGGCTAGAAAACTTGCTCCTAGGCCACCCATGCCTCTATATCCAGAATTAGGAAACCCAAGCACCAACCAGACACCCACATTAGCTCCTATACCTACTCCTAGGAATCAAAGTTCAGTTGAAGCCTCCACCTCATCCTCTAGTACCTCAAAAGAGCTTCAAGAAGTTATGAAACAACTATAGAACCTAGGGAATGAGTTAGTAACTATCAAGAGGCAACAAGCTTAGAGTTCTAGGCCATATCAACCTCAGACTCAGTATTAGGCTAGACCCCATATCAGTAAAATAGGCCACCAACTCAGGCTGTAAATTAGAATCAAAACCAAGGACAACCTCAAGCTGTTAGACCTTTCAGGTCATATGACCCAAACACAACTTCAACATCAAGGGCATTGGTTCCAACACAAAACAATATGGCCCAAGAATATGATTGGTGTTTTCCATGCAATCAACCACATAACCAATCAATGTGCTTCAATGGTGCACTAACCCAGGCCTTGATGGTATAGACTAGTGGTGTGTCACAAGAGTCTAGTCAAGAAGAAAATCAGCAACAAGGAGTTCAACAAGAAGCATCTCCAAGTGAAACTATGCTTGTTAATTAGAAAGCTGAAGACTTTTGTGGAATGAATCAGTTCCCTTCTCAAAGTGTGGCTACCAATACACGATCCAAAAAGAGAAATATTGGAGAAGGACAATCACCAAACTTAGGGAATCCTCAACCCTCCATTACTCCACAAGGTATTGGCACCCAAAGTGCAACTCCCAATATGTAAAGTCAATCCAAGCCACCTTCCAAATCCACCCAGGCACCGGTTGTAACAACCCATGTGCAAGAAAAATGTGTCAGGCAAGGGGCAGTAAAAGGATAGCCCATTCAATATCATTGAACAAATGAAGAAGAAAAATGAGAACATCTCAATGTGGGAGTCACTGGTCATTCTAGGATAGAGAGATCTATTACAAACTGCTATGGCCAATCGGTCAAGCTTAAACCAACCACCTAACCAGCAAGATAAAGTGCTTGCCAATGTGACTCAACCCGAAGGAAACCATGGAGGACAACAAGGTAAGAATATGGAGCCACCTCCATTTTATGTTTCATTGATCATTAGGGACAAATTGGTACACAATTTCATGATTGATTCGGGGGCAAGTAGCTCTGTAATGCCAAAGCAAATAGTTGATCAGCTGGGACTTCAATATGAAGTCATCTCCAGAGGGGTAGGGCAATTGGATGGGACAACAGTGACAACTATTAGAGTCATCAAAGATTTGAGCCTCACATTGCATGGTTGACCCAATGTGACTATAATACAAAATGTATCATCATAGAGTTGCCACCACATTTTGCATTGTGTTTATCTAGTGACTTCACCGCCAAAATTGGAGGCTATTTGTCATTGATTGGTCACATATGCTTTTAGAACAAGATGTGAAGCTAAGACCACTATTAGATCTGAGCCCATTGCAAATTAGCATATTGAGTCTTATGTACCTAGCCCAATCAATCAATTCAAACAACACAGCAAAATATGAGGCTTTGGTTCATGGATTGCATTGGGCAAGGAAACGAGGAATCAAGAACTTGTAAGTGTTTGGCGATAGTGAACTAGTTGCTAATCAAGTCTCGAGGACAAAATGCTATAAAAATGACATGTTAAAGAGTTACAAAGCGGGTATGGGACCTCATTGAGGATTTTGAGGCATTCAACACCGGCTCCATCCCCGGAAGAAAAAAAAAGAATTTGGGCAGATTTGGGGCAGCATTTGATGTTGTGGAGAGTATCAAGAATGATAAGCATCAACCCCATATCAAGTTGGTTGTAAGGCCAACTATCCCAAACAACAACACAAGTTGGCAAGTCTTTGAAAATGATCAACAAATTGTCAACTTTCTACAAGAGGAAGCTGAGTTCTCCTCCAGAATCAAGATAGATTGGAGCAAGTAGTATGGAGATCAAGTGGTACAGCTGAGGACCAACAAACTACCAAAGGGTCTTGTCACTTTGGAATCAATCTTCAACCCAAATGACCAATTCCGAAAAGAAAAGGCAAATATTCAAGTAAAGGGTGAAGATTCAAAACCTATTTTTATAGAAGAAGGCAAAACACTATAGATTGGCAGGGTAAGCACTCGACAAGAAAATTTTGAATTTGTTCAACTTTGTCAAGAATTCCCAGATGTCTTTGCCTGACTTATAAAGATTTAAGAGGTTTTAACCCAAAGCTAGCACAACACACCATCGAATTGGATCCAGGAGCTAAGCCTTTCAGATAGAAGCAAAGGCCAATAAATCCTCACATTGAGCCTCTCATGAGGAAAGAATTGAACAAGCTAATTGAGGCCAGTATCATTTTTCCTATCAAGCATTCGAGTTGGGTTGCTAACTTGGTACCTGTGAGAAATAAAAATGGAGAAATCAGGCTGTGTGTGGACTTTCGTGATCTAAACAGAGCATCACTTAAGGATCACTACCCACTTCCATAAATGGAATAGATCCTACAGGTTGTAGTTGGTTCTTAGAGGTTCTCATTGTTACATGGGTATTCAGGCTATAACCAAATAATGGTGAAAGAGGAGGATCAGTTCAAGACAACCTTCACCACCAAATGGGGTACATATGCTTATAAGAAAATGCCATTTGGACTATCAAATGCTGGAGCAACATTTCAACGAGCCATGGATATGGCATTCAAAGGCTTGATCAATAACATAGTCCTGGTGTACCTAGATGATATCATTGTCTTTTCAAAAAATGTTGCAGACCATCTCTTTCACCTTAGATAGGTATTTCAGAGATGTAGAAGGTTTGGGGTGTCATTGAACCAAAAAAGTGTGTGTTCCTAGCTCATGAAGGGAAATTGTTGGGCCACATTGTCTCTAGAAAAGGGTTAGTAATTGACCCTGAAAGAGTTGAAGCTATCCGGACACTTCCATTACCACAACATAAAAAGTCTCTCCAAAGCTTCTTGGGGAGGATAAAATTTGTTCGTAGGTTTGTACTTGACTTTGCTACTCTTGTGAAGCCTTTAACAATGATGTTTAAGAAGAGTCACATTTAAATGGACAACAAGGGAAAGAGAGTTTTGAGGCCATCAAGCTCGCAATATCACAGCTCCAATTTTGTTAACCCAAAATTCTCAAAATACTTCATGTTATATGCTTTTGGAGGGTCAGACACCATCTCAACCATCTTGGTCTAGCCCAACAATGAAGGTTCAGAGCAACCCATAGCTTTCTTCAGCCAGAGCTTGGAGGACTACGAGGTAAAATACTCTTTCATTGAAAAACAGTCCTTGTTGTTATTAGGAGCTTAAAGAAGTTTAGGAACTTGGTCTCAAATAACAAGATTCAACTACTAGTATCTCATGTTGGTGTCAAGGACTTCCTTTTAAATAAGGATTTGAATGAGAAGAGGGCAGGTTGGATCACCCGAGTAATGGAATATGACATTGAGATCAAGGTGACCAAACTAGTTAGAGGCAAGGGACTGTGTGAATAGCTCACCTCCAAGCATCAGGCTGAATCAATAGGTGAAAAGGAGGTTGTCCTATTTCTACGAATGATCAAGAACAACCACCGATGATAAACTTGTTCCATGTTGGACCCAAACCTTGGTGCATGACCTTCAAACAGGTTTGTGCCCTCTGGAATGGAACAAAGCAAAGATAAGATACTTCAGACTACAAGCCATCCCATATGTGCTTGTTGGTGGTGTCTTGTTTAAAAATGATATCAATAGTGTTCTATTAAGATGCATTGAGACATGCCAGATTGTGAGAGTGTTGCATGAATTCCATGATGGGGAAGCAAGAGGTCACTTTGCCCCTCGAGTAACAAAATCTCTCAAGATCATGAGAGCTAGTTATTATTGGCCTACAGTGTTCAAGGATTGTTATTCATGGATCAAGAAGTGTAAAAGATGTGCATCCTTCACAGGAAAGGAGAAGCTAGCAGCCCTGCCCCTTCATCCCATTTCAGTGGAACAACCATTCATGTAATGGGGGATAGACTTCATTAGGGTGATTAACCCAAATTCAAGCCAAGGCCACAAGTGGATACTCACTGCAACATATTATTTCACCAAGTGGACTGAAGAAGCGACACTAAAAGAAGCAAATGAATCCAACATCTTAGATTTTTATGAAGGAATAGCCACTAGGTTTGGAGTCCCTGCCACTATTATATTAGATAATGCATTGGCATTCCTTGGTACAAGGATCACTGAATGGGCAATTAAGAATGGTGTGTATCTCAGCACCTCATCAAATTATTACCCTCAAGGTAATGGCCAAGCAGAGTCCACAAATAAAAACCTATTAAGGATTATCAGGACTCTTGATGAAAATCGGAGGACTTGGCATATAAAGCTCAAATAGGCTCTATGGGCCGATAGGATCACATCCAAAAGATCCATAGGTAGCTCACCATACAAGCTTGTATATGGAAAGGAGGCAGTATTTGCCCATCTCATTAGAATTTCCTGCTTTGCAACTCATGAAACAGTTGGAGTTGGTTGAATTTGATCCTATGGCAATCAAGTATGCAGAGCTGATGGAGCTAGGGGAGGCAAGAGAGCATGCAATGTAAGTCATGGAAAAGGATCAGACATTTATAAAAAAGAGTTTTGACAAGAAGGCAAAAATGAGGACCTTTTAGGAAGGGGACTTAGTCCTAAAGTGGGATGCAGATCGGGAAAATCTAGGAAAACATTCCAAATTTGATACCATCTAGAGTGGCCCTTACATGATCACAGAGTGCAAGAGTAATAATGCTTTCTAGTGCAAGCTAGATTGGATGGCAAAGAATTACAGATCCTAGTGAACAGGATCTATCTCAAACATTGCTACTGAATGGGAAGTTTCCACCCCTGTAAATATTAGCATAGGATTTTAATTTCCCTAAGTGCGTATGAATGTTATTTTGTTATAGTGTAGTTTTGTTTCCCTAAGTGTTTTGGCACAAGTTCTTTGTTGCTCCAGGTTGTGTCATTACACAATTCAACGTGCCTCCAAGTGAACATGTTATCCCTTTCAATAGTATTCATGATAGAGAGACCCATAGTTTCTTGTAATAGTTACTATTTCAAAATAAAACAAATGTAGAGCAACTAAAAAGCCGTCTTTGAAATAGTCCATTTAGGGACAGATGGTAGCCCCAGGTCAAAACAATTTTCTACTCTCAGAAGCCTTGTTTCAAGATTTCTTATGAAAATTGAGAGTGCAAATGGTTGGGCTCGTGAATCAGAGGCAGGATTAGTATCAGGCCATTATTCTTGACTCCATGCCTAATGGATGCTTCAAGGCTACTGATCTCTTCATCTAGCAGGCAGATGCCCTGCGAGTCGCCAAATTGTTATCACTATTTTTTTCCCTGACAAAATTGATCAGCCATAACCCCACACAGAAGGAACCAGAGAAATCACGTTCAAATCCTACAAACAAGTTGCAGAGGGACTCTACAATGGACATGTGGGGCCTGCGAAAGATCAAATGACCCCGTGCAAGAAGAAATTCAAGAAATGACTCTATCGAGTGAACCCGTGCTCTAAATCTAGCAAACAGATTACAGGCGGGCTCGGAAATGGAATAGCAAGGTCGGGGAAGGAGAAGATGATGTCAAAGAAGCCATAGGCACAAGGGAGAAGGAATGACGAAAGTTTGAAGTCTTCGGGTTCTAAAAGTGGATAGAGCGGGCCCAAAAATCAGCTAAATATAGAGAATGAGGGCCACTCACCACGTGTTCAAGGCCCGTAAAGGTAAAGCAGCAGCCATTGAAAAGTCCAAGATCCTATAAAGGCTTCCACATGTTAACCCGATGCTCCTTCAAAGTCAAAATCCTGAGTGGGTTTCTAAGTGAGCGCGAAGCCTCCACGCGTCCGGTTTCATAAAGGGACAAGGTCAAAGTTGAATAGTCAAAGCATTGAGACAGGCCAGAGAGGATGCCAAGTGTCAGCACGATGCTAATCCAAGAGTAAAATTGGGGGAAGGTTTCCAACAAGCACTAGGCCTCCACATGTCCCCGGTCAGATATAAGACCCCGCCAAACAAAAAGACTTAGCCAAAACATGAAGAAACTGAGTGAACCGTGGAAGAAGCCACATGTCAGCCCAACGCAACTTCAAAAGAAAAATACAAAGGCAACCCTCAGACATGCGCCATCCCTCCACGTGTTTGGTTTTAAAAGGGGGCCCGTTTAGCAATTTTTTGCCGCCATTTTTGTATGGACCGAATTCAAATTTCAGATTAGCATATCTTTTGACTCAGTGCTCGAAATCCAACAAATCTGGCACCGTTGAAAAGATCTCGGCCTCGTCTACGCCATGGAGATTTGAAACTTTAATTTTGGAGAAGCTAAGTGGGTGAAAAATGGAGAAATGTATTCGTGCCATTAATACAGATCTATTTGCCCCAACAACCAGATCAAATTTGATCTGATCCACCATTCCTCCTCCTTTGAGGCGCCGAACAAGTAATTGATACAGACATGATAGATTTGGGGTAGATTTGTAGGAGGCATTGATGATAGTAGTTGAACTCTGAACTAGTTTTCTCGCTTCTCTCTCTTTCTTCCTCTCGTGCCGAATCTATAAAGGAAGGGTCGGGACTCATTGTAAAAGGTTGGACGTTTCTATTTTGCGCCTCCCTTCTTCTTTTGGTCACAGAAGGATTTGTGGAGATTTTCTAACCTCTCCTTCAGATTGTAATGCAAGTTTTTCTTCTTGGCCACTACAATATACTATATTGACTCTTAAGCAATAATATATATGTTTGTGGATGTTTCTCAACCCTCTCATGTATTCGTTATTGTCTCTCTGATCTCTTATTGCAATTTGGTCATATGTGCATAGTGTTTGTATTGCCTTTCATGGTTTGTGTTAAACTGCAAAACGAGGGTCTAACATTCCTTTGGTGCATCACCTCATTATCTTAGTTTATTTTCTTGCATCTCCTCGACCCTATCTCCTTGATAAATAGAGTAGATTTAGAATAGATCCTCTATAATATATTTGTATGCACTTGAATAGAGGAATAGGAACCGGCCTTAATCTGGAGAGCTCTCTCAACTCACAAGGTCCCACACTTTGAGAGATGATCCATGTTGTGCAATCACACTGAGAGTCTCAACCCATCTGGTTGCAGGCATTCAGGGGTGTTGTGATTATGCACTAACATAGTTATGAAGCTATTTGCATTTGTCCATTTGATGACCATCAAAGTAATGAAAATCATAGTGTGTGTTAGCTCTATACCAATATGGCTTAGGTTCCCCTTCGTGGAGGGTTGTGTGATAGGGTGAGTGACCATATTGGCACTTTCCAGTTGTTGCAAGATGCTTAAAAGAGATTCTCCTAAAGACATATATTGTCATCGTTTGTATTCATGAGGACGAGTTTCTCTTTTTGGAGTGGTGATGGCTGGTTTATACTTAGTCAATTTAGATTGATTGCTCGTATGTTGTGTATGTTGCGATTATCTATTACATAATCATTGATGACGTTGCGATTGTGGTTGCGGTTAACGTACCTAGATTTTTCGTGATGAGTGCTAGTTTTGTTATTATTGTTATTGTGCCCATTTTCTTTAGAATGAGGCTGGATCAAGCCTTCAATAATGAGGGATTTTTAATATAAGTTCTCTTTTCGATAACTTCCTCAAAGATGTTAAGGAAGCGCATATGCATGTAAAATGAAAACTTGATGTTAAAGATTGGGATGAAGATACTAACCATGTGTTTTTTAGGGATTGAACATGGGAATCGACTTGGATTCCTTGTCATCATTGTAAAAATTATGAAAATATTTATTTTGGTCATTGTTTGGCACCGCACAAATCCGTCATATGTGACTTCAGAGTCAAGGTTGAAATAAAAATGTTTAACAAACTTCTCTGAGAGGTCCGCGAAGGTAGAGATAGATCCCTTTGGAATTTGTAAGAACCAATCCAAATCTTGTCCTCCTAGACTTCTAAGAAAGAGACGCAAGAGAAAGATATCGTTATAAGCCACTTTTGAGCATGCCATGAAGAATTCTTTGATATTCTCTCTAGGATTGGTTTTCCCCTTGTATTTATAAAATTTAGGCGTTTCAAAAGAGCATGGGAAGGGTATGCATAAAATGTCCATGTCAAAAGGGTATGGACATAATTCATCAAAATTTAATTGTTTATTTGTTTTTGCATACCGAAATAATTTCTTTCATCATTTTCCATTCCTAAGCAAATGGTGAATTGGGTTGTGGAATAAATGGTGAACCATCATTCTTATGATTATAGATCAAAATGAGTTTTGGAGGTTTCGTCACTTTTCTTTATAAGTTAAATACCTTTTGTATTTTTGTTAGTGATTTGTAGAGGATAGGAGAGCCAATTTTGCACCATTGCATTAATTTGATCAAACAATGCTTGTTGGGATTAGGGAAAAAATTAGTTTTTCCTTTATTCTCAACATTTGTTTTACGTGGTCATGCGTCATCATGTTTGTTTAACTTAGGTGGTAGATCCTTAAGGGATTCAGTTGTCCTTGTAAGGTTTTCACCATATCCTCATCAAGGTCCGAGGAAAATATTGCTTCCATTGTCGTGAAACGAAGTAGAAATTGGTATTTGTTTTGTCATAAAAGATATTCAATGGAAATATTTTTTATTTGGTCGTCATCCTCTTCATCTGAACTAATGTGGAAAGGATTTCTTTCCTTTAGTCCAAAGGACTATGGTCATGATGTCCTATTCCCACCTTTTTTGAAAGATGGGAGGAAAAAGATAGAGGTGAGATAGAAAACTAAACCCTTAGAAAAGTGAGTGCTAAGATGGAAGATGGAAAAAGGTGAGAAAGCTTGACCCTAGAAAAATGAGTGTTAAGAGGGAGGAGGCGAAAAGTTTAGTTGATTTCCCAACTCTTAACAAAATGAGAGTTAAGAGAAAAGGGACTAAAAGGGGTTATATGTGCTCTACTCTTTAACAAAAATGGATGTTAAGGGAGAAGATACTTAACAAGGTGAACACGATCAACTCTTAACAAAATGAGTGATAAGAGTGACGAAAAGATGTGAAAAGGTTAACTCTTAACAAGATGAGTGTTAAGAGGAACGAAAAAGGGTGACTTCTCAACACTTTACAAAATGAATAGTATTAAGGTAGAAGAAGGGATTGAAATGTTAGTTTAGAGGACTCTTAGCAAAATGAGTGCTAAGAAAGATGAATAGGTTTGAAAGGCTTCATGACCCTTTACAAAGTGAATGTAAAGAGGGAAGAGGTGAAAGAATTTAGTTTGCTCAACTTGCGACAAAAATGAGTGTTATAAGAGGAGACTTAGAGACACGATGAAAGATGCTCAATGCTTAACAAAAGGAGTGTTAAAGGAAGAGACTTAGGAAATGTGATGAAAATGATCTATTCTTAACCAAATGTTTGTTAAGAGGGAAGAGACTTAAAAAGATGATGAAGGATGCCAACTCTTAACAAAAGTGTGTTAAAAGAGGAGACACAACAAATAAATGGGAGCACTTAAAGAACGACAAAGTGAATGTTGAAACAATAAGTGAAGAAATGACGATGAGAAGGTATGAATCTCACGAAAGTGGAGATAAGAGATGAAGGGAATGTGATTGATGAAGGTCCTCAAGTTAGAGAAAAGTGAATGCTTTAAAAGAGAGGAATGAAGGAAAGTGAAAAATGTCAAGAATGTAACAAAGTGAATGTGAAGTATGACAATGTAAGAGTATGGAATGCTTAAAGTTCGACAAAGGTAAATGCCAAACTTAATACTTATGAAGAAGAAGGATCAAGGTGATCATGATTGTGCTTGACCGTGATAAAGCGAGTATCACGATGTAGAGATTTAGATGAAAAAGATGAAAGTACTCAAGTTTGAATATGGATATCTACAACCTAATACTTAGACTAGTGTAAAAAGTGACAAGGTGGATGAGAGAGAAAAAGTGAATGACAAGAGTGAAACACAAGTATGTAACACGTAAGAAAAATGAAAAATGATGTAGTGAAAGTTGGCCTCTACCTTAAATTGGCTTGGTCAAGGTGTGTCTTCCTAGGTGGTTCTCTCAACTAGGTGTCAAAGTATACCCGAGTGAGCACAAAGTGTTATTGTTAGCTTCCAAATTTACTTTACCCCCTTTGAAACAATGAGCAAAGACCTTACTCGATGAATCACATTGGGGTCACCACTACTAGATATCCGTGACTCTAATATCACAAGCGTACTAGTCACATAGGTTAGGGTACTCATTTCACACCAGGTTCCCATAACATGTCGACTACTTTGGGGTTCCTGTGGTACTCCTCACAATGATTTTATGGCTTAAGCCAAATCACTTCCTATAGTTAAGCGGATGGGAAATAGCCTTGTTCTTGAAACCCACAAATACAATGTGAATTGTTCTTTTTATCTTGATTAAAGATGAGATTGTCTTAACCACCATTCTTTGACCGAGGAAACCTGCAGTTAGTAGACTATTTTAAAACATTATTCAAGGAAACTTGTAGTTAGTAGTTTGATTTTTTTATATCCTCCTTTAGATTCATCCTGCAAAAAAAGGATTATAATGTTCTCTTGAGGTAGGTAGAGAGGAGGAGACGAACGAAGCAAACCCGCATTTTTTATTTCTAAGATCACTTAAAAAGTATGAGGAAAGAGCATATGTGTTGAAATTACTTTGATTAGAAAAAGGTTAGTTCTGAAACAATGCTTGAAAATAATCATGTTTCTGATTTCCAAGATCACTTAGTAAAGTGCGAGGAAAGAGCATACGCGTATCTTTTCGTGATTAGCCTCACAAAAACCAAAAATTACAACAAAATGAAAAACCCTCCAAAAGGTGTTAGTTACGGTGCACAAATGGTTAAATGTTCATGAAATGTCTCTAAAAGTGAAATAATTGGGCGAAAACATCCAATAACCCCTTGCACGAGTGAGTTTCACAATTAGTCTAATTGAAGGAAAATGATGATTTTTATTAAAGGTCCTAATTGAATTAAAAGACCTAATTTAATTAATTAAAACAATCTAATTTGTATTAAAAGGTGTCAACTAATTTAAATAAACAAATTAATTAACTAAAAGAACTAATTTAAAAATCAACTAACTAAATTAATGAACTAAAATAATCTAATTAAACTAAATTAAAAGATAATAATAATAAAATCATACTAAAAATATATAATAGATTGGATTGAACCTATGTTAAGAAAAAGCACAATTAAATAAACCTTAAATCCTAAGTTTAAATCTAGGTTAAACTTGACTTAATAAAATTCTACAAAAACAAGCTAAAACTCTAAAAACTAATATTTGTGTGTTATGTGCATGATTGACTCGGTCTATGTTGGTCGTGGACTATCGATTATTCTACGAGGATCAACATGGAACCTCGTGCACATCAAAAATGTTGCACTTCCAATGGTGACGTGAATGCTCAAAGTAATAAGCAAAAACTCAAATCATAAAATGATAATCAATTATGAAAGAAACAAGGTCTAGCATTCTCATAGATCAAAAATATGAGGTACATATAGAAGTGTTGTGTAACTCCTATGCATGACACATGGACACAACCCTAACTAACCCTAATGACCTATGATCTCACTAAGTGAGATGTCTAACCATATATGGTGGACAAGACATTGAATGATGATGAAACAAGTCATATACACTAACACCCCCTTCATCGAAGCTGAGGTAGAGGTCATGTCAAGTCATAGTAGAAAGAGAACTCCCCTAGAAAAATAAGAAATATGTGTCAATGGGGCATGACAACTAAATTCCTGATAAGGTACCTATGTACAAACAATTATTTTTCTAGAAAATAAGAATAGGAGAAGAGAAATGGGTCCTAACAACTAGGCCTGATGAGGTACCCATGTAATATAAGGACCTTAGAAAATGGAGGAAAACCCTTAAGGGAAAAACATCTACTTAGAAGAGATAAAAAAATATCCTAAACAACCGAAGAAAGATGCGTCAAATGAGCCCTGACAATTAAAGGCCTAATAAGGTACCCATGTACAAACTACAATCTCTCTGGAAGAAGGAGAAGAGAAGAGATGAAGGAGATAAGAGAGATAAGATAAGATGAGAATCTACAATGGACCTCACCTAAGACAAGAGCACAAGAAAGGATACTTGGCCTTAGTAAAGGGTTTGGTGAAGAATCCTGCAATGGATCTAAAGTCTGTAACTCTATGAAGTCTCCAAGAAGAGTGTCGATGATGTGGTCTTTTACATGTAGATGAAATAAGGTCAAACCGCATCAAACAATGTTCCTACCCTTAGGAAGGAAAAAAATGGAGTACTGGAAGTCCACCCACTCCATGAAGGAAACCAAAGGCAACAACATGAAGAACTCTGAATCTGGTCCATGGAAATGTGACAAAGGTCTAGTAAGAAGGTGCTCAATAACATAAGGTAATGTCACTTTGAAGTAGAAATGTCGAGTGAGAGAGATGAACATTCGTAAAAAGGATGCCTAAGTGAAGTGAAGGAAAAAAACAACCCCCACAATAGTAGAAAGAGGATCCATAAGAAGAGGTGGATCAATGATGGTCTCTAAATAGTGTAAGTTATAAAAGTCGCAAAAGGGACACTCTAACAAAATAGATGAAGGATTCCTCCGAAATACCCGTAGAAGGAGGAGGAACTCCCGTATGGCAGCACAAGTAGGCACTACGAAGAGATGACTAAGGTCTAGCAGATACTCATCCCAAGAGGGTGGCTTGACAAAAAAAGAGCAATGTCTAACATGTATGAATCATCAATACATGAAGGAGGAGGAGTGGAAAGGGCCTCACATACGAAAGTGGAAAGGAGGAAGATGCAATGAAAGTATGAAGTTGGGAATAAGACTACCTAATGTTTGATGGGAAGGGAGGAGTGTCAACATTCTCTTAAAGTTGGCCACAATAAGGAGGATAGAAGTCATCATATGTGATCTCTTCATCAAAACTAGAAGAATGACCCTCGTCATTAGGGATAGGAACAAACAAGTTTGTGTCAACAGAACTGTCATCACATAAGGAAGAAGAGGAGACAACTATATCAATAGGAGAAGCAACAACGACAATCTCTGAAGGGTCTCCAAATAAGGACTGAAGAATGCTCCAAATAATGTGAGGACACTCCATGTGCACCACATGATGGTGGAGAGGCCTAGAAATGTACATCAACAAATGACCAATGACCATGCTACAAGTGTCAAGCCAATCTTCAAGCTAATCAAGATCACTAAGGGCAGGTACTCATCCATACAAGTAGAGATAAAGGTCATTGTGAATAAGAAAACATTCCATGTTCAAATGCCACATTGCATAGTTAGGCCTACAAAGAAGAAGATGCAAATGTTGTAATGAAAAAATAGTCCTATAAAGTGTAGGTCCTGGAAAAACAATCTCCATGTGTAGTCATAAAATCATGCACTTTAGACATCTATTTATCATGGTTTTATACTATTATCTAGAAGGTTCTTGAGTGAAGAAAGTACTAATTAACCCCCATCCTTTTGACCATCTTGTTTATTTTATTTCATAATTTGCGACCTATTACACCCATATGCCCAACCATTTTCTGACATTCTGTGTTATTTTAGCCTTAGTGGGTGCCCAGATTTAGTCTTGGGAGCCCATGGGCACCTCGGTCCCACATGGGGGTGCCCCGATCCTTTTAGCACTTTGTCACCACTTTTTGGGCCTCTTATAGAAGTTTTTCATCTTTATCTTTCTTGTGGTTGGCCTTTTTGGGGTTAATTACAAAATTAGAGCAAGAGAACCTTATAAATATAAAGTTATGAGACCATAATGAGGGACCTAGCATCATCTACTACTATCACTCATCTAGAGTTGCATCCATCTATTGCATTGGCATCCACATAGCTCCATCATCAAGGAACAAGATAGGACATCTACATCACACTTCATAGGGGGAGGGATTTTATTCTATTCCATGCACACATTCTATTATAGTTTCTACAATTATCTATTGCTCGATACTTCACAAAGTGTGATTGACACAAGAGCAACCTAGGGCACGACATGCACACACACACTAGAAGTACATTCGAGTCGAAATGTAGTTTAATGCTTATTTAGTAAGCCCATTGTTATATGGCAACCGAGGTTAGTCCGACCCATTCATTTGCATCTTTATTTTCTAGGGTTTTAATACTTCCCTTTTGGTCTTTTGCAGGTTATTTCTTCCTCTTGGAATATCTCGAGCATTCAATGTAGTACAGAAGGAAAATTAATACGACAGGAAGTTGAAGGTTATCACCATCTTTAGGACTCATGAAGATTAGTTTTGGACTGTTTCCCGCACCAAGGCACCTTTTTTGCTTACCAGAGTGCTCATGGCTGCCCCAATCCTCTCCTAAGCACTCCGAGTCTATCCATATCTCCCATATTAGTCCTTTGTGGGACCCCGACACAATCGTTCCTACTTTCGATTTTATGTTCATCATGCGACAAAGTCCGATAGGCATCAATTATTCAAATTGAGTTCTTTACTCTTCTCTCTTACATATTAGGGTTTAGTATTTCATTTCACATATTTTCTTAGATCACTAAAATATTTCTTTACTACAAGTATAGTTGTTCATAGCTTAGATTAACTATTTATATATTACCTAGTTTAGTTAATTTTAGTTATTCACCATGGTGCAAAACATAAAAAAAAGCAAGAAGTGCAAAAGTTAAAAATGATAAACACATGCTCAAATGGATGCCGACTCATTTGATAATGCGTTCGGAATGCAAGAAGGAAAGAATACACACAAGGCTCCAAGATGTAAGTCTTAGCCAATAATACGTCTCGCATGCAATACCGAACCTAAGAACAATGATGACCCCATATTTACGAGAACTTTATAAGTAATACGTTGTTACAATAAAGAGTGTTCATGTGATGTGGGATAATTAACCACTCACCTTGCAATAGGTGAAAAATCGCGCAATATCTCGAGGCTACAACAAGTCTCGGTTGAAAGCATCGAACAACACATAAACAAATACAAAAGATATGTAAGCAAGGAATAAGGGGACTAAAAAAAATTTGGTGTGAGAAATTGTGTCTCATGTCATAAGTAAACACCCCTTGCTATAATATTATGGTGGACACGCACACAAGTTCCCAAGCAATAATAAGGGTGATTACAATGCAAAAACGGGCTTGAGATGAGTCCTAGGGTGCCCCAGATGCTTTGAAAATGTCCCCTGGAAGGAACAAAAATGCTAGGAAGGGTGCAACACACTCCAACAAATAGTTAGTAGTAAAAATGTCCATTAATGTCATAAAATTGACTTTGAATTTTTCAATTAGCCTAATTTAAGGATTTAAAAAGGTAACAAAAAGAGATAATAATGACAATAAGGATTAAACGACATTGATAAGCTACTAATGAATTTAAAGAGCTAATTAAGGATAATCAAGCCCTAATTAATTAAACCCTATTAATTAAGATTTAATTAATTATCTATATAACATTAGATCCTATTTTGATAAACAAGACCTAACTTATAAACAATGATCTAGTTTAAATTAAATTTAAAAATACCTCTTAATTAAAACTAGACCACCTTATAAAAAATTAAACACACCTAACCTTAATAAAGAATGCCACAAAAACATAATAAAACACCCACTCAACTTCAAAATCCACCCCCTAAAACAAATACACCACTTTGAAACCTTATAAACCTAACCTTAAAAAAACCAACCCTTTTAAAATCATGTCACCTAGCTTAATAAACTAAACACAACATTTAAAAATAAATAAGCAATGGTTTAAGAAACCAAGGCAGGAAGAATGGTAAGGACCTAGTCAAAGTGATGAAGGGAGGCATGAGCTAGCTCGGGTGAGGGGCTCGAGGAGTGGTTCGTGCGAGGATGAGCATGAGACCCAAAGCGAGGAGTCGTTGAACTCAATGAGAAGGGAAACAAGCACAATGACATGGCAAGCAAGTTGTAGGGCGGGTGAGTCGAGGCGTGCAAGGGTTCAACAAACAACATCAAATGTAGGGCGAGTGACTATAGACACATGGCCAAAGGTAGAGCTCGGTCAAGGAAGGGCGAGCCTAATACACCAACACAAAGGAGGTAGAGGTAGCAGGTGGAAACTTCCAAAGACGAGCAAGAGAACAAAACCACGAGTAGGTCACAAAACACCTAGCCGATGTAGAACTAACACAACTCAAACACAAAGCAACACAATATAACTTGCAAGAAAAATGAACTCAGCTTGAAAAAATGACCCAAATGCAAACAACCAACATGCAAAACTAACAGCTTGAATGCAAAAAAATGGCTCGACCTAGCACAAATGCAACACGAACAACTCAACACGGGAGAGAAAAACACAACCAAACTTGAATCTAATGAAGTAGGGACAAAGTGAGTTGAATAGAAAGAGGTCAGAACCATAAACAACTCACCAAGAGATACAAAAACCTCGCATGCAACGGTAGATCCAACTCGCCTTGCAGGAGTTTGACCCGACTCACACCTTAATGTAAAAAACACCTAACTCGTCGGGATTATAGTAGCTTATCAGGGAGATCACAAAGCTTTGCAGTAGCTCAGTCGAGCTGGTAGGGAGGTAAGGAGCGATAAAGGTAGAAAAAACAAAACCAACAGGGGAAGAGGTCAAACTAGAGGTCCAAACACAATTTTAAAAAAATCACTTTTAATTAAAAATTGATAAAACAAGAAATGCAAAACCTACCTCCAGATTTAGCTATTCCCTCCAAACTTAATTGTAACTAGCTAGATCTGGATGTGAAACACCTGAAACCTACACGTGCCCATGAACAACTAGAAAACCAACACAAACTCCAAAAATGAGATGTTGAAACCTATTAACAATATTGTAAACAATATTCGAAAACTTGCATAAGGAGCACGAAAACCAAAAATAAATTAATTTGCAGCCAAAATCAAATGAGTGCACATTTACCGATAATAGCTCTGATACCATATCGGATTGTTCTATAAGGATCAATACAGAACCCCATGCACATCAAAAATTTTGCACTTCGATGGTCACGTGAATGCTCCAAGTAGTAAGAAAGAAAATGAGAATCAAGTATGAAATAAACAAGGTCTAGCATTCTTATAGATAAAAAATAAGAGGTACATGTATGAATTTTGTGTAAATCTTGTGCATGACTCATGGACACAACCCTAACTAATCCTAATGACCTATGATCTCACAAAGTGAGATGACTAACAATATGTGGTGGATAAGATGTTGAATGATGACGAAACAAATTCATATACAATAACACAAGGATGTCGGCTAGAATGTGAGCATTAAAAATGTGATTGAAATGGAGAGATAAGAAAATGTAATCCTGATCCTCCAAGTCCTCCTTACAAACCTCAATGATAAGGTTGTAATAAGCTTTTGAGCTTGTGTAACCTTGTAAATGGTTAATTGTAGGTGCTCTTGAAAGTGAGCTCCAAATGTGGATTTGACAATGCTACGAACACGGATTTGGCTTGGATATAAATTCCAATATGCAAATATTGGAAAAAAAAACTAGTAGAGTAAGTGTGTAGGATATCCAAGAGGATTCAAGATGATTTTCGAAGGGAGAAGCTTGCTCTATTATAGAGGTTGAGTAGTGGTCTGAGAGTAGTTGCAAGTGGTTGAATGCACATGTTAAAAATAACACTTGAGGGAGGTTGAACAATTTGAATGAATTAATTTCCATTTGAGGGGTAATATTTATTCGAATAGTAGAAGTTACATCTAAAAAGGTGGTTGTACGTGCAATTCAATTGCCCCCACCTTTCTAGGATTCTAGAAGTGCATTTGACTGGACTGGTGAAGTGGAGTCCAAGTGGAGTTAACTAGGATAGTGAAGTGGCAGTTGACTAGGAAAATAAGTGTATTTTCCTAATTAGGTAACTAATTTAATTAGCTATAATGTGTAAGATAATTAATTAATCATTTATTTAATAAATTATAATTAAGATAGCTAAGATGGTGTTTAGAAACTAATTTAATTAATCCCAAAGGGTAGATGATTAATTAATTTGATTAATCAATCATAAGGAGATATGAACTAGGATGTATTGGGATATTATTGGGAACAAGTGTGTGATTTTGGGGTGTCTACAATACTCAATGCCTAAAACATTAACAATTCTCTTGGGCATTACAAAGGTGCTAGTACCTGAGTCAATCATGCAATTATGCACCATATGCTTACATCTAATTAGATACATGTAAAGGGTGGGGGCTTCTTAATCTTGTTTGTTTGTTCTTCCTTTGGTTGACATATGTGGACTGCAAAATCTACTTTCTTAACAATCAATTCAAATTGGGGAAGCTACTTTAAATTATCTTCTAAAAATTCCTCCGAGATGAGATAGATAGGGCATCCCACATTGTCACATTCAAATTTGTTTTCTTCATCTGCTCAATAATGTTGAAGGGGATACCCGTGGATTTGTGCATTAGAGGTGGGACATTATCCTTTATTGTTTGCCCCATCCATGGAAGTTCTTTGGTTGGCGGACTTTATTTGTTCCGTGGATCTATAGTTCTTCATGCGGGTTTTCTACGTTCCATAGATTACTAGATGAAACCATATTTTCACTCAAGTCTATAGATTGTTTGTCTATCTTTTAAATGGGGACTTTGATAATGAAAGAAGTGGAGTAATCATTTCAATCTACCTCTTCTTTGACCTTGTGTGATTTGTCACATGGAGTTGCAGCATGTTCAAGTTTTTTACGGCTTAGTTAACCACACGTAAATCATCGACCCAAAAAGAAGAAGTTAGGCTTGGGAGACCTCTTGTGTTACTTCCATGTTAGTACTAACCACTTCCATCGAAGACTCTTGTTAATTGAAAGAATTGTACACCGCATAGTGACTAGAATTGTATGCCATTTACACAAGTATTCTTATTATGTGGCTAATTACATGGAAAACATCATTCAGCTTCTTGTACTACATTATTTTTCACTTTGGAACTAGAATTTTACTTGAGATGGCGGTATAAAGCAATTGTGCAAGAACAATTGTTTAATGAGATAGATTTGGGTTTTGGCCTTATAATATATCAATTTGTTGATTTTGGCCATGTCTTTGATTTGGATATTTGTTTTTTTGGCTTATAACCTTGATTAAAAGTTTCACCCGAATATTTCCCACAGTTAAAACTTAGGTAACTTCTAGATGATTGAGCTTGTTGCCTCTTCAAAGAGACAATTTCATTATACGAGTTCCTAACCAAGACTCTAAGGTCATCATCATCATCATTCTATTTTTTAAATAATATAAAGTGGAGGTGAAAGATGAACTATTTGGCTCAGAACGGAAGCAAAATAAGGTTGGTTATTTCGAAGAAACTCGAGAGAAATAGGCATAGGCAATCTAGGGGCTATCTTGCTAGCTTGAATTAAACAATTCTTAGCCCTAATGACTATTGAATATGCATCATGTAATTTTATAACACCTATAGATCGTATCGTAACAACTATATAAAAATTCAAAACTCTTAAGAAATAAAGTAAAACACATTGGGAGTCAGTCTCAAAAGAACCAAAATTATGTCACATGTTTTCTGAAATCTAAAGTTAAAATCCACCATGAGTTCATTAGCGGCTCTCTTGATGGTTGTTTTCTATTCTAACAGAGATATGTGTTGGAGCTCAAAATTACACCTATGATGTGATCGTAATGGATCGGAATTCTAAGGCAACAATGGGACCATCTCCAAATTATGGGACCTTGCATGCTCAAGATGGACCTCTAGAGAAGGTTGGTTCCTCTACCTACTCCTATGGCTAACACTACTCCTAATGCAGAAATAAAATCCTAGACTAAACATGCCAAAGGACCAAGGATAGAAGGATATGCAGAAAGGGGAAATCCTATGCTAAAAGGGGGTGATAACACCAGGGGAAAGGTTGATCTCTCTCCACGAGGGTGAAGAAGGGGAGAAAACGTAAAGAAGACGGTGAACAGTGCAACATATCAAAACATGCAGACTCGGATCTCTAACGCCGTCATCACCAATCCGACACTATGATAATTCTTCACCGGGAACTCCTCGTGCTATGATTATTTACTAATGCACAACCTTTAGTTTGGTGGATGTAATCTGGAAACACAACAACAAACATAACACAAGAATACCATCGACTATGATAAGAAGGAATGATGACAAATCTGAAATATCAAAGTAAATTATAATATTAACATGAAATTGTTACAATCTCACCCATGAGGTACTTCAAGTGTTATTGACTTCACTTGCCTTCCACCAATACTATGGGAGAAACTTTACAATTACACCTCTTAATGGCTTCTTCAACACACCTTTAAACTGATGGCTTCCTTTACACACTTCATACAATATTTCTCACTACTTCCTTCTATGCTAAATGAGGGGGGTGGCCTCTTTATTTATAGAACTTCCAGGCTTATCCATCTTATCTGTAAGATAGGATAAGAAATCCACTCTGACGAATCATATTCCATACCTTAACTCTTATCTGTACATGTAATCTTATCTTTTAAGATAAGATAAACCTTATCATTTCACATGGGTTCCACATTTTTAGACTTTTACAAATAAAATACACAAAATATTTATGACCTCACTCCTTGTCCTTATTACCAATATAATATTTCTAATTCCTAATCATGTAGACCCTACTTCTCTACTTACCCCAACTTTGACATTTTAACATTACTGGACCACTTACGACAACTATTTACTTTTTACCACAACATTCCTATTGTACTTTTGACTATTGCCGTACTATACATTATTGGCGGCGTAGCTAAAGCAATTATCTTCTATCGGACGCTACTACTAATTATACTTAACAACATCCTATTCCTAATACATACATTAATGAAATAGAAATTACGGAGGAAAATTTTAGTGTCGACTGACACAACAACACATGAACATGGGGAATGTAAGTAAAGGAAACACACAACATGCTAGAAACACAAACAAAGAGGCAAGACACAAGTTCCATAAAACCCAGGTTTATTGCTTAAAGGATGCACAATCATTTACATTCATGACAGAGGCGCGAGAATACATTGCAGAGACCACCAAGGTCTAAAACCTATGGGAAGTCAACCACCATTTTGGCATGGTGTCATTATAACAAAGAGGGATCCATTTTAATGAGCAATGCTCTACAATTTATAAGAAGAAGAAGAAGAGAAGAGAAGAGAGAAGAAGGAAACTCATATTCAAATCTACAACCAACCATAATCGCTTGTAAATTTGCTTGTAAAGTCATTAGATGTACCTCCCCATGTCTGTTTGGCATGTAGAAGAAGGAAGAAGGCAAGATCTCGATGAAATTTTGTGGTTTGGTCAATTAAATGTGTGCATCGATAACTCGAGAGAAGTTTCCCGTTTTTGCCTACTAAATCCCACCAAAACCTGATTTTGAATAGTTCAACTTATAGCACATGTCAACAAATTTTCAACAAACCTAGGCATGCATGTGTCGAGCCCGTAACAAAAGTTATGGTGATCTAAAGTTCTATAGTGTAAGTTGAACACATAGACAAGTGGTGTGCACTAATTGAATGAATGAATTGGCCAATTGTTCATTTGTTTTATCATTTATGCCACGTGTTCCATATTGGTTCATTGTCGATTTAACACCACGATGGCGTGCTTTGGTTGGTTGCGTGTATCACACTCAATTCTACCAGATGATGATGTGGCATAATGACTAGTGCGAAAGAAGGCGCAAGGCACACATGAAAGGAAGAGGCATGAGACTATAGAAGGCATGCACACAAAGGTAATGCACGTCGAAGAAATGGATACATACCTAAAGCATTCAAGTATGCAAGTGAGGCGTGAACATTTAATTGAGGAAGGCGTGTAGCATAAAGGAAAGGGAGTGCAGACCAAACAAGCAGGGAAGGAAGTGTGTGGCGCACCAACGTGAATACATGTAAGGGACTTAGCCAAATTGGAAGGCAAGTTTGGGGATGTGCGCGTAAGGAGTGCGTGGCTAGGAAAGAAAGCAGTGCATGGGAGGAAGGCACAAAGGGATAATGGAAGGAGATAGAAGAATATAAAAGGAAGAAGCGGGGAAGGTACGTGAGGGCATGTGAAAGACACAGAGCTGGTGCCAAGTAGTCGAGGGAACTGCCATAGTGCATGCAACCTGAAATGTGAAACATCAAAGTCAGAATACAAATATAAGTTATCCAAATAACTTGGGGAGTTATTTAGGACAACAATTTGGTGACTTTCGGGGCCATCTACCTGCTAGATGAAGAGACCAATAGCCTTAGAAGCATCCATTAGGCATGGAGTCTGACACTAAACTTGAAGATCTGATCTCAGAATCTTGAAGAACACCCATGAATTCACTTACAATGTTGTCTAAACTCCGAATTGAACCGATGCCTTCATATGAAAATGTTTTGACTTGGATTCTGAGAGTGGAAAATTGTGTGCAAACCGTTTGAACTACGTCTCTTTTGAAAACCAAACTACCATCTTGAAAGCAACAAATGGGGCACGCAAGAGCATGCGGAAGGAAAGGAAACAACGCTGGAAGAAGCGTACATCTAAACAAAAACACAACAACTATGTACAAATGTTGAAAAATCATACATGTTCTAAGGGAAACATGTAGAGTGTCTGTGACCACTTATTTTACTAAAAGCAAACCTAAACTAACATATACTAACTAGAGGTAAGGGGTGCTCAAGTAAAGCCACGACAGGCAGGAGAAGTAGCTACCTTTCCTCACAAATTGTGACCATGTAATTGATTTGGCGTTGAACATTGTCTGTAACAAGAGTGAGAAACTCGACTTGCGCAATGGGTATCTCACCCTTTTCAAAGTATCAACAAACATATATATACCTCATGAAGTTGGTCTACAACCGGATTTGGGAGGCATTGTTCTTGACCTTTGACAAACCTGAAGCTCTACCTCATGCTTTGAAGTGAGCATGACCAGTGGCAACTCTATCTTTGGCTCTAGACTAGCTAGATATATGACCGAGGCACGACTGGTCCTTGTGATTTTCCCTTTACTTTGAAGTGCGATCCCGCAAGTGGGATCCTCATGCAAAATATCTTATGGAAGGTGATTGCTCACAAGTTGGGTCATACATGGTTATGCCTCTACAAGCAACCCAAGATCCTCTATAATCTGCGCCTTTGAGAAAACCGTTCTTCTTCTTAAACGGGTGCCCGATGATCTCATCTTCCCACTCGGAGTCATACCATTCTTCAACTATTCTACTACGATCAAACATGATGGCATTAGCTGGAGATGACACATAGATAAGGGGTTATTCATTTTTGTCAAAGTTATAGGGGACTCAGAAGAAGATGGGAGGATGGGTGTAGAAGGGATGTGCATGGGAGAAATGGAGGCGCACGTGGATGGAATGGTGGTAGAGAAGCGAAGGTGAGTGTTGTCCAAAATTACCCCTCGGGGTTATTTTTGGCTTTAATGGCTTCAATAATGGACTTATCCATTTTACAGGGTTTGTGATGATCAAACGGTCGTCAATTTGCACTTCCCAAATGCACTTTGGTTGTTGGTATTTGAAAACCAAAGGGATACTCGAGTTTAATTCATTGGCGGGTTCTATGTTTTGACAAGATGCGAAACAAAGGAGCTCGATCGAAGACTTAAGCGGGTTTTGCTTAAACCCACGGGACATTGTAAAGCCACGATATAAAGGAAAGAAAAGGGGATAGGTGGCACACTAAAAAGCCAAAAAGTTTCTAAGTCCCTCGGACTTAGAAACTGTGATGTGAAGAGCTACATGGCACCATCTCATTAGGTCGCCTTTCGCAAGTTTGATAAATGTGAAGGCCTATCCAATCAAATCCAAATATGAAGAAATAGACTAACAAGTTATGACACTTTGTGGAAACGCAAAGCTTCCTCATTTGCTCACGCTTTCACAATTGTCGGTGGAGATAAAAGAAATGATTGACAATGCAAAGTGCGTGGAGCCTTTCTATTGGCTCGCACTTCGCAAATTGATTATTCAAGTCTGATAACACTTAAGGCATGGAGCTTCCTCATTGGATAATGTTTCACAGATGTCAGAGGATGGGAATCAAAAGGATTGACATGTGAAGTGTGTGGAGCCTTTCTATTGGCTCACATTTTGCATTTGTTAGTCGAGGGACAAATTACGAAGAAACGTGGTCATTTCTTATTGGCTTGCATTTCTAGGGGTCTGATAGGGTCTAAAATGCTAAAGAGCGTGGAGCATTTTCAATGGTCCATGTGTTAGAAGGAATGACAATGGTAAAGGACAACCTAACATCCCAAAAAAACATGGCGAAGTTTTATTGGCCCGTATTTTCATAAAAGTAGCCCGCAAAAGGTAAAGAAGAAAGGACAGATGGCAAGCGGAGAAGTAAAGTCCGATATTGCAACCCAAGAGGATACTAACAATTGGTAAAAGGTGATGAGTACACATTGATAGAGACTGATCCTCAAACCAATCAAAGGTCACCACGTGTCAATTTCATGTGCCTCCCGATAGGCAAAACTTCAGATGGCCATATCTTTCGCCCCGAGCTCCGAATCAAACAAAAATTATATCACTGGAAAGCTCTCATCAAGATCTTCAATTTGACATCATCAAAATATGATTTTGGTGGCATTTACAATGTCAAAATGGTAGACATGAATTTCATAGGTAGAGGAGAGCTATTTTTGCATGCAAATGATCAAATCAGACAGCCCAACCACCAGACTCGATGAAGCATGGATCTATTTGCTTCTACATGATGGAATTGACATAGTAATGGCTATGTGAAGTGCCTATGTGTTTTGTAGAGGTGTTTAAGAAATATTGTCGGTGGTTGAAGACTGGAAAATCCGTCCCCCTCTTCTCTCTCCTCTTCTCTTTCTTCCTTCTCTTTCATTCGAGCTATATATTGTAAAATCTTTCATTTTGAAAGGATGGACATTCAAAAACTATAATGGAACTCTGTCAAAATTTGTTCCAAAGCAGCTGTGAGCCATCAAACCTCCATTTTGGGCTTGGCAATGTGTTCTTGTGCCTTCCTCTGCAACTGTAATGGTCTATGCATACTTTTATTGCAATAAAGCTTGTTTTGTGACACATTTGTCTGTCCTAGCTCATTTTAGTTGCAACCTTGCCTCTCTTTTACTTATTGTATTGTGTTGTGCATGTATTTCTCCTTACAAGCTCATTATGTTGTGTTTCATGTGAGAAAAGATGGTAAATGAAGCTTTGGAGTGCTGCCACTTATGTCTGGCCTCTCCCTTCTTCATTTTTTCTCTTTCTCCCTCACTAGAGTGTCTCTCACCCCTTTTCTGGTGTTATCACCACCTTTTAGCTTAGGATTTCCTTTTCATGCATCTTTCTAACCCTCCCTCTCTCTCCCTATTTCCTTGACATGGTTAGTTTAGGATTAGTTAGCTACATTTTCCTTTCTAGGAGTAGGAGTAGTTTTAGCATTAGATTAGGAAGAGGAATTCGACCTTCTCCGGAGGGTTATCTCAAGTTCGCAAGTCCCACAACTTGAGGGATAACCCCATGTTAGCAAAAAGTAGAGATCTGCATTGCCAAATCTCAAGGTGCTACTTTTTTGTGATAACAAAGAGATGGAAGGGGAGCAGTGAAGTAATGAAATTCTCGGTGGGAGCAAAGTGCATAGAAAGCTGGGAACATGGGCAGTGGGATGAGATGATGTAGGTTGGGGTAGAGGAATGGGATGGTTGTATGATGGTAGTGCAGAGTTGCCCCACTGATAGGGTTGCTTCACACTATATTTCTAAGCCTTCACTTCTTTAACTCATGTAATATGAGGTAACATCTCAAAAATAAATTGTAGCTTCATTGGGTGCTAAACCAACATGCTACAGGCCGACCCATGGACAAGGGACCTTGAAGCCAACTCTAGTTGCCTTTATTGAACATATGATCCTAAGTGCATCATGTTTGTCTCCACCTCTTGAACCTTCTTCTCAAAATCAACATTTGTTATGGAGTTACCGCCACCATTTGCATAAACATGTTCTTTATAAACATTTTGGTTAGAAAAATAACCATATGGGTTAGTGGGGGGTGGGTTATATGCATATTCTTGATGGGGCTCAAAAAATGATTTGGAGGAGAATTTTGAAACTACAGGGATGGAGGGAAATAGTTCTGCTACTACAAATGGGAATTCCGAAGGGAAATAATTCATGATTGCACGACTTCAAAAGAGGAAAATGTAACGATGGAAAAGGAGAAATGAATGAAAGAAAGGAGGGGAAAACTAGTATGTGAATGAGATAATGGGTGCGTTGAATTAGTGGAGTTGTCAGATGTGCTTAGAGATGCCTCCAAAGGATGGATCTCAACAATAACACATCAAACTTGTTGAGATGAAGATGTATAGCTCTTCAAACTGGTCCCACTGGGTATGCCAAAAATTGTTGGAGCTCAAAATTACACCCGTGATGTGATCGTGATGGATCAAGAATTCTGAGGCAATAATGGGACCGTCTCCAAGTTGTGGGACCTTGCGTGCTTGAGATGGACCTCCGGAGAAGGCCAGTTCCTCTACCTATTCCTACGGCTAACACTATTCCTAATGCACAAAGAAAATCTTGGACTAAACATGCCAAGAACTAGGGATAAAAGGATATGTAGAAAGGGGAAATCCCGTGCTAAAAGGGGTGGTGATAACACCGGGGAAGGGTTGACCTCTCTCCACGAGGGAAAAGAAGGGGATAAAATACGGAGAAAAGGGTGAACGATCATGGCACGCAGATCAAAACACATAGACTCGACTCTCTAACACGTGACGACACGTGAACATGGGGACTACAAGTAAAACAAACACGCTTAAAAACGTGAATAGAGAGGCAAGACACAAAATAAATGAGAAAAGGGAAGACGAAAGTTCCACAAAACATGATTTTATTGCTTAAAGGATGCATAACATTTACATTCATGGCAGGAGGTGATAATACATTGTAGAGACCAGATCAAGGTCTAAAACCCTGTGGGGAGTCGGCCACCATTTTGGCATGGTGTCACTATAACAAAGAGAGATCTGTTTCTATGCAATGCCCTATGATTTATAGAAGAAGAAGAGAAGAGGAGGAGAAAGAGGATCAAAATTCAGATTCAGATTGAAATTTGGTGGTTGGGTTGATTAGATGTGTGCATTGATGATCTAAGAGGTGTTTCCTATTTTTAACTACCAAATATTGCCCATATCTCGATTTTGAATAGTCCAATGTGTAACACACGTCAATAACTTTCCAACAAACCAAGAAAGGCATGTTTCAAATCCATGTAGCAAAAGTTATGACAATCTGAAGGTCTATAGTGTAAGTTGAACATGCAAGACACGTGGCGTTCAATGATTGATCAAGGAATTGGCCAACTGCTCATTTATTTTGTTATTTTTGCCATGTGTCGCATACCGGTTCATCGTCAAGATTCGGTGCCCTAATGGCGCGCTTTGATTGGTTGCGTATAGCACACTCATTTTTGATAGATTATGATGTGGCACAACGAATGATGCGGAAAAGCGCAAGGTGCGCATGAAAGGAAGAGGCATGAGACTTCGGAGAGCGCACGCGCGAAGGTAACGCGTGTGGAAGAAATGGATGTATACATGAAGGAGTCAAGTATGCAAGCGGGGTGTGAGCATTCAACTAAGGAAGGCACGTAATGTAAAGGAAAGGGAGTGTGGACCAAATAAGGAAGGAAACATGCGCGCGCACCAACGTGAAAATATGTAAGGGATTTAGCCAAATGGAAGGCAAATCTAGGGATGCACGCACAAGGAGTGCACGGCGATTGGGAATGAAAATGGGTGCGTAGGAGGAAGGAGCAAAGGGATAACAAAGGAGATAGAAGAATATAGAGGGAAGAAACAAGGAAGGCATGCGAGGGCACGCGAAAGACACGGAGTTGTGCCAAGTAGCCAAGGGAGCTTTTAGAGTGTGCACAACCTAAAATTTGAAACATCAGAGTCATAATACAAATATAAGTTTTCCAAATAACTTGGGGAGTTATTTGGGACAACAATATGTTGTCCGATTTCTCATCAAACTGTTGACAAAGGGTTGTTCCAAGTTCATCTCATGTGTGAATGGAAGAATGCCTCAAAATCCTATACCATTGAAGTGCTTTTCCTTTTAGTGAAGAAGAAAGAAGCCTAACTACAACATCATCTTCAGTAATAAGATGAATTGAACATACATTTGCAACATCATGGATATGATCTGCAGGGGTTGTAAGGTTTTCACTAGTGAAGAAAGGAATACTTTTCAAAGCAAACACTGGTATGTCATGTTGGGCATTTAGAGCTAAGGGACTACCGCCATTAAAACTTACAAAGGGGATATTTCTCTGATGCGCCATGAAAAGAATAGGCCTTAAATTTATAGGAGAGAAAAATAATGGCTTACCAAAGTAGGAGGAGTAGAAATACTTCTATTTAAAGATAAATGAACTCTCTGAATTGATATTTTTGCTCTTCCTCTTATTCTCGCTTCTCGATGAGAGTCAGAAATACTCAAAAGATTCACCTATAGACACACTTTGCCTTGTTTGTATTCTTCTCATGAAAGAATGGAACTAGACTGTCTAAAAATAGAGATTTAAATTTGGGAGTCGCTAGATGTGTATAAAGGTGCCTCCAAAGGTTGGAATCGCTAAGATACACACCAATCTTAGTGGAGATGGTTTAAAGATCATTAAAATGGTCCCACCATGCGTGCTCTTAGAACCTGTTTTCACCGAAATTCACACCCTTGATAAATAAAGAATTCAACACTTCAATGAAACAATGAGGGGATTTTAAGGCATGGGTTCAATCAAGGTCTATCCTCAAATAAAAGGGCCAAATCCTTTCACCCTAGTTCGCTATAACTACACTAAGCAACTTTTAATCTAACACAATTTAATTCATAAATTAAGAATTCAATGAGACATGGTTGAGAGAGGGAAAAATGAAAAATAAAAAGAGGAGGCGATGCACCAACTGGAAAATGGATTGATTATGGCTTTAAAAGACACATATGTGAACCCGAAAATGAAGGTTGAAGAGATGCACATAACTTTGAAGGAAATAAATTGGAAAAGAATGAAGGTATGCAAGAGGACATAAAGGTTCACATTAAACTAAACTCATTCATAGGAATGAAGCCACACTTGCATTAATATCAAATCTTGACCATTTACGACACAAAACCAAGGCAAGAAATCTCCATGTACGAGTTACAAAGGTTATTAGAAAGGATTTGTGAGCCCAAAAGGGTAAAGCTCCAAATTTAGTGGAAAAGAATCCATATTATGTGCCAAAGCACTTACATTTATAGAATTTGAGAGAGGGGAGAAGAGGTCGATCACATCTAGTGATTAATGAAATCAACCACCTCCAACACTAAGGACCAATTGCCATAGATTTCGTAGCCTCTCGTATGGGTGCCCGACATTGCTCCAAACGCACACCATTAGATCATCAGTGCAGGAGGATGATGCCACTCAAAATTAAATTCGATTTGGTAAGTGGCTGAGCGTATGGTTAAAAACAAGTGTAGCTTTTTCATGCCTTACGCAAACTTTAGATGATTTTACTTTGATCCATATATTTCTCTTTCGTTTAACAACTTTTCATGTTCCACCCTTTGAACTTATGTGGTCTTTTACTCCACACTTGACCTTCCTTCTCCACATGTCATGCAATGCTCCAATTCATCACTTCATGGATTTTAGACTTGCGACAATGTCCTTTGTTCCTTGAGAACCCCAAAGAACATAATTTTTGTTTCTGGCTTCTAACCTTAATCGCATTCAAACTTTCTTGCCTTTGTCACACGGTGTCTCACGACACTTTTCCATACATCGCGACCTCTCCTTAGTAGACTATATGCTTTGTTGAGTAGAATTAACCAACTACGTGGAATTACATATTCTCTAAGTCCACGTAACATTGTATTTCCATGCCACGAAGCACTAAGCTTTTCACATATGTCACAAAAGACTAACCCTATGAATTCTTTATTCCGTAGGTCTTCGATCCGGAGCCGCCTAACTATGAAACTTGGATGAGTTGTTCAAAATAGCTTGGGGTGCTATTTTGGTCAACAATTAATTTGAAACATTGCATGCTTTATCATTTTTCCATACACACATGCATGTTCACCTAGTACTTTTGAGGTGAATACAAATCGATTACATGTTTCTTACACAATACATGATGTTTGGCACTATACCGTACTGGACCCCACTGAGGCTTACGGGGCATCTACCTTTTCCTCCTCTATATTTAGGTTCTATCATTGAAATATGTACTACATTCATTTTTATTTCCAGTTTTATACATTGTGGCATACTATCAATATTTCTAACATGCTAACTGGTGTGCTTCATGTGTAGCATTTTTCTTGCAAACCTACTTTCAACCATGGTTTTCTACTATACTTATTTCTTGCCTATCATTGTATCTTGATTGCCATTATTTGTGGGCTATGTCCTATGCTTGATTGCATGTTTTGCTTCTATAGCCTTGAAAGCTTTGATTGTTTTGTGACATCCCGAGTGGTGTCCCATGTATTCAACTAGCTACTCATTGTGTATTTTTCCATGTTACTATGTGTTTTGACTAGTTTCTATTACATTTTTCCATGTTTACTTGTGACTAACACTTTTGGCTAGCCTTTCCCATTGTTTTGCATGCTTCATGGTTGTCACCATGCACATTCCCTATTTCCCATGCAAGAGTCCTACTTCGATGTGCACATTAGTTTTCACTTTCCTTATTTGGGCCACACTCGCCTTAGATCATCTCACCCACCTCAAATGAGTGGGCACAATAATTAGGTGACTATTTCACCCTTTTAACGGTACAAAACATAATGATAAACAACATAATCATAACCAAAATGAGCTACATAACAAGATCAAAATCATAATTGAGCTAAAATCATAACTTAGACAAGATCGTCCTAAATCAGACAGAATGGTGGGCGTTAATGTCCCACCTAGGTGGTCTTATCTTGGGCAAAAACAAGAATGTTACAAGATCAACATAATTTTGGTGACATTTTTTTCTCCAATTTCAACAATACAAACTCGGTATAGATTGCAATCAGTTACCAACAATAACAAAAAAAGTGCCAAGTTACAAGGGAACTAATTACTTTATTTTTCTCAAGACCAAATAAGGAAGTGACACTTAAGCCATATGCACGAAAACAATATGCCTGTAGCAATGTGTCACCCATGGCAAGTTTTAATCAAGTTTGTGATCATTCAGTAGCGACACTTATCCGTGGGTAAGCGTTACACTGGAGGGCAAAGCTGACTGCTCTCCCAATACTCTTCCCTTGGTAACATGAGGCCTAAACCCTCAATTTACTAATTGGATGCTCAAATCCTCAATTTGGTGACATAACACCTAAATCCTTAGTACTATTCTAACTAACTCCAAGGCAACAAACATACATGAACAATTATATATCTTCTCTCACGACACACATGTGTACTCTTGTCCCTTCATTCACTTATTTTTTCAATAAGCATTTTTATTATCACATTTACCAAGTTAAAGTTTAATTTCATTTGTAATGAACATTGAATACATTTATCTTTTTTCAGTAGGTTTGAGCTTACCCCAACAAAAGGGCAACACACAAATGGAACAAGGAATAATCTCAAAAACAACAACGTTCCTAAAAAGGCAATATCTAAGGAACAAACACAAACATCATTTCTATTATGCATGCGAGGTCACCCCTAGGATCCTTATCCTCTTCTAGATTCCATGATACACACTCTACAATCTCCATTTGACACAATATCAAGTACAATCATAATTCGGCACGCTATCGATTATAACTCCCTCCGACTCTCTACATGTTACACTTTTCTTATCTACTTTATGCTTTCACCGAACATTCATTCATGAAAATAAAGTGGGGCAAATTGTAGTCACGAAATCACACACTTTCTACTTACATCAGCGCCTCTAAGTATGTTGTTATATACATGATTCCTAAGCAAGAAGACTAGACATTAACAACACTTGTTTTACTCTTTCATTGCTTTTATCTTTCCCACACTCTTATTATTTGATTTTATGGAATGATCACTTTACTTTTGGACATAGACGACATGTGACCCAACTTTGTATTGATCATTATATATTTCAAGCATCTCGAGACATTACCGCCCATTAGGGACAGGGCGCCCAGTGTCTAATGTCCCCTTTGGGTGCTTTTATCCCTTACCCTCCTTTTCCTAATTTTGAATTGCCACATCATTTGGTATATTTTCTAAAGTCTCTTTTATCACTTTGGGTCGACCTTTTTGGTTTTTAATGACGAAATTCAAACAAGGGAATCATATAGATATACATGACTTACTCACTATTATTAGGGGTGAACAACTTAAGTTATTACTTACTATCTACTACTCTGGGCAAATAACAACATTTAAGGACTACATTTGGGCTACATTAATCACCGCATAGAGAGGTTATTTATGAATTCCATCTTGCACATTTAGCTCGATGACAAAATAGTTGTAGCTCGCTATCTTGATGTGGACCGCACAATCATAACCTAGCTTCAAGGGACACAATTCAAATCACACACACACACAATAACTACATAAAGTCTAAAATGTAGTGTAGCGCTCGGTGACTATCACATTGGGGTGACCGTTGGGCTCAGTCCGACTAAAACATATGCATTATTTATTTCATCTAATGTTTTCTTGAGCTTTGTGTAGGTAGCTAGGGTTTGTTTTGCAGAACAAGTGTGACACAAGAACCCTACAACAAAGTTGATGTGACAAACAACGAAAGGAAGAAGCTAAGTTTAGACCCTGAAAAAACCAAAAACAGAGCACTTGCTAGGACACTAGTGCCCGAGGCGATCCTATCCCCCTTTGGATGGTTTTGTTTGAAGAAGTTTCGGACTCTAGTTTCTCAAGAGAGCTCGCACAGTCCAAATCTAGCTTTCTCAAATTGTTTCCTAACCCAAAATCAATTCAGATCCCCCGATACAAGCTAAGTCATTCTTATCTCTTATCTTGCACACTTGCTTGTACTTTACATGCTAGATCTTGTTTATTACTATTATATTCACTTGATCTTAGTCCTTTGATAAAGATTTAAGATTTTATTAAATCACCACTCCAATCATTGAGGTTTTGCTATTTTCTATATTGTTATGTTGGGGGCTTGAAAATATCAAAATAGTTATGTTATTCTTTGATTGCTATAAACCCCTAAACACATTTTTTTCCTTACAATTTTTAGATATTGTAGCCCAATTGGTGTAAGAAAATGAATCTTTGTTTTGTAGGTGATTGTCAACAAAATATTAAAAAATTAAGCGAGGCTTTTGGAGGTCATAACTAGGTGATATTAGACATCAATTTATTTTGGACTTGTCTACCATTTTTTTAGCCTTATCTACCATTTTGTCGGGAAAAATAGTGGATGGCCTAGACTGTCTAAAGCGTAAGTGTATTGTCCAAACATAACTCTTGCAAATGTTCGTAATTTTAGGGTTAACTTGCCTTCACCTTTGAGCACACATCTCCACTATGATCTTTTGATGACTACTACGAGATCAAAAATTAAAATCAAATAAGTCTATATATATGTGTGTGTGTTTGTGTGTATGTGACACGATGAGGGTGAGTGTGGCATGGTGAAGTGTAATAATGTGAGATGTTAATAAAAGTGAATGATCTTAAATTTGATGTCTATATTAGTGTCATATAATAGTCTTTAAAACCTTTTTGAAACTTTTTTCCCAAATAAAATACATCTAAATCAAGACCATATATCACCATTTAGTAAATTTTTTCAAAAATGTGTAGATTTCAATAATCAATATTAAACTCTTTCATAAAAATTCACACTATATAACAAATCTAAGACAATACATCAATATCTCGGGAGTTGTTTATAAAAAAAAAAAAATTGTTACCCACATGGTGTTTTGTGGGACCGTGAGTTGTCCGGTCACCTCGCTGTGTAACTTTCCTTTCCAATGGTCTGTTCCAATAGTGAAAAAAAACATTTAAAACTTTACATTCCTACTTCAGCGGACTGCCAAACATTTACACAGTTCATTGAGTGGTTAAATCTGTTTATTGAAAGGTTAAATCTGTTCTCTTACCTCGGTACTTAACTCATATATTACTCCAGATAATTGCCTAATGTATTTTTAGCTCAGCATCAAAAGTTTGGAGGCAATCAGTCCTCTGGACGGAGTTGCAGAGCAGAAGCGAAAAACATGTCTCAGTTTTGGAAGCCAGGCGCGCAGAAGCCTCAAACATTAATCATCGACGATGACAATGGAGGGGTCATACCATTTGCACTTCATCCTTCTTCCGCCTCCGGGTAAATTTTAAATCACTAAATCCCCAATACCTTCTTCTGTTTCTGAATTGGCTTTTCATTCTTATTATTGATTTGTATTCTTGATATTCTGGGCTTGTGTGAAAATTTAAGGACAAGTTGTTGATACTGATTAGTTCGTTGTTGCAGATTTGGTTATATGAGTTTGGAAAAACAGAGGCAGAGGCTCCCTGTTTTTAAGCACAGGAATGCAATACTTTATTTGGTGGAGAGTCATGCTACCACTATAATTGCGGGGGAGACTGGAAGCGGGAAAACAACTCAGATTCCACAGGTGAATTATTTATTTCTTCATCTTTTTGTGAGTGATAAATTTGTTTCCTAAATCTTAGGCGAGATTATGGCTTCTTTTAATGCCTTTTGCGGGTTGGACCACACATGCCGGAAGGTAGGTTATAATAGATACACACAACCTGGCTACATGTTTGCTGGAATCTTGGGGTTGCCTTATTGTGCGGGAGAATTTGAACCTGTGTCACATTACCATCACATTACCATTTCATGTTGGAATGTAATGCTTACAATGACATTAGTGCCCAGTTCTAACACGGTGGCCACTACATCCTTTCAAAATATTTTCAGCAAAAATATGAGTGAAAAAACAGGGAACTGATTGTCAAACTCATCAACAGGAGATCTGAATGCCAGAAAAATCTTTAATAGGATCTGTTGTCCCATAGACTGTCTTTGGTAGCCTTGTGGACATTAAAATATCTTCTTCTTCTTCTTCATAACATCTCCTTGGATACAAGGAATCATCTAAAACGAGGAAACACGTCTTCAATCCTTAAAAGGCTTTTTCATCCTAATCTATTAATTTTTTTGCTGATGGTTTCCGCAAGAACAGTTCCGCAGCCCTGTGTCAGACGGCTGGTTTTGCACAGAACTCTCTTGCTACTGCTCCTGGTTCCGTAGATTGCTTGGTCTCGTGGATTTGAAGCCTGGTCTTCATCATGGCAGTTGCTTCACCTTACCATTCAGTCACACCTGCCGGGTTCAACTTTTTATATTATTGTTTACAATGGTTTTTGTTTTTATTTTCTTCTTTAGTAAATTAGATACACAAGAGGTCCATGCCAGCAATTCTAGACACCATTAGGCTTAAAGCATGCCCCGGTCATCTTTATGACAACTGCACTGTTTTACTGGAAGACCATGACCCACCAAAATATGTGTAATGTTCCTTGGCTTATTTACGCGATTCATTTACATTGTTTAGGTCAACACTGACAGGCAGATGGGTTGATAACTGCTATCATTACTCTTAATAACTGGCAAAATTGGGACATTGTAATGACTCATTTTCCTGGTTTGCAAAATGCCTATTTTTTTGTTATAAAATTGAGGACCTGGCTTCACACAGACACTGTTCACAGAGTTATATAACCAGTCACAGTCTTGAAACTACTAACGCCAGTCTCTACATGTTGAAGAAATGAATTTGGTTTCATGTTTAAACAGTAGTAGTAGGAATTAGAAATGAAGAGAATTTCATCCGATAAACAAACACAAGAGAAACAATACTTCACAGAATCTTTGAGATAAATAGAAAATAGAGAAGTGACATACACAAGATACCGCGGTACACAAGATTTATCCTAGTAAACCCTTTCGAGAAAAAACCCAGCATAGTAACTTATCTTCCTTACTGTATTAACTCAACCGTTTTACCATACAATAACGTACTTCTCAGTTCTACTTTATCCTACTGCATGTCCAACTATATATAAGCACATCAATGGGTAACCGTCACAGCGGTATTACAATACAATGGTACCAAAACCATGGGCCAAGAATACAACCATAACGGTTCCCCATAAACACGAGTTATCTAACCACCCATAATAACATAGGTAAAATCACCTATATGGGCCCAAAATCCTATAAAGGGGACCCTAATTTTTTTCTCGGGTGCCAGCCCTGAACCCCGGATTGTGGCCCCCAAACCCCCTGCTGGGGTGATGCCTCGAACCCAGCAGGCCGTGCCGGCTATACAGTCTAAAAGGGTGTAACTCATGAAAAATATAACATTTCCAACAAAAAAAGATAACATCAACAAAGCTGAGCAACTACAACAATATACATGCATAGACATGTACAACTGCAATACCATTATTCAAAGTGCATATATGCATATGAATTTTTTTACTCTTCATATTTTCCCAAAATGTACATTACATATTTATATTCCTACGGGGCTTAAATTAAGAATCCCAGTTGATTGGGTAACCAATCCTTTATAATGCCCTTCAATCAATTATCCATGCCAAAATCAGTTTCCTGTTCCATGCATTTTTCGACTGCCAGGTACCCATTAAACACATTTACATATATCCCTATCAATTCCAATATTTTTAGTGAATGGGCTTGAGTATCTCCAAATGCATATTGCATTGTGAATCATAGCTGTACAATGTATTGGCAAAAATGAAATTTATGGGACTATATTTTGAGTAGGAGTGCTGAAAGATACTGGTGAAATAATTGAGACTCGAGGGTATGGCGAGAAGTGGGAAAATGGTTTTTACATGAATCGCTCTTTAGTTTACATAATGTTGAAAATGTTGTGGGTAATGTTCAGGGTGTGATGAATCTGAGACAGTTGAGAAACTCATCTGCAAATACTGCAAAACGTTATGACAGATCCTTTTACTGTATTAATGTTTGTAAGTGTCAATGTGAAGCTACGTTGCACCAAGAATTGGTGACGGTTACTTGGAAACTTTGGTAATGATATTTGAATGGATAGTACACAAAATGGCGGTGAATGTGGGTTAGATTTCTTTAGGAATCTGCAGGTAACAGGGAATAAATGGCTCAGAAATGGCAGAAACTTTCAGAATGGTTTTGGGATCTTTTGGAAACTCATAAAAACATATTATAAGTTTCATGAGTATCATAGAATGTGAGTCAACACAAAATACTTCAGAAACTAGATGGCTGGAAACTGCCAGAAATTTATTTGGAAATGGAAGTTTTTGCCCTTTTGTAGGAGTTTACAGAATTTTGGGGACATGGAAACATGGGAATGGGTGTCCAGTGCTCCAAAAATGGTTTCCGTGTTTCAGAGCTACGAATATGGATATAGAATTGAAAATATAGGGAGAAGGGCAAAAATGTTTCTACATGAGAAGTCCTGCAGTTTCCAAACTGGAAACAACATTGTGACAAGTTTTTGGTGCAATGAATCTGAAGACCATGCTAAGAAACTTATTAGGAAATATTGCAATACTCTGCCAAATGTGTTTTTTCCGATTCACTGTCTGTGACAGTCAGTATGAAGTGTGCTATGCTTTCCTAACACAATTCCGGATAACAAAACTTCAATCATATTGATTAAAAAAAGGAAGTAAAGATTAATAGCTACCCCAGATTTACTAGGAATCTCAATTAATTTTTAATTGATATTAATTGAGAGAAGTTAAGAAAGAAGTTAATGTTGCAATATTTTGCAAAGTATGTTTTTATTGATTCACTGTCTGTGACAGTCAGTATGAAGTGCGATATGCATCCCTAACACAATTCTGGATAGCAAAACTTCAATCATATTCATTCAAAAACACAAGTAAAGATTAATAGCGACTCCGGATAGTATCCCAGATCCTTGAGGAATCTCAGTCAATTTTTGATTGATTTTAATTGAGAGAAGTTAAGAAAGAAAAGTTAAGAAAGAGAAGTTAATAAAATTTTACGTGAATGAAGAGGTTTTTGTTATTATGTAATATCAAATAAAGCAATTTCTTGGTGCAATGAATCTGAAGACCATGCTAAGAAACTTATCAGGAAATATTGCAAACTATTCTGCCAAACATGTTTTATTGATTCACTGTCTACGGCAGTCAGTATGAAGTGCTTCGTAAGTCATAAACTAAACTAGTAGTCATAGACGAAATAGAAACTAAAGTTATAAACAAACATTAGTTACAACATATAGTTAGGACAAATAGAATGGAATGTATAGGATTCTGATCCCATATGATGGTGTCCAAAGTCTGTGGAAGATGGTCTGCATGGTCCGTGTATATTCAATTTAAGCTTTTATCATTAAAACTCATGCTTTATATTTCCTTTCATGTTTGTAGTAGACAACAAGTGAGGTTTGGCTAAATGGATATAATGATGAATTCTTCAGAAACTTCTAATTTCGAGGAAGCAACAAGTGAAGTAGTTTGACGAGCTGCTGTGCAGATAGAGTGTCAAACATTGTTGAAAAACAAGACATGGGAATTAGTTTATTTGTTGATTTAACCCAAAAATTTCAAACCAGGTCTTAAAACCCTATTTAGGATTGGAATCTAGAAATGATGTATATTTAGATTAATAAATTAACATTCAATATACAGATCTGAACGTACAATAAATAATAAAGAGATTTGATAAATTAGGGCACGTGCTAAATATAGTAAAATTACAAGAGGATAATGCACTTACTTTTTCCATGCTGTAGTGATTGATTTGGATGTGAAATGGGAAGGAACATGCTGGAAATATGATATGTTTTCTTTGTCTCTGGATAAGGTCTTTGCCGTTGGACAGAATTGCCTAGTTAGACATAATCGACCAACAATAACCTCTCCAGTTCTGCACAGACCTGTCCTGCTTTGGAAGATCAATCTGTGACTTCACAACCACTTGCAACTCCTGAATGTGCTACCTTATGTGTGATCTGAGATCTGAAAGATGCGTGCAAGTTGCCGGAATCAGTCTTCTCCTCTTGAAACCCTATCTTCATGGAAGGACCTGTAAAAAGGATTAGCGGTTTGGGTTGAGGCATCCCTATGCCGCCTACGTAGCACTACTTCGAAAAGGCTTCAAATCTACGTAGTTCTCAACCAATTGGAAGTGTAATTGTGATTGCAATCTAGATGTATGTAGCTAGATCATGGCTCATTGACACTTGATAATGCTTGTTTTGACTTGACTTTGAATTTTTGGGCTTCATAATGCTTGCTCTTAATTTGATTTAAAGTGCATCAAATTCACAAAGGGGTTGTTCCTAGTGTCTGCTCTTGAAATAGGGAAGAATAGGGCAGCTTGCTTGATGCTTGATAGATATTTTCTAGATGAGCTCTTGATAAGTGTCAGGTGAGTAAATGAGTGTGTTTGATTTGTATTTGTACGGCTCTAGGAGTAATATTTCACACTAAGGTTCACGTGGAGGGAAAAGACTGACTCATAGGAAGATGCCCATTTGAAAATTTGACTGTTAGAGAGCTACAAACAGGATCAACCCATAGGGACAAAATTGACCAGTTGATTCTATCTCTACTGGACGTTTTTGTCTAGTGGGACAAAAAGCTTAGCTGATGATATGGAAGAGTTTGTGCGGGAGATATAAGGTGCTTTTGATTGACAAAGGTAATCCCGTAGCTGTTTGAGCAGTGAAATGAAAGATTGCAACCCTCAGGACAGTGTAGGATAGTGAATTTGATCTTGGTTTATGCGCATAAGTCATGTAAGTGACACAAGCCAAAACCAGCATTATCAAATGCCAAATGACCAAATTTGGGTGTCTACATTTGTTTGGAAGGTGCTGAACCTATTCAACACAAATAGCTCTATAGAATTAATTACAATTACAAGTCAGATAGTTGATTTTGAAATACAAAGCCAGGCTTTGTTCAAAAGGATATTCATAACAAGAAGGTTTTGACTTTGAAGAAACATTTGCTCTTATGACGAAATGGAACATTATTGGGATTGTCATAGCACTTGAAGCACAACATGGATGAAAACTAAAGCATAGCACTTAAAGCACAACTTGGACGGAAACTAAATCACATGGATATTGAAAGCCCTTTCTTGAATGGTGATTTGAATGTCATTTTAAAACACTAGCCACAATAAAATTCAGATGATTCGATTAATAAATAGTAATACAAAGGAAGGCTTGTTGCAAAAGGATATTCATGACAGGAAGGCAATGAATTTGAAAGAAACAATTTCTCCTACAACGAAGTGGAACATCATTAGGATGGTCATAGCACTAGCAGCACAACATGGATGGTAACTTCATTATGTGGATTTGAAAGCACTGGAATGATGGCTTGAATGAGGACATTTATATATTCTAGCCACAGGTTTCTGAAGAGAAAGGTACAGAGCATTAGGATTTTTGCCTAATCTAGGCATTTTATGGACGCAAACGGGTACATAGAGTTTTGAATGCGAAACTGAATACCATCTTTCTTAAATCGGTTTCAAGTGCAGTGATTCAAATGATAACCTATATGTAAACGTAAGAGAGTCCAGTATTGTCATCATTATCATATATCTTGATGACCTGATCACTGCCAGCAGTGACAACAATTTCATTGACGAAGTTTCAAAAGAATCACTGCACAACTTTGAGATGGCAGATTTAGGATTCTTGCACTATTTTCTCGTAATTATAGTCTGGCAACTGCGAAACAAAGTTTTTATTTCAAGGAAAAGGTGCAACAAAATTCTTAAATAAATTCAAACAAACAAGCCAAAAGCACCAGTTACACCAATATGAAACAAGAAGTAAACTTTCACAGCATGGAGGTGGTGAATTTTTTTGATACCGGGTTATATGAAAATTTGGCTGGATGTTTGATTCACCTGATGACCATTAGACTAGATATTACTTATGCAGTCAAACTTTCTTTCAAGGCACACCAACAAGCCAAGAATGAGTCACTGGAATGCAATGAAGTGAGTATTAAGATGTTTCCGAGGTACTAATATGCAGATTATGCTGATGGGATTGATGACAGGAAATCCACCTAAGGGTATGTAGCAGGCTTCCATGCAAGCATTCAGATTATATCATAGACAAGATCTACATTGATATGGGTTAGGGTATTATATTGACTCCATAATTCTTGAACTTTATGTGTACAAGTAGACAACTACAGATTAAGTTGAACAGAAATCCAAAATTCTTTACTTTTTGTGTGTAGCAAAACAACTTTAGAATATATTGAACAAAAATACAGGAAAGTCAAATATTGAACATTGGAGGAATCCTCTTGGGGTAAGAAATCCACAGAAAAATTTGGAACTGCTTTTTCTTCCTATTGAAACACTTTACAATTGAGTTTCAAAGATGTATTTTGATTTTTCTCTTTGGAACAATTACAAAGCGATTGCTTATTTATAGACATTGTTAGAGTGTTCTCCTTTGTTTACTAACTGTTATCTTCCTCCCTTTGAAAATAGGGCATCCCTACTGGTGCCTTCAGTTACTTCTAGTATTCTTGGTTCAAGAATATTCGTCACTTGGACAAAAACAGAATAATGAATGTAGTTGGTTTTAGACCTTCAGCTCATTTTCACTTGATTTCCCATGAGTGTTGTCCATTTGAAACCAATCCTTGAAAAATCTTCAGACATGGCCCTTGTCCCTAAATCATGGGTCTGAGCAATTTTTTTGAAAGAGTTGGATTTCAAAATTGATTTTGATGTGATTTTGAGAAAAAAAAAAAAAAAAAAAAAGTTGGGCGAAATTTGTACGAGAAAAAATTCACAGCAGATCGTTTCCAGAAACCCTTTTTCCTTGTTCTGTTTTCCTTTATTTTCTACATGATTCATTTTGGATCAATCAGGCAGCTTGTTGCAGATCATGTAAGTGAATTGAAGCATCGTCCCACTGATCATTATACATCAGATCTTTTTGAAAAATCTCTGGGCACTGTCAAATTTTATATATTCATAGAAGTACTTGGAGTCAAACAAAACATGCCTATGATTAAGAGGGGAATTGGTGTGTAATCATAACATAAGCCATAAGTAAAAGTGATAAAGTTAGGCTAGTTAGAATGAAATGTACGGGATTCTACTCCCATAAGGTGGTGGTTTAAAGTTTGTGCAAGGTGGTGCACACACTCTTCATATTGAATTATTTTTGACAATTGCATCATATATTACTTCAAACAGCACATATGTAAATTTGGTCAGAGTTGACATATGAAAAACTGGACAATACAATTTCGTCACAAATAAACTCCACATCAATTCATACGGGATACATATTACAATATGGAGATATTACATATATAGAGCAATGTAGCTCCTATTAACAAGGAGATTGCTCTACTACACATCCCTAAATACGTTAGTTGGTTTAACAGCCAAATTTCATGTACAAACAATATTATAATAATAGGTTTAATATGGTTAAACCTATATACTAACCACCCAATTACTAATTAGTATTTACGTGAGTAATTCTCACGTTATTACAAACACATATAACTCACATAACATTTCCCATTTGATTACTAACAATGATTTCCTAATATTCCCCCTTAGTGTGTACATGGTAGAAAAACCTTCACGCATTCAACAATAGTATGTCCGCCTCTGGTGGCACGCCCATTCTCATGGCTCATGATTTTGATCAAAACGAAAGGGACCTCTGTCACCTATGTGGTTTTTGGATTTCCATGAACCTTTTCAAGATCCATGATCTGCATCACTAGTGCTTTTGCTCTCCCACTACATCTTTACATCAGGGAAAAATATAGGAATTGCTCACTCAGGAAAAGTTTTCACATTACATCACATAAGAACAAAATGTTCTCATTTGTAGTCACTTTGTTGTCGACCGTTGTTACTCGATCTTGAACAACATAGAAAGCGCCACTTTGCCATTGCCCTTTGGAAGTTATCCTTGACTTTAGCCGATTTGGTGCATACTGGAAATGGAATATTGGTGTTATATTCCCCTTCACAATGTGAAATTTCCATTTATTCACATAAAATAAACACTCAAGCACACCACACACAACAAGAACTCTAAAGATAAAACACACAACTGAAAAATGCCACCACAGCTTCATGCGGCCCCGTTGTTGGTGACTGACAAGAGGTCGTTGTTCGATCTCCAACCTCCTATGCCTTTGTCCTCCAATTTTGTTGCTACTTAACTCAATTTGAATAGGGCTTTGAGGCCTAGTTTTTGAAATGCCCCCTTTGAATTCTAACTCGTGTCTCGATTCCACCGATAGTGTGTCCAGGCCAATAGTGAAGCAATTTTTTTAATTTTTGAACTTTTACAAAGTCAATTTTTTGACTCTTTTGACAAAATTTACTAACAAGACAATTAATACAATACTTACTAGACTAATTTGACTTTGACAAACGTGCAAAACGAATCATATATATGACAAGACTAAATTGATTTTAAAAATGACAATTTATTCCTAAGACACAAAAGACAAGTTTTCTTTTGATCACTATATAAACTCAACTTATGAATACAATAATAGAAGATGAGTCTAGTTCAACTAAACAAAAATAAACATGTGAATCAATTACCAAATTGTAATGACTGTTTTCTAAAATAAAGTAATTAATAATAAAGTCAGGGCTGGGCAATTCTCCAATTTAGGGGCAACTTAACATTAAAAAGGTATTTTTAATACTCATTTCTTTTGTCGGCAAAAAGGATTAAGAAATAAAAAGAAGGAATGGGAAAAAGAAAAGAAAAAGCTTATATTTTCATAATGAGGCTGATCTTGTACCTTCTCAAAATTATATAGTTTTAGGTAAGTTTTGAGCGATGGCTCCGCCCTCTCTCTGTTCTTCCCCGCCTTTTCCTAACCCTAGCTCTGTTTTCTTGGCGGCGCAACGACATTGTTAGCGGCGATTTGCTGTTAGCGGTTTGGCTTTGGGTGTTGCTTCTTGTCACGGCGTGTGTGGTATGTGGGTCCAGGCGCGGGCTGCGGATGCTTTGGCTTTGCGGGCGGGTTGGTGGACTCTGTCATTCCTCGGTTGCCCCCTCCGTAAGTTTTCTTTTCTGCAGGTGACCTCTGTGCCCTTTAAATTGCTTCTTGTTGCTAAGCTTCCCCCTTCGGTTTCTTTCGGGGAGTCTGTGATTCAAGTGGAATTTTTTTCTCTAGTCGAGGGTTGATTTGCTTTGTGATGGCCTCTCGCCTGGGTTGCGCTCTGCACTCTTGGATCTCTTCGAACCTACGTCCTCTCTTGAATGGTAAAGTTGACATTTACCCTTGTGCTTGGGTTTTTTATTGTGCTTTTTGATACTACTGATGATGTTATCTTTTCCAAGCTTTGGGAACTACAAAATCATCACTTCTTGATGAAATCATGGTTCTCGTCTTTCAATCCTATCACTGCAACTTTCAATGTTAAGCTTGTTTGGGTTTGTTTACCTCATCTTCTATCTGCAATTTTGGGGGAGGAGAGTTTGATTTCTATTGGTAATGCTTTGGGCAAATGCTTGTCCATCGATTCTAAAACTGAACTTTACACACATACGACCTATGCTTGCATTTTGGTGGATCTGGATACCTCTCTTGATCTACCCGCTTCCATTGAACTCAAAGTTTTGGATAGGATATGGACTCAACCTCTTGACTATGAAGGCTTGCCCTTCAAATGCAGGAAATGTTTTGCATTGGGTCACCTTGCTTCTGAGTGCCAGAAAGTAAAGCTGAAAGTGAAAGAAAAGTTTCTTGGTGGAAGGATTCCCAACCTAGCTTGTTGGTTGTTGGGAAGATTCAGATTCCTCATCGGAAGATTCAAGAGGAAGATGTTCGGGAGGTTGTTCGGGAAGAGCTTGAATTTGATGAAGGGGAGAATCAACTATTGGTTGAGACTCTCGTTCCCCCCCTACCGGTTTTATCGCCTCCCTCCGGGTGTGGATTTTGGTTGGCACTAAAAACAATTTCTTAAAAGAGTCAAATGTTGAAAAAAAGGAGGTGTTTTGGCCTCTTATCCATTTATATGAAAACTCGGATCCTAACAGATGTGATGGTTGGACAATAGTAAATAGAAAAACGAAAGGAAATTCCTTTCCGAAATGCGACTATGTTCCCATGGTAAACCGCCCTTGGTGGTCTCTTGAGGGTAGTCATGTTTGTTTTTGCAGAATCATGGTTTCTTCATGTTAGCTAGATTTTCTGCATAGCATCAAACCTAGGCAATCATGAGATAAATCTCCCTCATTTAACCGGTGAGGCTCCCGTGTCAGATTTGTCAATAAAAACGTGTTATTATCTATCAGGGGTTTTACTTTAACCACTTAGTTCATGAACCATAACTAAGAAGTTCTGCAACAAGTAAGCAGTTGTTTAAGAAAGGAAAGTTATAGAAGAAGGAAGTAAAGGAAATACAGAGAAGAAATGGGGAAGATGTGCATCCCAATTAGTAGATAGCAGAGCTAATTGCATGCACATAGAAGAAACTTAATAGATATGAACACACAAAATTATAAAACAAAGGCAGCTCTAGATCCAGATCTATAATAACACAAAGTTTACTTAAGAGATCTAAGATTTAAAAGCAAGAAACACAGTACACCGTGACACAAAGTTCTTCGAAAACTTGCTCCTTTGTATTCCTTTGCTCCAAGTTGCTCTCAAGGGTTCAGCACAAAGTCTAGAACACAGGATTGCTGCTTACAAATTCTGATTGATCATTAACCCGGAGGTTCTTCTCCTACTTATAGAATGTAGGAGGGAAAGTACAAATGGAAAACTCAAACTGAATTGAAACATAAACAACAAGATGACATTTGACAATCATCCTCAACTATCTTCTCCTTAAGTGACACATGTATCACTTAACTAATAGAATGGTTCCACATGACTTTAAGTAATGGTTGCAAAACCAATAACTTAGAAGTTTTACAATTTCATCTGGGAACATAGAAAATAGAAGAAGAAAGAAATAGAAGAAGTCATGCCAACTGTAACATTTATGTCTTCTTCTTGTTCTGATATCGGATATACTTGTCGAACATGTAATTCAGCATCCTTCCATCTGTTTTAGCCACTGCTTCTTTCTCTGTCCTAAACTGCAACAACCCTTCATTCAACACTTTGATGCACGCTTCCACATCTTCCAAGCTCGGCCCAATCCTTGCAATGTCCGCCTGCAGCGCCACTAGTCTACTGATAGAATTCATCGTGAAAGGCTTGGTAGCTTTATCAATTCTCTTTTGTACCATCAGAAGAGAACCTTCCAGGGAATTAGGCACCTTAGTTGAGACGATCCGCACGTATGAAGTAACACCTTCGTCCACTCTTTCCTCAGTGAAAGAAATGACACTGTCTGGTAAATCTGATGTCCTACTCTCAAGTGCCTGCATCCTCTTCAGCAAAACTCTGCAGATTTCCAAACGGAAAGATACTGCAAACTCTAGCTACTTCCCCTTCTCGACTGATCCGTCCGGTACAATCTATTCCGCAATCAATACATCTCCCGGCAGCTTGTTGATCTCGGCCAAAATACTCAAGTTACTCTCTGCAACTGTATTCATGCCTTCTATGTTTGCCATCAGTTGCTTTAGTTGATTTGCTACATCGTTCATAACCTTTAGGCGGGCTGACACTTCCCCAAGTTGTACAGAAGCTTGACAAATAATCAAATCCTTCCATTCGTCAATAGCCTTTACTTGATTGCTTGCGTCCTCCATTTCCTGCATAAGATGATCACTCACCTGCTCTGAAATGGGCTGAATGGAAGGTTTAGCAACCTTGGCTATGATCTCACATAATTGAGATACTTGCTTCTGCAACTCTTCTTTCTCCGCCTTTTCACTGTCAAGCCTAAGGAATAAAGCATCCATCAATGCTGCGTGTCACCGCTGAATCCTTCAGTGGTGGCTTGACCGAGGGGTACTTTGGTCACTGTCACATCTTCCGCCGTGAGCTCCTCTATCTTTCCTTCTGCCGGAATTGATATCTCAGCAAACTTCTCTCCCGAATCCTTGATGATCAACCTAGAAGTTGCTTTGGCAACTTTAGGCCTTCTGTCTCTTCCGCCCAGATTCTGGAGTAGCTGCAAGTCGTGCTCCTCTAAGTTCATCTCCATTCTCGCTTCTGGAACCAACTGCGAAGCCAACCATTCCGAGAAGTTACTTCTCGGAGAATGAGAAGTCGCTGAGTGTACTACCATCTTCCGCTCTGCATCCTCTCCGTCAGAAAGTGCCACAGTGTTATGGCTGCCATCTTCTGAGTCATCCAAGGACAAAGCCCTTTCGAATTCCGCCATCTGCAGCTTCAACGTATCCTCTGGAACAGGCGCTGAACGAAGTGGCTGAGGGGAGAAGATGAATGTCGCTGGATTCAGTGGAGGCATGGAAGCATCCTGCTGCTGCGGTGCAATAGTTGGTGAAGTATTGAGTACTGGAGAAACCGGAGTTAAAGTCATGGTCGTAGAAGTGATCCTCTCCTTGGATTGAGATCTTCTATGCACTTTCAACTTCTCGACTTTCCTGCTGCTTTCTCCTCCGTGCTTTCGCTTGAGGGAATCTCCTGCGCCGAAGTTGCTGTGACTTGATTCATCAATGCTTCATCAAGGCAATATCCTTTCACAAGAACTGACAGGTTTGAAGTATTCACCAACACAGCTCCCGACCTTTCTTCAATTGTGTTGCAGCCTCCTATGTTATTCTGCAGTATGGCTTTATCTCCTCCCATTTGATGGTAAGTGTCAAGTACCACATTCCCATCATCTTTAAGATCCGCAGGTATCCGCGCTAGTCCAAAGTCGAACACTTGCTTTGCTGATAGCCTGCTGAAATCTCTCTTTCTAACCTCGTACTCACTTTTGCACTTCATCCAGAAATCTTCTAATGAAGGCACATGTGCGTACTCTGGGAGATTGTCTTCCTGGCTACTCCAAATGGATCGAAGTTCAGCCGTGCAGGGAAGAACTCTTGCTCATACTCGGATAACATTTGCGCTTCCATCCCCGAGCTCTATGAATGCTAATGCAGCTGTAATATCCCACAGTGATTGGGAAGAAGCCCGTAGACTTGTGCCGCTTTGACTGAAGGTCGTGTAACTCCACAAGTTATGCTGCTCAGCTCCATGGCGATCAATCTATCATTCGGATACCTAGGCATCTTTATTGGTTCTCCAGAAAAGCCCATAACCCTGAGGTATGTGAAATCTGCAAATTGAATGAATAGACTGCCAATCTTGGACACAGCTTCCCACACTTCCTTGCTTACCCTGTTGGCCTTCAAGTCTTTGTCTAGCCTGCAGATGAAATCGTAGAAGAAGTCATCGTTGATCACTTTGAAGTCTTTCTCGCATGTAGGTGCAGTAAGCTGCGGGTAGCACTCGAAAATGGGGTCCTTAGAAAGAACACCACATCTATCCAGCTTGGAAAAGACGCCTTGTGAAGCTGCAACATACACCAAGTATGAAGTCATCTTGAAGCTGAAAGTACGCTTCACGTTCCGGAGTTGCTCACCGATGTTGTTGCTAATAATTTCCGACCAATTGATTATAGAATCAACCTTGTTGATTTCAATGGTCCTGATGAAAGCATACATCCATGTACGGAAAGTGTAGGCATTCGCTTCGCCATTCATCCTGCATAGCAATTTGACGACATCATCTACCTCCTGCACCAAATTGGACCGTGGAAGAGTTCTCGGGAACTTTGAAGGAGATCTAGGCTTCTTCATGTATCGGCTATTCATTATGCTCACGCAATCAGCTCTATGCTTCTCCCATCTACTGTCAGCATCCTGAATGCTAATAGAAGTCACCACCTTTATGCACCGGAATCTTGAAACAATAATTGGTGAACTCCGCGTCCAAACGAATTATTGTCTTTCCCAAGCATCACGCACCGATCTCGGATGAAGGATGATAAGATCTAGCACACTCCATCACAAACTCTGGCAATTGGGCATGCATGGAAAAGGCTGCAGCTCGGATAATTCCACTGCTTTTAACCGCACGCATGAGTGAAGTCTTTCCCGCTCTGGATCTATCAATCAAATCGGCAAGAGGTTCCGGGCCTAGATCTGTGTCTCCTATGTCTGCAAGTTTGGAAGCAATGCATGATTCCATCGTGCTTTCTTTTTCATCTCCCTTCGCCATGGCTTTGTCTATCTTCGTCTGAATAATTCTTTTTCTTCTTACTTGGCCGGATTTCTTCAAAATTGGTGCAGATCTGGACAATTCTTCAGATTCGGAGGATATATGCAATGTATTGGACATTGATAAAAGCTCATTTTCCTTTGTAAAGCACCTGTATTGAATTCCTGCAATTTATTCAGACAAAAATGGCCACCGGAGAATGAATAGTGAATTTTAATTGTAAAAATCTGCACTTTTCAAGCTGCTGCCCCAAAAATTGGTGTTTAATTTGCACATAAAGAGAGCATGAATCCTTTCAACAACACTTGAGCACACCGTAACACACCTATACGAGACAAAGATCAACCTCCTTCAAAGCATGCGCCAAATCTGGAAGCTTTTAGCCTTGTTGTCACCTTGTCTGAGCAAAATCCTTCTTCTAATGGGGGCACACTTTTCCACTTGGCTGCAATTCTTTACCTGTGAATCAAATAATTCATCCATATGGCTGCCCATGCTTATATAACCTTCACAATTCTATAATTAATAATTTCCCTAACAATTGAAGACAATTAATTAATCAAAAATTATGCTTTTCTCTTTTAAAATTAGCATGTTTAAGGACAGCCATCCAATAAATTAAATTAATCCAATTTAATCCTTCACACATCACTTCACTTAAGCTTCACAGTGTGCTTTGACCATAGCCACTGAAAATAGAAATTAATTTAATGTTTTAATGCCTTTAAAAACATTAAATAACTCCTAAATGGGGCGCACTTTTTGAGAGGAAGGGGGCAGCCACTAAATAAATTAAATTTAATGCATTTAATTCCTTTCTTTTATTCCCTCTTTGACTTGTTGACTTCCTCCAAGCTTGGGCGCACTTTTTGAAAGAATAGATTAATTAAAATAATCACTTAAAGGCTGCCATCATCTCACCAAAGGGGGCACACTTTTTTGCACATATAATTCTATTTTTAGGAATTTTTCCACAATGGGATTCTTTACCCTGCAAGGCAGGCACCAAAATCCCATGATGCACTTAAGTGATTTGACTTTGACAATGAGATTATTTACCCTGCAAGGCAGGCACTAAAATCCCATGATTTCACTTAAGTCACTTTCCTTTTATTTCATCATGGAAATTTTCACCCTGCAAGGCAGGTAATAAATTCCCGCCTTGCTGCGGCCTCTAACTTTCCCACTGCAGCCTAAGTGAATTTTATAACACGGGAAAAAGTACCCTGTTAGGCAGGTATAAAATTCCCACCCTGCCTGCGGCTTCTATTTTTCCCATTGCAGCTTAAATCCTTTGTTTTCCAAAAATGCGCCCATCCTCGCAGGGGCTTTTCCGTGCACGATTTCGCTTGTTCCCGGTGATTCAGACCTCCGATGGCGACTTCCTCTGGGCATAATGTGCGTATATGTTTTCCAACTGCTCCAGGCAAAAAATCGGGCTTATCCGGCAAAGGAATTGTTCTAGAGAAATTTCACAGAAAACGAAACGGGACAACAAAAAAACATGAAAAATTGCCAAAAGTCACAAATAAAGCCCAAAACTTATTCCAAGTTAAAACCCTTTTGGTACATAAGAGTAATGACATATTCGATCATAATAGAGTTAAAACGGAGCACAAATAGCTTCATACGGGGCTCGAAATAATTAAATACAAATTTCTCGCAGACAAATCCCGACAACAGAATATAACAACTATGGGCATCTGGGTATTTGGCGAAAAAGGCTAATATGGCTCTTTGGGATTATTTTGACGCGATCTGAGAACTTTCAGGCAATAAAAACACAAAACGACCCATTATTTTAAAAGTACGAAAATTTTTCTGATAGGGTACTTGTAGATTTCAGGGTGTGAAATCAGGTGACACCACTTCATCTTTTCTTTTGATCTCTTGCATTTTGTATTTTGCTTCGGCCGGTTTGTGCCTTTGAGGCTTTTTGTCCGTTGTTGCTTGCGGGCTTTCTTTTTGTTTTGCTTCATTGTTGTATCTTTCCTTTAGGGCCTTTTGTAAAAGGATGCGGGTTCTTTCAAAACCCCCATTTTTACCCTTTTTCCAAAAAATGAGGTCGGTCTTGTGGAAACATATGTTGAAGATAAAGGAGAAATAACTCTCCCAAGGAGGTCGGTCCTCCAACAAAGAGCATGCATTGAAGTTGGTGCCACATAGAGGATATATAAGGAGATCATTTTGGCTTGAGAAGGGTATGCATCATTTTATCATTAATACTTTCTTGAAGTTGGAGCTTGTGAAGCTTCTCTTTCTTGCCTTGAAAGACGAAACCCTTTCTTGGCCTTGTTTGAGGACGAAAACCCTCATTCATCTTGGGGTGATCTCACAAGGAGATCACAAGTGAGCTACTAAGGAGATTTCTTGTGCAATTCCTTCATTTCCAGCCCTAGGCGACTTGCTTGGGTATTGTGTTTGGTGCCTTCTAGGGCACATTTTGGCATTTTGAGTTGATGTAATTGTTCCTCATAATTTATGAGGCTGAATCCACACTTTGGAGTGATTTTTGGGATTCATTAATCATTATTTCCAGCCCCATGTGTTGGTTGTACTTCTGCTGTCATTTAATTAATTACAATTGTGATTTATCTCTTCATTTCTTATTTATTTTGGAGTGTATTGGCTGGATAAATATTTCCATGGTTGAATAAAATATTTGGAAGCATTCTATGTCATTTTCAGCTTGTGTTGCACGGAAATTGATGCCATTGAAGTGCCCTTACAGTTCATTGCTCTAAAAGAATAATATTGGTTTGCAGCTAGGGTTTGTGTGGAATCATTGTTGGCTGTCTTCACAATTCAGTTGCTGTCATAAAAATTTCAGTTTCCTTCTTGTTGCTAATTGCATTTTCAGTTTGTTTCCATAAGGGTTTGAAGTAAATTATTGGTGGCTGTCATAAACATTAGAGTTCGTTGGTTGGGGTTTGAGCCCAAACCCTTATCTTCAGTTTCAGCCCTAGAAAGGGACATTATAGTGGTATCGAGCATTGATCCTCCCAGCCTGGAGGGTTTCATTCGAAGGAGTAGATAAATGGCGAACATACATTTTGATGATGTTAGGGTTGAGAGGTTTGCCCTAGGGAAATAAAAAGTGGTGAATAAGATGACACAATTGATGCATGCCATGTGAAACCTAAAAGGTGAAGGAAGCTCTTCAAAGGCAAGCAATAATATTCAGCCACCAAGAATTATGAGTGATTTTTCATCTAGGTCATTTCGGCCTACCTTCCTCCCAAGAAAGGAAGTCATTCCGGTGGTTGAAACATAGCATTTAGTGGGTCACAACATTGCGGACAACTATGAGGAGTATAGGGCTCTTCCAAAGAAGATTTGTGATGCCATATCACTCGCTGAGTTCATAGGGTTGAAGAAAGGTAAAGTGGGAATTGGACCAAGGTCTAAACCCCGAGCTATGCCCAAGGAAAATGGGAAAGATGTTCTAGCCCTAGAGGGAAAGAATCCCTCCATTATGATCAAGGAAGAAGAAGAACAATTGAAGTTGTTGGGCATTGAGAGGGAGCAACCCATGGAAGCCCTAGAAGTACCTATCACTCTTCCTAGGGATGAGCCATTGACTGATTTTCAGGACAACAGTGTGAAGGGGCATGTGTTTGATGAAGAAACCATGGAGCATGAGCCCAAGAAAGAAGGGAAATATGATACGCCAAATTGTGGAGGGGAATTGGTGGTTAAAGCCCAATTGCCGGATGATAATGTTGATGTTCAGCTTGCTGGAATTTTTAGAACAAGCTATCAATAAGAGGCAAGTTGATGGTGTACATGACTTCGGCAAGGACCATGAAGATGTTCCATGTGGTGTCAACAAAATATGGTTGAAGCCAAGGTGGAAAGAGCTTCACTTGTTGAATCTAAGGAGAAGAAGAACGCTGAGCCTAATTCAGAAATAGAGTCACAAGGTTGGAAGTGGACAAGATATTGTTATTTTGGTAAAGTTTTGTGCAATTTAAAACACCGAATAAAATAATATTGCACCACTTTGAAATCATTCGGGATGTCAATTACATTGATAGAGTTTACATTTATAGTAGTTTGATCTCCTATAATGGTGGAGTCAAACTTCATCTTTAATCCCTCATATCTCTCTCCATGAATCTCTCAGATATATCCCTAGGATATCTCTCTCATCCCTTTATTATCTCACACACCAAAATAGCTACGTGAGTTGTTCTCACAACTCACCCAAATACTAATACTAACTATTACAACTATATTATTAATATGAGTTCTATAAACTCATTATTAATAATATTACAATTTATTAATAATGTCACAATATATTTGTAACATATCTCTCAATCATTTCTCATCCGGCAAAGGAAGGTGAACATGTTGAGGAAAACCTAAGGTATGATAGTAATGATCATATTTCTGATTTGTATCTTCCTCATATATCGCTGCAATATATTTCTTATCTTGATCACTGTGTGGAATTTGATGGGAAGATGAATGGTAAGCAAACTAGGTGTTATTTTAATAATCAAGATTGTATGAATTAGCTTGCTATGGTTTTATGGGACTCAAGTTACTTTCAAGATTGCCGCTTTTGGATATATGTGAAGGGCATGGATAATTTATCCACGGAAAATACAAATTCAGCTCTATGGAATATAAATCCAGCTTACTACAAGGTATGCAATAATTCAATTTTCATGAACCAAGGTGAAGTAATGTATCATGCCATTGTTTGGGATTGGTTCTCTAAAACATACCTAGCAAGAATGCCTAACGAGACATGGATTCAGTGGGAGTTTTGTGGTGTAAGTCATCCCTCTAACACGACTATGATGAGTTGGGAAAATGTGAATCATGAACCCCAAATCATTGTGGGAGCTGTCTTGAATCTTGTGGCTGTTATGACCAACATGTTCAATTGGTTCCACATTCTATTTGTAGCCACCAAGTGGATTTCGATCATAAGGAAGAGGTGCTCTTCTTCTAGTGACATTGACAAGGTAAGGGTAACTATCACAAGGTGTTTGTTGGTCACTACAATTTTGAATTTGAATAATGAAATGCAATGCTACAGCCATGATGGGATGTTCTCCCCAATTTCATGTGTTGGGCTGTGCATATCTTCTTTGGACAGCAATAGAGGGGCAAGTTTGAAGACATTCTTTTCATTTAAAATTGTATGTAAGAGGGTTCACTCATTGAGATCAATTAAGGCCAATGTTCCAACATATTTGGTATTGATTGGGAAGAAATTCCGGGCAAAGTATGGCTGTTATACTTACATACCAGCACTCATAAGTTCTGATCTGAACCAAATTTTGAAGAGATCAATTTGGGACAACATGGTTGGATTTTTGAGATACCATCACTTGAAAGGTGTAATGTCCCCTTCTCGGGACATTTTTAAAATGGAAGAACTGAAGACCCTCAACCCATTTTCTCTCTTCATGGGTTCGAGGTGGGACCTTGAAGATGGTCCTAAGGTGTTTGTTGTCTACATTGTAGCCCTTGGTATGCCTCGCGCTACAAGGAGTCTTTAGTTAGTTTAAAAAAGTGCACATAGGCTAGTTACTTTTTATTATTTAATTAAAAATAATAAAGTGCACTTAAGTGGGTCTTTTTATATTTTTAATTTAAGTTTTAGTGGTTTTCCCTCCAAAAGGAAAGGCCAATCATTTTGAATGTTGCACCCCTTAATTTTATAAAAGGAGGTTGCGTGACCTTTAGTTGGTATGTTGGATTTGATCATTTATATGCCTCCATGCTTGGAGAAATGGGATGTTTGCCAAGGGATGTATCCCCAGCTCTTCATTGTGCTCTCTCTCTCTCTCATTCGATTTGGAGTTGAAATAAATCTGATCTTGATAAGGATCCATTAGTATGTGTATTGCATTTGTTGTGTGTGACAAATTGCACTAGGAGTGTCTCCTTGCCCTAGCACATTTATTCATGGTGCAAATCTAGTTATTGTTACATGATCTCGGGGCATATTTGTTTATTTTTAGATCTGTTGTGTTTTGCAATTAATTTTATAATTTTTGGAGATGATTTGATGCCCTAAATGTGTTGGGCAACCTACTTTTTAGGGAAAAATTAGGGTTTCGTGTTTGCTGTGCGAAAACTAATTTTGGAATATTATTCTTCATATTTTTGTGGCCCAAGATCCAAAGTTTTAGCCCATTTGGACTTTCTAGCAAAAGATATGAATTTTGTAAGTTATCTTTGCGAGATAGGGTTTTTAAATAATTTCCCGAATTATGTGGCGTGTTTTTGGTTATCATAAAACAAGAACTGCAAATCTGATTTGTTTATCGTTTATTTCGAGCAAGGGAGGTACTTTGTGGTGTGTTTGGGGTCGGGGAAAAGTGCTGGAAATATTTTATTTATTTCTTCTAATCGTAGCGCCAATCTGGAATTTTAAGTGCTATTTTGAAGGGGTTTTAGTGTTCGAGAAAATATGATCTCTAGTTCATTGGAAGGGAAAAATCCTAAGTTTATTGTGCACTTTGTTTCATGTAAAAAGACTGAATATCAAGGGAGTTATGAATTTTAGAAGTTTTCAGCTGTCTACAAACTATTTTAAATTAATAGTGCTGCTATAAAAATCAGATCTGGAAAAGGTGTGAATTCCAATTGATTCTCTCATCTCACCCATCACCTTGACTACTTCCAACCCCATTTTGGGTTGTAATTAGCCGACATTGGGTTATTTGAGGTTGATTCAAAAGGATTTACTCCTTCTTGAATTGATTTCTATCCATTTGTGGCATTTTCCATATTGTCCCAAAAAAGGGGACATTATAGTGGTATTAGAGTAACTTTCTTTTACACTGTGGGACATTGTTGAAATTGAAGACACGAAGACTTTCAACCCATTCTCTCTTCTCATGAGTTTGAGGATTGAGCTTGAAGATGGTCCTAAGATGTCATTGTCTATTTTGTAACCCCTTGGCATGGCTTGCGCTCTGAGGAGGGCTCTCTAAGTTAGTTTAAATGTGCACGTAGGATAGTTGCTTTTATTATTTAATTAAAAATAATAAAGTGCACATAGTCTTAGTTTAGTAACTATTTTATTATAATGAGAGTTTATGTTTTCCCTCCAAAAGGGAAAGGTCGGTGTTTTTGAATGCTTTTACCTTAACTCTATAAAAGGAGCTCACATTTCCTTTAGTGGGTTATTATGATTGATTATTTGAAATTACTCCATGTTTGGAGAAAATGGATGTATGCCCTATGTTGTTGATTGTTCTCTCTTTGTTGAAGTTCTTATTTGCAAATTTATTGCAGCTGGTTTGAAGATTCAATTGAAGCCTTCTTGTGTTAGTGTTGAAGTGTATTTGTGCAAGATTAAATCCTCTTAAGCTTGGCGACTTGATATAGAGTGTGGCGTATTTATTTGTGGGTGATATCTGCATGTTTATTGTCCATCTTTAAAGTAATATTTAAAGGGTTTGGACTCTTTTTATACTGCTGTTCACTGCTGCATTTATTCTAGCTATAGCAACTTAGATTGGTTTTAGATTTACGGGGCTGTTTTGTTGAGGTTTTATTGATCAGAAAATTCAGATCTATAGTGCATTGGAAAGCTCTTAATTTCTAGTTTATTATGCACTTGGTTTCATGGCAAAATATGGAGTATTGAATGAGTTATGAATTTTAGAAGATTTCAGCTGTCTGCAAGCTATTTTGTTGTTATTAATTAATATTTATTTCAGACCTGCAGTTTGGGATCAGTTTAACATTGGATTTGGTTGTAGAAATTAGGAGGAATAAGGAGAAATTAACTTCATAATTTTTGGAGTTGATTTGATGCCCTAAATGTGTTGGGCGACCTACTTTTTAGGGCAAAATTAGGGTTTCGTGTTTGCTTTGTGTGAAAACTAATTTTGGAATATTATTCTTCATATTTTTGTGGCCCAAGATCCAAAGTTTTAGCTCATTTGGACTTCATTAGCAAAAAATACGAATTTTTGAAAATTGCAGTAGTCCGGGGTTTGAATATTAATTGTTTCCAGCTTTATAAAATTTGGTTTTGAATGTGTTTGAATTTCGATTGTTTTCTTCCAATCTATCCCACCACCTTGGCTAGTTCCAACCCCATTTGAGTTCGAAATAGCTGACATTGGGATATTTTAGGTTGATACAAAAGGGTTTATCCATTCTTTGCCTCAATTCGACAAGTATTTCTCCATTTCCTATTTGTCCCTAAAGGGGATATTACAACTTTTGCCCCTAAGGGACAAGGACTCAACTTCTTTGCGAAAACACATGAATTGAACTTTGACCAACAAGCCCAACTCCCGCCTAAAAAGGCTCAACACCCCAATTCTAATGGGGAAGGATTTGCATGAAAAGTAGTCTTACGAGAGTTTCCACAACAATCAACCAAGTTGTGTGCCTTATCTGTTTGCAATTGCCCCTAATCACCCAAGACCCCGGTGTACCCAAGGAGAGGTCCTCTCGAAAAGGGGAGCAATGAATAAAAATTAAACACAGATCACATTCATGGGGAAAATGTCTTGGCAAAAGAGCATTTCCAAAGGACATGATAAACAATTTCCTCTCCACCACACAACTTGCAAGCACAATTTGGGACTTCCACGTTTTGAATATTTGATTTCCCCACTAAACCTTTGTGAAGCATCAACCACCCCAAAATTTTATGCTTAAAAGATGATTGCTCTTTCAAATAGATTGATACCTCCTTTGATGGCAAACGATAGGGCCCCTCACTCCCCATCTTTTGTTCAACCGTGGAACAAGCTTGGCCTTGTGCATCGCTAGTTCATAAAGATCCTTTGTCACATAGTTGTAAAAGGACTTGGAAATGGCCATGGGATGGTCAACATGATTTTAACTAAGCCAAAGGCTAAATAGTGTGGACAAGCCACCCTATGAAGACATTTTGGGATGATCCTCGAAGATTTTCTTTTTAAAATGCAGATTGATGGTGTCATTGGAGACCACATTTCTAAGCGCAGGGTTTAGGGAGGAGAGCATTGCCTGCACTTTAGGTTGGATGTCTAGGAGCTTGATCAGATCAACCCTTTTGTTGGATCAGATATGGTCTCGCTAGAGGGAGGGAATGACTGGTTTATTGGAAGCAGAAAGCATGCATAGAGCATAGTAGAGATCTAAAGTTGGGAGGGCGGGCCTTTCATGAAAGAATTAGGAACTGTACAAACATTCATTATTGTTGCACAGGAAGCTCAGCATTGGCAGAACATTCACATACAATTACAAATGAAATTTGCATGTAGGAAAATGTTTTAGTTAAAAAGGGTGGGAGAAGCTATGGGAGCGGGAAACATCCCATTAATTTACATAGGGATGAAGAATTAGAATGAACTGACGCATGAAGGCCCATTTTTCACAAACTTAAGAAATTAAATGGGCCTATTTAATGTTTTGTTGGATAATAATTAGTGCACGGTAAAGCTTTACATAGAAGTGGCTATGCATTGATTGTATCTAGTTTTGTGGTTGTAGGGGTTCTTCATGGAGTTATTTATATAAGGAGTTCTGATATGTAATCCTTATCACTCATTTGGATTAATTGCCGTAAGGTGTGGCCCCAAACATTGATTCAGTTGATTTGCCTACACAAATTTCTTCCCAAAGCTTTCTTATTATAAAGGTCTAATGATTTACAACGTTTGAAAAGTTGGGGCAATAACTTTTCTTTCTTAAAGTAGCTTAATAAGGTTAGCCAATAAATTGGGTAGAACTGTTAGGGAATATGGCATTAAGCAATTGGAAAAAAACTGCCGAGGTTTGGGGTCATCGCTCTTGATTCTGAAACCAACCAATACACACACATTTTACTCAAAATTGAAGTGCCACTAAATGGAATATGTATTTACTCATGGAAAACCACGTGGTATGAAATGAAGCAAAACTGTTCATCTTCTTTTAAAAGTTTAAGATCCTATAATACATCTAATTACCCCGCATGTTTGAAGAAACGGCTTCATGCCATACCCTATACAACTGTCAACTCTAGCTCTTTTATAATATCATATTATGTAATGAATTTGAAGGAGCTCAACAAGACGACCTTTTGCAAAATTAAAGATTCTAAAGTTTATCACTTGCCAATGTGCTTTCTCCACGGAGTACATTGCATCGTTCAATCGAGAATGTATGCATGAGAAGATTAGTTATGTTGATAAACAAGAAACTAGCTAATTAGTTCCATGATCTAACTAAACCTATCATAAACATCAAGATGAGTGCTAAACAAGATAACTTCTACAATAATGAATTAAACTAAAACACTATCATTTTATCTCTAACTACTCTATGATTACTTAAAACATAAATTGAACCTAGTTAAACCTATGAGCAATCAAATTAGATTTGTTGTTTGCTTCAATGGAGGTGAAGAGGTCTCTCTAAAATGGCTACAAGGCCAAGTTAGATACCCTCCTACTAACCTACTATGAAGTTATGGATGCAAGATGGAGGAGCTTCAACAATGGAGGATAGCCAAGATCAAATGCCTATTAGCTTGGCTAATGCAAATGAGGTCTAATGCCAATATCTCCAAATGTGAGAGAGAAGGACTTGTGAGTGAAGTTGTAAGTTTGAAAGGGAGGGGTGACCCTTCTATTTATAGATTTCCAAATGAGAGGATGTTGAACTTTGGGTGCATGTGGGACTAAAGCTCAAAAAGCACTTTTAGATTAGATTAGGATAAACATGCTTTAGGCTTAGTTAAGCTTGGTTTAGGCTAGTTAACTAGGGTTTAGGCTAGTTAAACTTGATTAGCAAGTGATTAGAGACTCATTGAGAGTTGGGAGGGTTTGGATAACCAATTGTGACTGATAGATAGCCTACGAAGCCAATAGAAGTGGTCTAGAGAGAACTAGGGAGGTTTTGAATGGTCGAAAGGAGGAATGTTTAGCTAATAAGAGATATATTAGCCAAATAAGTTGATTATAGGAGGAATACGACCGAGAAGGTGTCGTGAATGGGCATTCGAGAATGGAGCGAAGAATAGGGAATTAAACGAAGTGTCGTTAATTGAATGGATTGGATGAAATGCTAAGTGTAAGCATATTTTAGGTGTCTACATTTGCCCCTCTTTGAGGTGGCGTAAGTGACGTCACTTCAAAGAAAGTAGACAAGCATAAACAAGTAGAAAATTTTGAAGGGATAGAAGAAAAATGAGTAGAATGAAGGATGCCCCCTCGATTGTTAATGGGGTGATAGAAGAACTTGATTGACGATCGAAAAGATGACAAAAAGAGAACAAAAGAAAGAATAGTGTGAAGAAGAAGAAAAGGGATATAGAAGAAAAAGAGTATGAGGAAGAGGGAATGAGCTAACATCCATCCATGCCTTTTAAACAACTTTATTTTTCATCATATTGCTAGTGATCTTCATCATCGGTCCTTATTAAAAGAATGAACAAAAGTGTAGTATGACATGAAAAGCCATATACGAACAAATGTCCATTGCTAAAAACACCAACTCCATGCAACATACAAAATGCAATGCAATACGAGAAAGTAAAAGATTCTTAACTCCATGCAACATACACAAAATGCAATGCAATACGAGAAAGTAAACAAGCTAACCTAACAGAGAAACAAATAATGTTTTTGTTATCAAGCTTCATTCAACCTATGCGAATTAACGACAAGGGTTAATGATGGTGCCCCAAGCAAGGATACATGCGAGGGAATAATGGAGGACACTTGGTCCTATGAAAAAGCAATGTGCACTACAAAATAGTACCAGGCAACTCGTTGTGCCCCAAAGTACAGACGAAGTAAGCGAAGCCTAGCTTTTGTTGATGGAGGTAGATCAAGATGATCCATGAGTCGCACACATGAATAGGTGAGAACCAAAGAGCGACGTTTTGTAGGATGATTTATAATTTTTAGAAGTTTTCTTAAACATATTTGAATGTTTTTATTTTATTTTTTCTAACATATTTGAATGTTTTTGAAAAGTTTTACAAACTATGTACGGAAGACAAAGAAACGTGGATGCCCTTAGCGATAGATGGGATGTCTGAGGGTAAGGCCACATGTATGAGAAAGGTGAAGATGATAAAAATGCCCCAACGATTAGGTGGGAGTATTCAAAGGCAAACTCTTCACGGTAGAAGCGGGACCCAAGGCCATTATGGATAGGTTCAACATGATGATGAACGTAAACCAATGAAGTGTTGGGAAGAAGCAAGGATGCCCCCAGCGTAAGTTGGCCTAAAAGCACATGATAGAAAGGAAGGAGAAGATTGTTTTTGTGAAAGGGACAAAGGTGTCCAAAACATGGAAAAAAGTAATCTTATACACATGGATGTTTTGAAATGAAGTAGAAGAATGATGTGAATGATATGAATGTAGCTTAGAAGCCTCACGATGAAGAAGTGATTAGCCAAAGGCACAAATCATGAGACGAGATATGGACTAAAGTAAGAGTCTTGAACAAGGTCCAAAAAAAAGACACTTGGTAACATACTAATCCTACTTACTCATAGAGATCCAGTGTGTGCACATGGAATTTAATTACCTCTTGAAGGAAAATTTAATAGAAAAATAAGTGAAGACACCTAGCCATGTGTAGGAATGATTTATTTTGATAGGTGATAGGTGATTTGTGAATGAAGGGTGGAAGGATAGTCGTACATTGCTCACTTGCTTGCCAGCCAGGCATCCATAGCCCCGATGGAGATGCATTTGATTCTAATCACAACATTTCTCTCTTTGCTAGTCAGGCGTCCATAGCCCCAATAGAGATTATTGGAAATACCCCAAGAGAGAGTATATATCAATTTGCTTTTGCTTTTAGCTTTTAGCTTTTGATTTTTTTGATTGATTTTGATTCTTTTTCTTTCTGAAAACTTATTTCAGCTCTCTTGTTTGACAAGGGGTTAAGAACCACTATGGCTTGATGGAAGGAGGTGGAAGTGATTGTGATGACGACATTGGCTAGTGTCAACAAATATGTCCAAAAGTTCTTCGCAACAAGTTTATTAGATGTTGAATGTGATAGGATCTCTAAGAGGTTAGTCATTCTTTAATTTACCAAGGTGATAAAAGACCAGGGTCAAACGGATACCATAGAGATAAATGTCACAAAATGCGTGTGAAAAGGCTAACCAAATATCACAAAGGGATGAAAATGGTAGGAAGACTTGTAAGAATAACAAGGAAGGGAAGAAAGAAACATCCATGTGTGCATGCAATACCTGATTGCAATGTTTGATCTTTGTACCTTTGATTTTTTGTGTTTTCTCAATGTTTTTGTATTTTTGAATTTTTTTGATTTTTAGATTTTGATAGTTTTAGGAGGTTGGGACTAACAAAGTCACTCTGTGTGGTAAGATCCAACAATAATGTTTGTGACTTCCTTGATAAGGGAGACTAGGCGTGTTTGTTTATCAAGCGTAATATTTTCTCCGATCTCGATGATCATGGTGAGCTCATACTCAACAAATGACTGCGATTTATCTTGAAACATGGATTTCGTATGTGGGAGCTTGAGTTCCCTATCCATAGGTTTATGCACTTTGCGCCATACTTGATGGTTACGTTGATGTGCATTCTTGAATCGCGCTTGATTTACAATTTTGAGATTGTTCGAGTTGTTGGGGATTTGAGCTCTTGGAAGTTTTGATCTTGAGCTTGATAATGAACCTGTTTGGGTTTCTTATAAGTGACGTGTGACTTTTTTGATCTCGAGAAGTGAGAAAGAAGTGAACGTGAATGTTTATGATTGATGATGATAGAATGAGAGAAATGATGGTGGGCTTGCCCGGACCATTGATAGAAGAAATGATGTGATGGATGAAAGGATATGGTCCAAGAATTGAAGAGGATGGGCTACGAGGAGGTGAGCCACTAATAGAAGATGATGAAGGGCTACTAGATATGGCCCTAAGATGGAAGAAATTGGGCTATGAGGACATGGCCCAAGAATAGAAGAAGATGACGAAGGGCTGCTAGGGTGGCCCAAGTATAGATGAGGAGGGACTACTGGAGGGTCCCATAGATAGAAGAGGATGAAGGGATACTAGGACGTGGCCCAAGAATAGAAGGTAATGGGCTACTAAGAGGTGACCCACAAGTAGAAAATGGAGGACTACTACTAGGGGTGGCCCAGAATAGGGGGTGGCTCATGAGAAAGAAGAATGGGGATACTCAAGGTGGCTCCAACCCAGAGAAGATGATGAGGGGTACTCAATGATATTTTGATTGAGGAATGATGATAGATAATGAATGATTTGGTAATGAGAAGATAGGCCATGGCTCAATGCTAGACCTTGACATCTCATCATGCTCAGAAGAAGGTGAAGATGGAATGCCGAAGAAGAATCAAGTTCCATGACTTTAGGATCTTCCTCTATGTTCTGATAAAAGGAATCAACTTCTTTTCCCCAATACGCGAGCGTATCGAGTTCTAGAAAGAATCCTTGTTTGCAATCCTCTAGAGGGATATCATCATGTAGTCTAATTGTTCCTTCATTATGAGAGAAATCAATTAGTAGAGGTTGTTTTTCTTTGGCCATAGAAGGTTGAATAGAAGAAATGGGTCCGATAAGCGGGGAAGATTGATTGAAAGAAGATGACTCAAGAGAGGAAGTAGGATTGGAGGTAGGCAAATGTCTCATGAATGGATGATTTGGATTTGGACCTAGATCATTTTCTAGAAGATGACGTAATGTAGGTTGGAAAGTAGGATCACATAGCCATCCATTAAGTTGCGATGTAGGAGTCGAATTAGATGATTGACTAGAGGGAATCCGAGTCGTGGAACTCTTCGATGGAGGAAGAGGTCATTGAGACGACTGATGAAGGAGGTCCTGCGAAGAAAGGGAGGACCGTGACTCAAGAACCAAATTAGATGTTCGATCGATGGAACTTGGAGTCACACGAGTCTTCAAAGGAGGAAGACATCATTGAGGTGATTTGGAATAAAGGTCCTGAAGGAAGGGAGGACCATGTGATTCAAGATTTGATCTAGGGGTATCCGAACAATAGTTGGGATCTGAGTCTTCAGAAGAAGAGTGGGAATCCAAATGGTAGTTTGGATCTGAATCAAAAGAAGAAGAGTGGGGGAACTTGAATAATAATTTGGATCAAAAGCATCCAAACCATACCACCAACTATGAGTTGAAGGTGGGGAACAGGGTACTGAATGGGCCTCTAGCATGAAGAACCAAATGAGGTTTAGTTAGTAATGGGAATCTTTTGATTTGAATTCCTAAACCTAGGTTCTATATTTTTGTAAATGTGAGAAACCGTGTGATAGTCAGTCATTGTTGGCATCATTTAAGCACAAATGTCTAGATCTAGATAGTGTGATGGAACTCCTTCAAAGGGAAGGAAGTGACATGTCGATTCGGGAAGCATAATGACATCCAACTAGACATTTTGTAAGTATGGAGATGCGTGCGTGATTTTCCAAAGAAGGTCTAAGGAAAATAGACATTGTGATGACGCAATCTTGATGAGATCAAAAAGATTGTCCTAGAAAAAATTTTCTAGAGATGAATGATCACAAGGAACAATCATGCAAGTGTGAAACACAAAGCCAATCAATAAGGAAATACTCCCTAAAAATGTGTGTGCAAAATGATAGTTCGATGCAAAGATGATCAACACAATGTCAATATTTACATCAAGCTCGAAATGAACAAGGCGTAAATATTAACAAAGGGTAGATGTGACTCCCAATCAAAGGATATTATGACCAGTTTAGAGACAAGCAAGGCCTAAATGTCAAAGGGAGAGGATTACAAATATAAGCTACGTAACCCCACCAAATTAGACACGTCTATCAAGCTTCACGAAGAAGTGAGATATTAGTATCAAAGTGGTATCGAAATGACAAAAAAAATAAAGTAAGTGACACCTTCAAGATTTGGAACAATGTTTGAATTTAAACCAAGTCAAAGTATACTAAGGATGTGTTAAAATGTGTGCAGCATAACACCACAATGTGGATACTTAGATCATGTTTACGAAAAACACGACATAAGTATCTTAATTGTGTCGAGACAATGTGAACAAGGTAACACGTCAAAGGGAGATCAAATGATGAATCAATCCTAACTATGATGATGATCTTGAAATCAAGATCAAGTGGCCATCAAAGATATGAGGACGCATCCACGCACTTTAGACGTTTAACAACTCAGCCGCAAACATGGATGAGCGTAAATGGACAAAAAAGTGGTGAACACTATCTATGACAACACTCCCGAAAGATGCCTTCTCTTGTCCCAAATGGGAAACAAGAATGCAAAGGTGTAGATCAAAAGATGAAATAAACTAAGCGTTACTTGGGCAGAGTTTCACCTCATCCAAAGGTGAGAAAGAAACCAAGCTAAGTGAACACGTTTAATTTTCGTGATGAGATACACTTAGATCTAACTTAAATGGATTTGTTACCGTGTTCAAAAACAAGGTTTTGAATCCAAACAAGTTATCACTTTGTGATGGCCAAGACACGATAATGGACTAGTAAAGTGGGCTCCTTGATGGAATGGCTTCCTTAATAAGATCTCTCAACTAGGTGTCACAAAGTTGTCTTAAGCGAGCTCGATTTACCCAAAAAGTCATAATGACTAATTTGGGAGTATCTCGGCTTTACTTTACCCCTTAAGTATAGTGGGCAATAAATGCATCCATGTGTACTCTCACTGGGGTCGCCATATGGACAACTGGTAATGCTAACTCACAAGGAAAAACTAGTCAAGTGGGTAAGTGGAGTGCTTCCTGTTTCATCCACGAGGTTACACAACGGTGGATTACTTTAGGGTTCCTGGAACCACCCCCATTGTTGTAGCTTAAGGCGTTATGCCAAAGGGGTTATGTTCTAGTTAAGTGGATAGGGACGTACCCTTTTCCAAACCTACAATACAGTGTGATGAAAGTGGTGTGTTTTTATCTTGCTTAACTTAAATGTGGTTTTAAGTAGCACACCATTTGGAAACCTGTATGAAAACATGTATTAGAAGGTTTTGTTTTGTCTTAGTTCCTTCTTTCTTTGACATGCGATTTTGGTCCTACATACCAAGATTAGTAATTTTCCACAAAAGATCATGATATCAAAAGAGAGTTTGCGTGTTGCTTTTGATTCCTAAGATCACCAAAAGGTGCGAAGGAAGAGCATACGCAACGTGAAAACTCAACTAAAACAAGTTTATGGAAAATACATTAAGTGTTTTTGCAAAAGTTTGAGTTCATTTTAACCATTTTTGAAATGTTCATCCATTAGGAAGCGTAAAGTAAGTGTTTTTGAAAGCAATAAGAGGGTTTTGAAAGTGTTTTTGGTTCCCAAGATCACCTAGAAGGTGTGAGGGAAGAGCATACACACTTTGAAAAACTCTATTAATAAAAAATGAAACACTTAACTAAGTTAGTAAAAAAAGACCAAAATAACCCTACAAACAACTTGATTAGTGTCACAAAACCTTTCAAAGTGTTAGAATAGCCAAGAAAACATTTTTTCAAATTTTAAGATACGTTAGAAAATGACTAGTTACCTAATAATGTAAACCATAAATTTTCTATAACTCAAAATCCTAATTTTATGATTCCATTGTGTAGTTCTCTTCAATACCTTTCCAACACAACAAAAATGGAGTCGTTTCGAGCTCGGGAGCAAAAGTTATGGCCTCCGGAAGATTGCTGGTGATGCGCCTAGTGCTAGGATTTGTGTGCTTGCGCTAGGATTTGTGTGCCCTGCACATGTGAGATTTGGGGCTGCGCATCTTTGCTAAAAAAAAAATGATAGTTTTGAAGGTGTGTGCGACACGTGTGCGGTATGTGTTACATTTGGGTGCATGTGCGCCTGGTGTTTAAGGAAATGCATCGTGATTTTGGCACCGTGCGCGCCTTTGTCAAAAAATGACATATGTCAGTGTGCTGTTGGCGTAAAAGGTGTATGCGCGCCCTTCCCCGTAGGTAAAAACCTATGGGATTTTTTTTCAAAAAAATCTCCAAAAATGTCAAAATTTTGTTAATTTGTTTCAATTTTGAAACACTTACCTCCTTCGATCCTGCAAAAAGCAAAAGGCAAGTTAAACCTAGCTTAACTAAAGAAACCTGATTTTAGCCATTAAACCCAAAAATTAGTGAAATCAAAAACTTGAACTAATCTAAAAAAACTTTGAAAAACTAATCTAAAAAGCTTGAAACTATCCTAGAAAAGTTGAAACTAAGAAACAATTAAAAACTAAAATGAAAAGCTTCAAAGTGACTCCATTAATGGAGGATGGACAAAGTGTCCCACTGGGCGTGCCAAATGTATGCATGAGAAGATTAGTTATGTTAATAAATAAGAAACTAGCTAAGTAGTTCCATGATCTAACTAAACCTATCATAAACATCAAGATGAGTGCTAAACAAGATAACTTCTACAATAATGAATTAAACTAAAACACTATCATTTTATCTCTAACTACTCTATGATTACTTAAAACATAAATTGAACCTAGTTAAACCTATGAGCAATCAAATTAGATTTGTTGTTTTCTTGATGGAGGTGAAGAGGTCTCTCTAAAATGGCTACAAGGCCAAGTTAGATACCCTCCTACTAACCTACTATGAAGTTATGGATGCAAGATGGAGGAGCTTCAACAATGGAGGATAGCCAAGATCAAATGCTTATTAGCTTGGCTAATGCAAATGAGGTCTAATGCCAATATCTCCAAATGTGAGAGAGAAGGACTTGTGAGTGAAGTTGTAAGTTTGAAAGGGAGGGTGACCCTTCTATTTATAGATTTCCAAAGAGAGATGTTGAACTTTGGGTGCATGTGGGACTAAAGCTCAAAAATCACTTTTAGATTAGATTAGGATAAACATGCTTTAGGCTTAGTTAAGCTTGGTTTAGGCTAGTTAACTAGGGTTTAGGCTAGTTAAACTTGATTAGCAAGTGATTAGAGACTCATTGAGAGTTGGGAGGGTCTGATAACCAATTGTGGCTGATAGATAGCCTATGAAGCCAATAGAAGTGGTCTAGAGAGAACTAGGGAGGTTACTGAATGGTCAAAAGGAGGAATTTTAGCTAATAAGAGAGATATTAGCCAAATAAGCTGATTATAGGAGGAATACGACCGAGAAGGTGTCGTGAATGGGCATCCGAGAATGGAGCAAAGAATAGGAATTAACGAAGTGTCGTTAATTGAATGGATTGGATGAAATGCTAAGTGTAAGTTCAACTCCGGGAACATTGTTAGGTATTTAGGCATCCATTTCGACAAGATCTCTCTCTAGTTGGTATGTGGGACTAGGTCTTGCAGAAATTTCAAGCTAAATTTTTCATCTGGTAGCATAAGGATCTCTCCTTTGCAAGAAAATTGACTTTGTCGAGTCGCATTCTGCAAGCTTCAGATATTTATTACATTTCATGTTGGCTTCCATCTAAAACACAGTTGCTCTGCCTTGAAAACATTCTGCTAACTTTTCTTTGAGCAAAATATGGTGGTGTTAGAGGCCTACCAATGGTTCCATGGTCAGTTTGCATAATGCCCAAGGAAAAAGGAGGGTTGGGGTTAAGAGGCATTATTACTCAAGTGTTTATTTTGTTTGCAAAATGGATTACTTGTTGCCTGGAAGTTCTTTAGCTTGGGAAATTCTCATGAGGCACAGGATTTGGAGAGCTCAACATCGAGGTAAAATCAGAGGAGAATTTGGACTTTGTGATATTATTGTGGATCCTGACAGTTTCCAGCTGCATGGATCGTTTGTTCTTCGTAGTATTTGGAATGCCTCGAAAAAAAGCTGCAGGGTTGTTAACCTTGAGGGTTGTTGGGGCTTGAACTACATGGAACCTATCAAATAGATTGATTTGGTCTTGGAAACTTCAGGATACATCCATTGCTTCTCTTCCCCATTTTCAGGCTCGAAGGCTGAGCAAAAAGGGAATATTTATTTGGAAGGACTTATGGGATACCACAACACGTGATTGGAAAGAATGGAAGACATTAGTGAGAGAGTTTGCATTATCCTTTGCTGATTGGTTGGTTATTAAGGATATCCAAAATCTTATCCCTCCTGAAGAGACCTTCAAGCTGAACTTGGAATTGAAAGGACCCATATGGAGAGATTGGAGATGGATATATGGTCATCCCATTCCTCTATTTGTGCACACAGGCTCTATTATCATCTTCATCAGAAATGCATTTTTTTACCCTTTTTTAATCCTAGGCGGCTTGCTTTTGATGCTGAATCGTTATGGATACATAGATTGCACAGTGTTTGGGCAATTAAAACAACTTACAAATTAAGAGTTTTTGCATGGCTTGTAATTTATCAAGGTCTGCCTACAAAAGCTCGGCTATCCAAGAGTGGTTTTACAGATGGACTGTGCCCCTATTGTGCTAAACTTGAAACTGTGAAACACCTCTTGTGGGATTGCTCGTTTGCCAAAACATGTTGGGGAGAAGTTTAGACCCGACTGGCAGTAGTTTTCCAACATACTCTTCACTGGAGAGCAGCTTTACTAGGAGATTCCAACAGGCTGGTGCAGAGACCTTTCGAAAGTATATGGCATTGTGTGCGTGTTTCAACCCTATTTATTCTCTGGAAACTCAGATGCAATTACATTTTCAAAGAGGTAGAGGGTAAGTTGGAGAATTTCAGGCAGGCTTGGCAAGGTGAAGTTAGAATGCAATTGCTTGTGAAAGGTCATCTTTTGCTAAAAGAAGCTAAGCAATTAGACCCCTCAGATTATTCTGATCTGGCTGCTCTTCTGTTTTGCTTAAGGAAAATGTAACCATCTATGTATTTTCTCCTGTATTTTTCTGATTCTTTTGTATAGCGCCTTGCTGTAAATATTTTTCTGTTTATATATGAAGAACATATTAAAAAAAAAAGACTATAAAGGCTATGAAGAACAATGCTTACTACCTATACGTTTCAACATCATAGCATCTAAGATCATTGTTGCAGAACTTTGACAACTAGAATCATGCCAAGAACCTGTTACTGAAGCAGAAATTACTCTGACAGTGACAAACAACCAACAAGAGCCTTCACCAAGATAATAAAAATGTGTGCTCAAGTTGCCAGAATGTTGTCCCATGTATAAATGAATGATACTTGTCTCTTCTCTGTCTTTTTATCAAATTTTTTGTAATGGAAATGTTTTGTATTAAAACAACACACAAATAAACAAAAAAATCTGTTTGACAAAGCACTATGCGGGACTAGTCTGCTTTCCTATCATGGCAGAAGAAGACTGATGAACTTCACAAGGACTAGAAGCTATGAGTTTAGCGCAATCCATCTTTTACATTGCATAGATTGAATTTTAAAGATTTCTAGTTGAAAACAATCCAAACTCTGCCCAAGGAAACTTCATTGCACAGCTAGAACAGGGCAAAAGAGAACTGTAAAACTACAATCTGTTATATTCTGTCTGTTGAGTCACAATTCGCCAGGATAGTTTTGGGGAGGGGGATTCCAGAGAAGTCTTGTGATCCACCACTTAATCAACCAATGTGTGCTTACTGGGCCACATATGCCAAGTTTGAGATATGTCCTGGTTGCAAAACGAAAATAAATTTCAGCTTAAAATATTCCTAAAGCCTGCCAGATAATTTGATTGTGGAAGATGGATGGAATTATATGTATAATTTTTGTTTCAAAATATTTTTGATTTCTTTGATTGCTTATGGATATGATTGTTCATCTTGTTATACATTGGAAGAATTTGACAGTGATTGTGTCTGTGTACTTCAGTCTCCTGTTATGTTCTCAATAGTTTGGTGTATTTCTGTTCATTTCAATGCATCTCTTAATGTTCTGCAATATTGATGGAAGCAGAAAATTGGGTTTGAGAACAGTCTTACCTCAAGTTCTTTTTGGCTGGCTAGATCCTTTTTAGTTTGTGTTTGAAGATATTTTGTACGGACTTGTGTGTTAAAAGCAACTCTTATGCTGATACTAGTAATAATTTTTGGTTGGAGCTTATGATGTTCTCTTTGTTATCTCAATCTGGAATCTGGATTATACTGGGTACTTAATAGACATACATAAATATGACATGTTTTTGTTATTAATTGCCATGATCTTCTGTGTTTCTGATTGCTGCCTTCCCAATTCCCATTTCTTTTATATTCTGTTTGGTCTATGCTTTTCAAATAGGTTCTTATTTCTTCTGACATGCTTGGGAGTATGCTCTTATGTACATTCTGTTTCATACATTTGCAAAATTTATCTTTTCCTTTTCTAGGATTGTTGTTTTTCACTGCATAGAGTAGAAGCTGCCTCATTGAGATAGCTTATATGGGAACTAGTTTTGATCCTGTTATAACAGTTGCATGTTGAAGCATTGATCAATCTGAAACAAAGATGTGTTTTTGTCAACAATCAATCTAGCCGATGCAGCATGTACATTGCAATTATGAAATTTGGATATATTTCTACATAGTCCAATATAAAAATGAATCTGCAACATTTTTATAGAAAAATGCTAAAAATCATTTTGTACTGATTTTGATGCCAAATATGGGGAGACCTGAAAACTTGTTGCAGAAGAGACAATATAATTGCAAATACCCATTTATATGCTACTGTAACATGAAATTGAAGAGGGCAGCGTTTAGAGAAAAGAATTCACGATTATCCTGGTATTTCAGCATTGGGGAAGGTTTATTTGCAAATCTTGTATTTAACTTTAATTAAATTATTTAATTCTTTTTACGGGTTTTTTCTTGGGGTTTTATTCTCATTTCATTCTCCACCTCAAAAAAATGTTCAAAACTCATAATTCTCGGAAATTTCTAAACTATAAAAATGATGAAGAAAAAGCCTATTGACCACCATTATCAAAATCTTTGATTAACTGTGATTTTCCCAACTTAATGTACTGCTTATACTTGCTTGAATTTTACCTTCTCCATTGCATCCTCTCTGCATTTGATTCATAGCAAGTTCCATGCCCTTTGATCCAAGCAAAAGTACATGATGCACATCACATTGCATAGATAATTAATTTTTTTCTTAAAGTTTCCTTTTCCCAAGTCAATTCTTTAATTACTCTCTCCTTCAGTCTTATAAATCTTACACACCTACAAATGCATCCAAGATTCTTGTTCAAATTTCTGAGAGTGATGGCATAGCAGGGCAATGCTTTATTTATCCTTCTTCCCACTTCATAGACATAGTTCTACTCCTTGACTTGTAGAATATTGAGGAAATTCTAGTCATATCACCAGGACTTGCCATTGTGTTAATTTCTCTTTGAAATTCTAATTTGGTTAGAGAAGAAAACAAATGTAGCATTCTCTATAACAATATTATCTATTATAAACCTGAAAATTCCTAATGCAGAAATATTTGACTATGAAAGTTTAGCTTAGTTCAGTCTATTGTATTTCACTTTCCTCATATGCAGTCATTGTATAACATTGCAGAACAGTGGCTCCTGAAAAGCTTATTAGCATTCCTTTGCTCAATAGATACTTTGCTTTGAATTTATCTTTTGTTGTGGTAAGATTTTTATATTATTGTCTCATGCACAACTTCAACTATAATATCTTTGTTGAATCACACATCATGATTTTGATTATTCTGTTTGGTTGGGTTATACTATCAATCTTGCTTTTGGACCTTGTCTGTAGTGCATTATTTTGTTAACTAAAGAGAAATTTCTGTAACTATCCTAATGTATCTGATGCATATGTTTTTCTATGGCCAGTACCTCAAGGAGTCTGGTTGGGCAGAAGGTGGCCGATTAATAGCTTGCACTCAGCCAAGACGGTTAGCAGTCCAGGTATTGGAAATATTTTCGTATAGATTTTCAGTTTATTTATTTTTTAAACAAGGAATAAACTATTAATCGAAATCAGAATGGCGCAAAACTGCATACGACAGTCTATCAGCTTTCCAACATACAGCAGCATAATTCTGATGCATTACGAGATAGTACCAGGCAACCTTAGTTAGATCCTAACAAAGCATTCTAAAAACATTGAAAACTACTAGCAATACCATGTCTATTACTATGAGCATTTAAAGAAACAGAATTATCAAACAAGAGTCTATGAACAATTCCAAAGTTACAATTATGACGGATTATCGGGGGCATAACCCCTCATCAAGTAGAATAAAAGACCTTCAGTCATAACCACAGAACCAGAAATCAATCTCCTTTTGGCGGCACTTGCACAATTGGAAGAGAGCCATGTTTGTGATGATCTCCAAGGTAGGCTGACAACCTGGTTCAAGATATAGCCAGTGTCCTCCATCATTAACCAGTTCTTCCATTAGTGGGTTGGAAAACAAACATTGCTCATAATTGGAGATGGTTTCAGCAGCCACAAGTTCCCTGCTTGGGGTGTCGTAGAGGCATCTAAATAGTCATGCCATAGACACTGCTAGACCACCCTTTGGTTTCAACCTAGACTGCGTATATACTCCCAGTATTGGCCCATACCAGGTCCGAAACATACCTGGTATGAATATTGGTACTGGTACTCCCAGTACGTTATGGGTACGCCCCACATGCCACATGTACATCCAGTACCTAGAATGTACCTAGGGCCTGTGGTTACGTACCCACAATGTACCACACTTTTTTTAAAGTGAAAAAAGTAAATGTGATGTCATCTTTTTAGACAAGTTAGGAAATGAAGAAATACTTGTCAAAATCAAGCAAAGAATGGATAAACCCTTTTGCATCAACCTAAAATATCCCAATGTCAGCTATTTCGAACCCAAATGGCCTACATTGGAGCAAAAATCAAGGCCTAAGTTCTCTTTTCCCACTTTCCTTTGACTTGATTTTTGCTCCTATGTAGGCCATTTCATGATGGTCCCATGTGGGACTAAATTCTTAGAAATAGTATGCTTTCTTTCACACCAAGTTGCCTTGTCTACATGGCTATTCTAATTTTTTCTATCACATACCTTTCTATTTCCTCCTTAGTGTTTGGCACTCTTACATGCTAATGTCCTATTTACTCATCCATTCATTTTGTTTTATCCGTTCATTCTCCCTCTTGATTAGCTCTTCCTCTTCAACCATTTTGGGCCGTCGAGAAGTCTCCATATTTGGCACCTTCTTTAAGTAGCTTAGCAGTCGAATCATGGCTGAAGCCTCTAATGGGAATGTATTGTTTCAGCTAATGAAACCTCATGTGGAACTGATGTCTTAATTTTGAGGTTGTTTGTGATTAGATAATTTTGGATTCCCTCTATCTGTTTACATTTTGTTGGCATTTGTGTCCAGCGCTCCCCGTGAGTTTCGTGACATGGACTTACCGCCTCTCGTAGATCCTAACTTTGGTGATTGTAGCAGAGACTAACACCTATGGGTTTTGGTCTAACAGCAATTGTGGTCCAACACATTTTATATCTGACACATTGCTGCACCAAACTTCACATTCATAAAGGACCACCCGTTTAACAAACAATCCAAATAAAGTTCTCTTGATTTTCCAATCGCATGATTCTACATTCTTACATCTATTTTGTAGCGATTATAAAGCTTCCCACCTCAGTTGTATTCTTTTTGCCCTGCATGTCTCCCAATGAAACTTGTGGAAATTAAGCCCGAGACACTTTTATTCTTCTACCACTTCCAACGGGCTTCTATTGAAAGAAAGTTAATTTGTGTATTTTGTAAGTGGTGAAAAGATCACAACTTTGGTTTTTCAGGGATTACTTGCATTCCAACTTCTTGATGGAAAAGCTCTGGTGCCCGCAAGTGCTCTCAAACTATGTGCTGTTTTTGCAATTAGGATAAGATCATCTGTGTATAGGAAAAGCTTCACTACGTATCTAGGTAGATGGACGCTCCCACTACCCACTTTGTTTATCAACTTGTCCAACTTATCAATGTATAGCTGAAACAAAATGGGGAATAACGTACATCCTTGTTTGACACCTATGTCACTTCCAAAGCATTCTAATATTCCTTCACATGTTCTAAATTTGGCTCAAACTTGATCATAAAGCGTATGTACTGCTGGTCTATAGTCGTCTGGAAGTCCAAGTTCCTCCTTTCTGCTCCAAAATTTGGTTCTTAACTGCTTAACTGTGTTAACTACTTATTTTTGAAGCTAAAAGCAACAAAAAAAAGCTTTGATTCTTTGCTCCTAGATAACCATTGTCTACATCAAAAGGTACATCCTTGATTTTGACATCTTATTTAATTATTGATTTATCATTGTTGTATCCAATTCCTTGTTTAGCCTTACAAGTAGTATGAAGAAGAGGTTTTATTATACCTTGCTCATGTTTCCCTAGATGTTGACCATTCTAACCCATCCTTTGTGCTTATTTGACCCCAAATCCATATTTATCTAATGCTATAAACTAACCTAGAAATCAAAATTCCTCAAATCTGCTATAAACTTCCTCCAATTCACTCAAAGGATGCTCAAATGCTGTGTGATTAGAACGTGTGGGGGTGCAGGGCTTAAAAAGAAGAAAATTCATTTTGACTGTCAAACTGCGTTTTATCTAAGTATGGTCTGTGGTCAGAAGTCGCCAAGTACTCTAATAAAACTTGCCAAAACTTGATGACTGTAGACTCGTGAGTATAAGCAAAAAAACTCACCTGGAGGAAAATTCTGCAATTACCCGCAGACTTGCTGATTACTTGTTGATTATGTAAACTCTGCATAGTACAACATGTAGAATCCATGATGCAAAACAAGCTCAAAAACTGCTGAAGTAAATGAAAACAGCTCCGAGTCATATACCACAATTATTAACTTCAACGATGTGTTGAAAATGCCCTTTCCATGAAGAATGAGTGGGCATATGAAAAGCTTGACCACCGTATGAGAATGTTTTTGACATTTTTATGTTTTGTGCTTATATTAGGCAGTTTTTACCCCAGCGAAACAAATTCAGGTTTCTTTCTTAGTTTTCAAATTTTAAAATCTACCAATTGAACATTTTGGAATTCACGCATAACCACTTGTTGGAAAGCCAGTAGAGTCTAGTTTCCCAAACAATTGAACTTTTTGAAAAATGTCTTGGTGTGTAAAAGTTAGGGCAGAAATGGTGACAAGCGGTTTGATTTGACCTGCTTTTTGGCAAGTTTGCAAAAATATGTTTTCTCATTTTCTGGAGTGGAGAGGGCTTGAACTTGAAACCTCTGGGCAGCTAATGGGTATCTTCCACCAAAACTTATTTACCATTTCACTTGGCAAGTTTGAAGTTGAAATGGGCTTGTATAATTTTACTACGAAGTATGAGACTTGTTGGCTTTTGAACACATGACCTCTGGGCAAGGATGCTTTTAGCAGAAAGATAATATACCATTCCTTCTATACAACTTTTTGAGATAAATAAAGCCAAACTTGTATGTAACTCATTTTCAAAATGACCTAGACTTAAAAAAATAATATAAAAGGGTTTTAATTTTTTCATTTTTGCATACTAGCTAATATTTGTGAAGACAATATAAAACAATGATTTAATTTCGGCACCTTCTTCTCAAGAAAATCAGCAAATCAATTTTTGTACCATTCATCAAGATTTCACACTCAATAATAAATTTCAGCACTCTTTTTAACAGCCGCCTATAAACACGTCATACAGTCCTCCATAGAATGCCATTTAAAAATCAGAATTTTGCCCCAAATCCTCATACCTCCTTCCATGTTGGCACTTCTTTCTGGAATTGACAGAGAACCGTAAATGCCTTTCTTTTCTTTCATTTTAAGATCTGATTTTACATTCTTCCAGAGCTTTCATATACAACAAGATTGGAACAAAAAAATTTGAATGCAAGAAATAAAAATTCTGGTTTTATGCTTGTTCAATGGAGTATCTAGATAGATTTGCAGCTACGATATCTTTCAGTATTCCATCTTCTTCGCCTTCCACAGACTTCTCATGACCTTGGAATGCTCTGATATGGCATGCTGATTTCAAGCTCAAAAAGATAAACACAAAAATACAAGAGAACACAAAAAATTATGCGGCAAACTAAGCTCTCCTCTTGCTTTCTTGCTTATTATTTCATTCATTTACAACAATATATACTACATAGTTTTACAACTCCCTTCAAATTCATGGGAGAAACCAAAGGTCAAGTGTGACCTTTCACCTTTCAATTCCTTTGTGCGACTTGGAAGCACATTTCATTATTATTAGTTTATTTACTTTGGATCAATTCCTATCACCAGCCTATTCTGAATCCAATTCATTCCCCATAGTTGTCATTTTTGTCTCCTCATCTGTGCCTAAATTCTTCTCGCGTGGTTGGTCATGTGTAATGAATGTGTGTTTCATGTGGAAACTCCTAAGCGGGAAAAATATTTTAGTTCAACATCATCTGTCCTGTGCTCTAAAATATGTTGGGTAATCCTTTTGTTCACCATCTTACTTCGATATATTGGAGGATGTTCTTCTACCTCTTTATCAATCAGAGAAAGTGGCTGGCTACTTATTCTTCTTGGTTTTGTTCATATTCATTGATTTTTTCCAACTTCAAAAAGTCTGTAGGTTTCATCATTTCATATTTGCCCATTTGCTAATGCAATAAGCCTCTAGCTGTATCTATTATATCTGCCAAACACTTATCTAAATGCAAGAGTCCATCATCATCATGTTCATGGTCATTCTTGAAGCTGGAGCCTCTGCTCTAACTAGATTGTTATTCACGATCAATTTTACTTCTGTGTATAATTAGTCTTGCTCCCCAAATTTTCACTGCAATTATTAGATGTTCCCAATAATGAATTGCCTTGACTGGATCTAGCCTAGGTATTCCTAATATAACATCTTAATGCTGAAGCACACATTCCATTCTTACTGTCACAAATACTACACTAAGTTTTTTCCTAGCTATTTCAATTTCATGATCTAATAGGATACCGACGAGAGTGATCCTTCCTTGATTAATTAATACCCATCTGAAATCTGCAGGTATGAGTGCTGGTTTCCCTTTTTTTTTCTGTATTTTCTTGAGCAGTATATTTACACCTGAACCGTCATCATTGAATGCTTTTATGGGACCATTTTTATGGGGCGGGGGTACAGAGGGACGGGGTTTTCGGGACAGCAAAAAAATTCCCAAATTTTGGGGACGGCAGGGGGACAGCTTTTAAAATAATACATAAAAATTAATATTTCAATATTTTAACTTTTTCCAATGACATTTAGGGATTTAAACTGTATTTAATGTATTTTAGGTACTTTCAAGATTATAATTTGATGTTCTTGGTAAAAATAACATCTTTTAAAAGTAAAAACATCATAAAACTTTTGAAAGATTTAAAAAAATTGGGGACGTCCCCTCCAAGTCCCCAAGTCCCCAAAATGTTCGGGACGTCACCAAAATCTAGGGGACGCGTTCGTGCGTAACACTGATTTAGACAGTTTTGGTATCTCATGTGTTTTCTAGTATCAAGAAATCTCTTTCTTCTATTTGTTTGTGCGGCACTTGTGGTTATGATAGTATTAGTGTTTTAACTTGAGCTTATTGTGGTAGACAACTCATTAATAACTTTACTCGAGCTGTCACCATTAAACCATAAATTAGATTGCTGTAATGGATTTTCATCTTTCTTATTTTCAATTTCAATATACCTTCTGTCTCTTGATATGCCCATTCTCATTTCTTGTGTTACTGATGGTAGTGGTGGCACAACCTCTTGTATCCACTGTACATCATTTGCTTGCCCATTAAAATTTCTGACACCTTGCATTGCGTTCTGCATTCTTTGTGGTTCAAGTAACATGCACAATTTCTTTTCTTGCCAGCCCTTGTAAATCCCAATAAACATATACCTTCTTCATTTTTTTCAATTTCAACCATATTGGCTGATTTTGTTTTTGGATACTTGCTGTCATCATTGCCACTAGGACTAGATTCCTTACACAATTTGGAAACTTATGCAGGTGCAGGGACATTCCTTAGCAAAGTGTCACCGTTTATTGCATTTTCTGCGCTGTATTAGCAGTCAACCTTTATTATCTTGCTTAATCTGTGTCCTTGGCCCTCTAATTACATTAATGCTGTTGCTGGAAGACTTTTGATCGCATTGATTACGGTAACCTCCACTTGAAGGCGTCTGTCGCACTATCATGATGTCGTTTGCTTTATTATTTTTCAAGTTGATTTAACATTCATTGATATCACGTGTCTTCGCATTACAAATCATGCAGTACTTTACAGGACACTCGTCTTCTTTGTGCCCTTTAGTTCTACATTTCAGACACTATTCTTCTATTCTTTAAATTTGCACTTTCTTGCTTTCCTTTTTATTAATTTCAACATCTCTTTTAACTTAAGAGTTACCCTCCTTGTTATCAATATTCTTATTTTGAAGATATTGCTGCTGTTCTACATCCAACATTTGTTGATATGTGTCTTGGTTTGTAGAAGTTGTTACTATTCTTAAACTTCCCTGGAATACTTTCTACAGTCGATTCACGAAGTACTGCTGTTTTAAGTCTTCCCTAATGGATTGTCCAGCATATGTATCAGGTTTAATATTGTCTTGTTATAATCTTTTGATCAACTTGTCTTGTCCTTGTCCTAGACTGGTTAATTTTCAAAATTTGGGCATGTGTATGCCACAGTTTAAATTCATCTGTAAAGGGACTTTTTACCTTCCGGCATGTGTCCTTTTCTTCATTTTTTAATTGATCATACCACTTACTATCATAATCTTGAAGAGTCCCTAGGAAATACTCTAGTCTGACCTTATCTTCTATTATCCCATTGGTTTTTCTTTTCTCCTAAATAGTATTCCTAGTTTAAGCAATGTGTCGTCACTGTCATTAAATTCTAATTATGTTAACCACCAAACCTTGTTGGTTTGGAAATCAATGATGGCTCGGTCTCCATTCTTTTCTCCTAAGTGGTCTAGTACTAAGTTTTCCTTTGTGCTTGTGGACAATGGATTGGTCCAAGTGACTTTTATTTATTAATACTTTTGTGGGTACATAATCTCAGTTTCGGATCCTTAGTAGCAACTGAAGTCGTTTATAACCATTCTAAAGGTCCTCCAGGGGATACTTCAATCTGTCCAAGCTATGTTGATAGTGTGATCCCCACCACGGGCCCAAGATGGTGGTTTGGAGAACAACCCAATAAACAAGCTAGTAATCCATTGAGTTATAATGTGAACATGCAATAGAAACTAAGGCAGTAAACCATTACACATTCAGAAGACAATAGAGCAGAATAATGCTCTTCTATAAATGAAACTAGGTAGCATTGCACGGTTCGGGTATGGGTATGGGGATCCGGATGCGTTAACGGCAATTTTTTTGGGGCCTGGTACATTTGGGTTATAATATACATATAAAATATTAAAAATATTTTGAAAAGTAACAAGATAAGCAAAATTCCAGCCTTACACATGCATAGATTAAACAAATCTGAAATATATATAGAAATAGATATATTGATAATTCATCAACTTATAACCAAGATCATTGTTCAAATCAAAATGTTACAATGTATTATCATTATCTAACATTGTCACAAAAATGAAGATACATCAACATTCTAATTAGTAATAGTCTAATAGCTCATGTCTTCACCAATGTCTTCAATGAGAGCATCACTACCATCACGTGGTTCATTAGAACCACAAGCACCGAGTACAACTGACGGAACTATCAGCAATGCCGCTCTCGCTAGCCCCACTTTGCAGGTCACACAAAGTACTATCTAGGTCCGGGTCTAGCAATGAAAGTTGGGCAATGGAAACATCCAAGTTTGGAGTCTCTGGGTCTATATCCCAACACTTTGTTGGCCCTTTCTGTACTCATCCTTCTTATGTGATAGAAGGCGCAAGTTAGAATGCACAAAGACCAAATCCTCCGCCTTTTTTGCTCCCAACTTGTTGTGGTTAACCGAGTGGATAAATGAATATGTACCCCAATTCCTCTCAGTTGAAGAAGAACTCGCAACCTATTGAGGCAAGCCGCAAAGTCAATGCAAAATTAAAATTTTAAACTTATAAATATAAAAGTAAAAAAGAAAGAGTTAAGAAATTAAAAAAATTAAAATCTTACTTGTGATAAAACTTTTATTGCAAGTGGCATGAGGTAGGGGTATGCTTGTCCATGGAGGTACCACCACGAATAAGCATCCATCTGTATTTGTCACGAAGAGCGCTAATGGAGTGATCCCTGGAGGATATGAAATTCACAAACTCACCTCTAACCATGTCTTCTACTTCTGGATCTGGGAAGATTCTAGCAAATGCCGCCTTATACCCCTCACTAACTTCAATATCCCTATATGGTGGGACCCTCCTAGGCAAAGAAAGGATCTCTGCGCTATAGTATTTTGGAGTCGAGGCAAAAGCAAGAAGATGCAATGGAGTAGTCATTTTGTTCCACCTTTCATTGAGATGTGACTGCACTTCCTTGAAGGTCTCTGTAGGATCTTGCTCTTTGGCATTTATGATGGTCTTAATTGACTCAATCATTGAGTCAATTCCATCATAAATCTCACCCATGCATGGATGATCCATATCAACAAATCTCAACATACTCACGATGGGCTCGGTAAAACTAAGCAAGTAATCCACACGATCCCACCATGCTTCATCCAGGATCAACAATTTCACATTTCTAGCCCTCTCACTGTTTGCTTGCCTCCATATACTTCAAAGGTCACTAGATAACCATGCCACTCAATGCCTCTCGCACCTTTACAAGCCATCTCAAGACGAGCGTGTGTGCGAGGCAAATCAAGTCTCAACAACCTAATAAGAAATCAAAAGAAATAAAATTAAGACAAGTAAATTTAAAACATTCAAAATTCTACAAATTACAAACTTATGAAATTAATTTAATGAATTTTAAAAACTAATAATTATTTTAAAAGATAAAAAAAAATGTTACGGGTTACCTTCAATAGCTGTAATGTTGAGAATTTACGAAAGATGGCTTGGTACATTTGGTGGTTGTTGTGAACATTTGAATCTCACTTGCCTCCTCATATACTTGTTTGATGCAAACAATTTTTGTGCCCAATTTTTGTAACATTAAGTTGAGGGAATGAACCTCACAAGGTGTCGAAATATGTGTCCATACCATGCCTCGACCAACAACCCCCTGCGGCTCTACAATTTTTGCATTGTCTGCTTCTGACTTGGACAACATTTTGAGGCCCCACCGCCTCAATAGATTCTATGAGGATGTTGGCGATGAATTGGGCATCCTTCACTTGCCCCTCACAATCAATAGCCCTGAGAAACATTGCCCCTTTAGGACACATGACAACCACATTGATCAATGGCCTATTTGTTGTATCTTTCCATCCGTCAGAAACGATGGACACTCCTATTTCGAGCCATTGATTCTTGATGGGCAACAATGAGTCTTCACCTTTTTTTCTTTCTTTTGACAATAATGTGGTGCGCATCTTTTCATACCTTGGGCTAATGTACCCTTTAGGGGCTTCATTAATACATCTCACCATATCTTGCCAGTATGGTGATCTAACAACATTAAATGGGACACCACATGCATAAATAAAGCGTCCAATACTTTGGTTAGCTATGTCCCTGCTTTCATTTTGGAATGCCCTTTCCAATGGGCCTACATCTTTTGTTCTTTTGCGAGAAAGAGGTGAATCCTCTTCCCCTCCGGTTGTAATAGGTGTAGACAAAAATGGGTGATCTGGGGCCACATCAACAGAAGAAGGAGAAACAGGTGGCTTCTTGTGGTATGTGATCTTCCTTTTCTTGCGATGGAGAAACAGGTGGCTTGCTAATGGTATGTGATCTTCCTTTTCTTGCCATAGGATGATTGGATTTTAATGCCATTGTTGCATCTGCTTCCTCTTGCTCTTTGATGTATGCAAGGGTCTTTGCACGTGGCAACCCCTTTCCATCCAACCCTCCACATGTTCTAATTCCGTGGCCAATAGCCCCACACAAATGGGCTTTCACCCGATTTGTAGGAGCTCTTAAATTGCATATTACATTGTGAGCAAACCCAAACAAAACCCCCTCCACATGGTAATTGTTCTAGTTGTTTGACATAGCTCCAAAGGGGGAGGATGGATCACTTTTGTTAAGGAGACCTTTACTACTTTGACCCACAGAACTAGAACTCGCAGCCATTTTAAGTTTTTAACTGCACAATGCATTAAAAAAAATGAAAACAAATTTAGTCTTGAGAAAATGTTGGAAGTTTAAAATTTAAATTTAAATGAAATCAAATGTAGAAAAATGAAGCTTAAAAGTTAAAACAATAACAAAAAACAAACAAAAAAACAACTAAAAAATAATAAAATATTAAATACAATTAACAAACTAAAACACTCTAAAAAATCACAAAATACTTACCTCAATACACCCAACACCAATAATGCAAGCTCCTTGAACTCCTTGTCACTTGTTGCAAGCTCCTTCAACTATATGGCACTTGAAATCAACCCTAAGCAATTGAAAATAGTGGAAAAATTGAAGGTGAGAGTCAAATATGCAAATAAGAGGCAAGAATGCAAATGTGAGGTAAATGACTTGTTGTTGTTGTTATAGAGTTTGGGGGCACAAATTAGGGTTTAAAAGAATATTTTAATGTTTAAAAAGTCGGTTTGACCTTTTTTGAGCAAAAACAAAAAAGTTTTTAAAAAAACGCGTCAAAATATGACGAGTACGGTGGGTATGCAGGCGGGGGTTCTTCTTGCGGGGCTCGAGTACGGCCGGGTGCGTCACGACGCGTGCCTAGCCGTACCTGATCCTTGCGGGAGAAGAACCTTGCCTGCACTCCGGGCCGTAGAACGGACTCAGTATCCCGTGCACTCCGGTGCGTGCACTGCACCCGCACCTACAGCCGCCAGGGGACCGTACGCTACCTACCTAGAAATGAAATGAACATGTATAATACATATGCGTACAATGGCCCAAAAGGCTGAGAATAGGGAACAAAAGGAGGAACACTTCCTAACTGATTTTCCTAAACTGGAATACAAAATACATGAATGCACTTGATTGTTGACTTTGGGAGTTGAATGGTTACAATTATACAATTAAAGGAAAGTAGTTACAAAATGGTCCAACTTTTGCAACGGATGCTAACATAATGTCGGCGTGAAATGTCCCTCTTTCTCGAATAATAGCATCGAAGACCTTTGGCCCATTTTGTCTACCCGACGGCCAAAGGGTGTGTGCAAGGGTGACTTAAGTCACAATAAATTTTTATAAGTGCCTAAAAGAAAATATAAGAAAATATTAAAGCACTTATAATTATTTATTTGACTTAATAAATAAATGCACTTATAAATAATTGTTGTAATCTCTAGGTGGGTGCATAGGTCTAATATTATATTTGTATCCTCCCTAGGAGGATTGGCGACTTGTCTTGGAATGAATATATGGGCTGCCTAGAAGGGAAATAGACCCAAAACTATTTTGTATTCCCCTAGGCAAAAATGCGACTTGGATAGATGAGAGTTGTGGGACTTATGTTTAGAGATAATCACCAATTGTGATTGGTGATTATGGAGGTTCCTTTTGGGCCATTTCTCCTATATAAGGGAGAGGTCGACTTGAAGAGGGATATCATATTCTCAGTTTATCAAATCTGAATTTTATCTAAGCCTGGTGCTTGTTAAAATATTCAAGAGGACGAAAACCCTCTTTGAAAAAGAGAGGAATTTCCACCCAGCAGCTGTAGTATTATTGTCTGGGGTACAGCGACCATCTTTTGGCTGGTATACTATACTTTCAGGGCATGCCAGGTCAGAATTTATTTGCGTAATATTGTATTGAATTTTCTGGGCTTCAGATGAGCAAGATTTCATAATTTTATGGAGTTCTCTCAAAGGCATTTTCAGTCCTTTTTATAAACAGATTTCTGGGTTATTTTCTAGTTATTATTCATCTTTAAAAGTCAGAAATTATGCATATCCTGGCTGCTAAAATTACAGAGTTCATTTGTGATAAAAATCAAGTTAGTTAATTACCATTTGTGGACGATTTTACTCCAAACCCTAGTCGCTGTTTTGAAATATTATTAACACTCAGTCTTGCTTGGATTCTAAGTTGGGTTGGGTGAGTTAATTTGCCATTTCTGGGAACCATCAGCAACTGGCCTTATTATTGCTTACACAGTCTTATAAATCAGTTTTCTTCATATTCTGGTCACTTAAACCATAAAGATCAGATTTGATAAATCGCAGATTTGTTTGAGAGCTAGTTATAAGGGGAACATGTCCAACACCTTGTCGCCATTATTGGTTATAGTTGCATCAGTATAAGCTGACCCCTGTAGGATCAAATATACCATTCTAAGGGCTGAGTTGGAGTTCTAGAAATCTGAAAATTCACAGCTGAGCTGATAGTTGAAAGTATCCACATTGTTACATAAATTTTCCTAACTTCTTCTAGTCACTTTTCCATCAATAAATCTAGTCTGCAGTTAATTTTGTTGTGATTTCTTCGTTGGACTGTCACATCAATAAAGGAAGTGCCTGAATTCCCTTAAGCCAGAGATTGTCCCATTTGGGGACATTACACGCGAGTCTGCTGATGCACTGCTCCTTGGGAGCACAATATGACATGGCATGATGTGGTGCTAAGGTTCCACGTGGCACAAATTTTCGGTGAGCTTGACCCATGAAATACATTTCCCAGTTTCGTGGCTACTCGAGGTGCTCTAGTCGAGTTTGGGGCCATGGAAAGATGGGTACTAATGTGTTATATCATAGCATGGATTATGTGACACCATGAAACTTGGCACTGAGGTCTATGAGGTTTGGCGTGTGACAAAATGTGGAGCTTTGTGGAGTTGTGGAAGCTTCCAAAGTGAGTGCAACCAACACAACTATGCTGGGATCATTCACCCTTCCTTTAGAAGTGATGGCCCTGATCACATCTTCGGTCAACTGCAGAAACTGAACCTGAAGTTGTTGAAGGTTGTACCAGTGAGCTTGATCAATGTATTATTTGGCCTTGAACACTCTGAACTATTGATGTGAGCTTTGGCTTGTTCCTGTAGTTGTGGTTTCAATGATTTGATCATTTGGTGTTGTCTACAAATGTTTGGGATGCAAATTTGTAGGATGTTGAGTTGCTGCTGGCTCAAGCAAAGGTGGAAAGTATGGCTTAAGGAGTTCCACATTGAATATTGGATGAAGACCCAAGTATATTGGAAAATCAAGGAAAAAGCATTCTCTTCAGCTGAGCGCAATACAATCACAATGTAAGGATGTAGTGCAAAGGCCTGATCTCCTTATGAATACGCTTGAAGTGTTGTTTTTGAAGATGCAACCAGATCTTATCACCCACATTGAAATCATCAGGTGTGCAATGTGCGTCGTGGAATTGATTCTATTTATGTTGTTTGCACAAGAGTATGTGCTAAACCTGCTAGTGAACTTGCTGGATGTGCTGCTAAATTTTTGCGCTTTGTTCACTTTTCCTGTGAGCCTGATTTAGTGCCTAAGGGTGCACAGTAGGATATGTCAAGTGGTGCGACTGGCGAGAATCCAAGACATTTCTGAAATGGACTATGACACGTAGAACTATAAAGAAATCTATTGTAGGCATGTTGAATATAGAGAATATTATCATCCTAGTCATGTGGATATGCATTGTTGTACATGTGCAACAAATGAACAAGTGTGTGGTCAACAACTTTTGTTTGCCTATCTATCTGAGGATGGAATGCTGTAATTGCTCCAACATCTCCTACAAGGCATGTCAAGAATAACTAACAAGCCTCTGATTGTGGCCAGCCATGATGGATGAAGTTAGTCAAAAGTGAACCCACACACGATTGAAGATGCAACGCATTGTGTTTGGAGTAAAGATGATTTTCTTGCTGACAAACATGATAGCCAACTTTTTTTGAAATTGAAAAGCTCATGTTTATTAATGATACATAATAGAACAACACTAATCGTATAAAAACGAGTGGAAAAATGCTAATCACATTGAGCTACACTAGCTTTGAGAAAGTATCATTACAACATCAAAAAATGGATGGCATAATTTCATATGGTTAATATAAGTGATAAAACCAAAGAACATAAAACAAAGGACCAAAGGAGGTCTTTCAAGCTTGCACCCCCTAGCCATTGGCATGTGGAGAGTCTGTAGTGTCGGTATAGGATCCCACCCATCATTTTGTTGCTTTTCTTTAGTTTCCTTACCATGCCAAGATGGGGAAATTGCAAGAGCCAAATGGGGAAACTTGTCCCGAGGAGGAACTCCCACCCGCCACAACCACTTTGCCTCCAATGCTGTCAAAACTTCACACCGGCACTTGGAGAGTCTGCAGTGTCAAGTATGGGATCCCACCCATCATATTGTTGCTTTTCTTCGCTTCTTCAACCTTCCCGGATGGGGAAATTAAAAGATCCAAACGGGAAACTTGTCCCGAGGAGGAGCTCCATAGCTGCCACAACCACTGCCTCCAATGTGATGAAAATACCTCCATTGCCTCTATTAGGAGAAGTCCAATGGGAAATGGGTGAGAAGCTTTGCTTGCTCTGAGCGGTGACGGTGAAAACCCTCTCCGCAACATTGAGAAGGAGAGTAGTCGTGGGGAGTATCCAGAGGCACTTGACTAATAAAGACACAAAGATAGATAAGATAAGATAAGATTGTTTTTTAAATGTCCACAAAGTGACCACAAAAATAGGTCAATGGGACTGCACCATACAAAGCAGATCAGAAGCAGTGGAGAAAGCCCAAAATGGGTCTCCGAGAACAACAAAAGAAGAAGAAAGAGAGTACGAAGAAGAAGAAAGGGAGGTGGAGGGAAAAGCCTCGACACCAACCCTCATGACTATCGCCCAAGGTCACCGTGGAAAGAATCGCGATGTGCTAATGCCTCAGTGTTCGGGCTCGGAAGCCGTCTCGAGACGCCTATGATCTCGTGGAGAGTCGAGCTCTCTGGGTGAGCTTGGTGGTCTGACGCCTATGAGAAGGGGCCCTTGGCCGGGTCTGAGTCCATAAATCTCTGGCTTGGGAAGAAGCACCTCTGTTCGACAGATCTAGAATGGGGGTCCCCACTAGGATCAGGTCTCCGCTTGGTGCCCCTCTCACCTGGAAGCACATCAAAGAAAGATGTGATCCGTCTAGTAGTAGTCTCCTTGGAAGGTGGATGGAGGACCCCGTCACGGAGCTTAAGAGCTTCCTGTAAATAGAGAGTGAGACACCTTTGATCATAATACTTGAAGAAGATTGTGAACGTTGGATATTCACGAAAAAGATAGTGAAATCTCCCTCTGATCTCATAGTAGATGGGGCATCGAAAAATGAAATGTTCCTTAGTCTCAATCTCCTGGAGGGAGCAAAGCTGGGAGATCCTCTCGGCCCGATCCAACTGGTGATCGCTCTCGGCCGAAGCCTATGATGCCTAACTCGAATCGACCCAAGGAGATGCGGAGAGCATGCATCCAGTGCTGGGAGATATAGGTGGGTCGAATGATGAGTCCATTGTTGACTTCGAGGAAGTGATTGGCATAGAAGGCCATCTTCGGGCGTAGCTCATCACGGGGGTTGGTCCAAGTAGTCTGGATGAACTGTCGGTATATATCGTCTCTGATGATTTTGTGCAGTCTGTTTGCTCGGAAGGAGATGAGCAGGAGCATCCATGGAGTACCTGAAAGGGGGAGACGATCCATGTTGATCCCAATGGATCCAAGGAGACGAGAGGCCCCGGCATACCAGCAGCGAACACGACCACTACGGTCAAAAAGAGCAATGGCCTTAGAAGAACGGTAGGCAAGGTAGATGTACTGTTTCCGCCTGTGGAAGAATCAGAAAGTCCTTAGATACGATGCAAGAGTGAGACGAGACCAAAGATGACCTCCAGTCTGAAAGGGCGAGCCCCAAACTCGGCAAGGATGATATTATGAGGAACAATCTCTTTACACCTGATGATCCGTCTGAGCATAAGGATGATATTATGAGGAACAATCTCTTATGAACAAAGCATTCCCCCAATTGTTCATATGAGATTTGAGGTGCTCCACCTCCAAGCAAACCTTCTCGATTTGGACTTGGGTGCAAGCAAAACATTGGAGATAACAATGACTTTGCTAGTCGCAAAAAAATAGGCAACTTTGAAAACCTTTTTTTGTAACGCATACAATCATTTTGGTGTTTCGTCGAGGTAGTCCAGACAAGTACATGTAAATAAACTCCTATGGATTGGATGGAACCAAGAAAGATGTGTATAGCCCAAGCCTCATGTTTGTTGACTTGCGACGCATCAAGGAATGTAGGATTCAATGTGGTGCTCTATGTATTTGTGCATATGAGGCTAATAGAAATGTTATTGAACTGTTGCTTTAGTGCGATGGTAACTCCGAAGTGTCCCGATCTTAAAGTAGTTGGCATCATAGATAACTTTTGGATAGTTTTTCCGCCAGGAATACAAAGATGCCTGAGCTTGTAAAACGCTGGTCGACAAATAGTAATAAACAACATGTTTCCCATGCATGAGATTAGTATAGGCTGGTGCAAACTCTTGGTTTGTTGAGTAGGGGGAAACCTAGTAACAAAATTTGTGGCTAGTGTCAAGCACCACAATGAGCACTAGGACATAAGGGCAACTAAAGAAATATGTTGCTTTATCACCCTTTTGCATCTTGTCTTTGATCACTAGATGGAACTACGACAAGTATGTTAGCTACGTCATGTGGCGCACATTCTCCATCTTATTTTGTGTTTACAAAAATTTAAGTGGCTTCGTTATGAGTGAATGATGCTTTCCTTGCCTGAAAAAAATTGTCGCCATTTCTCTTCTTGTACTGGTGTAAACTCTTTCTCATAGGTGGAGTAACACCGAACCATGTCGTTGAATGTATCCAAGCGATAGGTGACCAAATGTTCATGCCTAGTGGGTACTTGCACCGAGTGCATAATCGGATGCATTGGTCTCCATCTCAAAGAGTTGGATAATGTCTAACATGGTTAGGATTGGCATGACACAAAAGGTGTTGTTTGAGCTCCTTGAAGGTGCATTTTGTGTAGGTGTTTGCTAGAATGTAACTTTGGTGCTCATGAGTTGATTCAACAACTAGGATACCTCCAAGAATCCAAGGACAAAGTTGTGGCAAGAATTATCAAGTCTAAGAAGACTCGAGTTCTAAGAGACTATGCACGGTTGGCCAATCTTGAAGTACCATTATCTTTTGGATCTACATGTATGTTTGCATTGTCATTGATATAAACTAGGTGTTGGGTTTGCACGGCTCTAAATGTACGCTTGCCTAAGTTGCCTTACAACTTGTGTTTCAAGCAATGTGTTTAGGACGAGTGCTACTTGCTCAACATGCTCTGCCAAGTCTTGTTGAGATTGAAAATATAATCCAAGTAGATGATGGCAAAGGAGTTGGTGAAGGGCCTAAATCTATCATTTATCAAGTGCATGAATGTTGTTGGTGCATTGGTCAAATCGAAAGGCATAACCAACCATTCATACAATCCTGTTTTGGTTTGAATGTTGTATTCCATACATCTTCGGATGGAATAGAAATTGATTGTAACTTTATTTCAAGTTAATCGTGGTGAAGTGTTTTGCACCTTGGATCTAATCTAGAAGGTCATTGATTTGTGGCAGTGGATACCGATTCTTCACTATTATCTTGTTTGAATGTATGATAGTCTATGCGTAAGTGCCACAAGCCATCTTTTTTTGGTTGCCACAAGGAGAAAAGGCTTCCCCGATCTTGCCTTCATGAATAAGGTCTTGAATCTAGTGTCGGATCTCATTGTTTTCCCAAATGGATGTGCGGTACAATGAGCTATTTGGAGGTGGGTATCAAAAACAAATTGATATGACACATTAAAACACAATGTTTGGGGACTCGATTGAATTATTCAAAAACACCTTCGTATTATTGTAGTATGTTGTCGAGTGGCGTGTTGTGGACGAGCATGAAACAAGGTGTGCTACCAATGCTTACTTGCTTTGGAATTCACTTGTTTGCGTGGACCATAAGTGACATTAATTTTTGTGCATGAGAAATGAGTATGAGACATTACCTTACGAGATAACAACGACTTTGGTCTTTAGAAGAGACTCTTGAAGATGCCATTGTTGGCTCATGAACCGTAATGTCCCCTTTAGTGATGTCATAATTAATTAATGCAAGTCGATATCCTTTAATCCACTCCCCTTGGATTAAAGGGATTTATTTGGGGAAAATCGACTATCCCATGTGCTTATTAAAATTAATATTTAATTTATTTGGGCAAGTCGATTTAATTAAGAGCAAATCGATTTATTTTATGAGCTATTTAATTATTATTTGGGGGCAAATTGATTTATTTGGGCAAGTCGATTCCTACATGTGCTTATAATTAATATTTAATTCCTCTCTTGCATTTAATTCAAATATATTTTTGGAGGGAATTAATATTTTGAATTGGAGTTTGACTTTTACAGGCCAAGAAGACTATTTTTAAATTTATCTCTCCTATCTAGAGATTGGCGCCAAAATTGGAGGGAAAGCATTGAGAGATTCAAATTGCAAAATCTATAAAAGGAGAAGAGGCATCCCCTTAGAAGATTCATGTTGACGGTTTGATAAACTTATCTTCATGCTTGAAGAGGGATGTATGCCCATTTGTGATCACAAACAAAGGTGTTCTTAAACACCACCATTATTGTGGAGAGTGTGAGACCTTCCAAGCTTGCATTGAGTGATTATTGCATGATATAATTATTCCATGTGTGGTGCCTTTTATTGGAAGGATATTTGCATGTGTTTTGAGCTCATTGAAGATTTTTATAGTGCTTTATGATCTGCTGCTACTGTTGATTTAATTCATGCCAAGTCGACTTGCATTAGAGGTATTTTTGGTATGTTTTAGTGGCTCTTGAAGTGGGATTACAATCTGATCTGTTCTAGCATATTTTTCCAAGTGTGGTGCATATGTTTTGATGATTTTGGGCTCATAAATACTGCTGCAATTTATCTAGAGTGAATCGACTGGGTTAGGGTATTTTGGCATCATATTTTGAAGTGCTTTTGATAGATCTACAAGCTGCTGTTATTAAACAATTATTTCAGATCTGTGGGATGATGTTTTGAGGGTTTGGAAGCAAGGAAAAGGGCTGATATTAATTTATGCATTTAATCCTAACCCTAGCAACTTGTATTCAGTTTTTGGGATCAGATTTGAGGTGGTTACAGTGTTCAGAAAATTCAGATTTATAGATCTTTGGAAAGCTAAAAATATCTACTTTCATTTGCACTTGATTTCATTGAAAAATATTGAGTATTGAAGAAGTTGTGAATTTTCTAAGTTTTCAGCTGTTTGGGTGCAATTTAATTTATTCCACTGCTGCAATTAATTTCTGAATTAAGGAAGATTAATTTCCAACTAGTTCTCCCATCTAACCCACCACCTCGGCTCACTCCAACCCCATTTGGGTTGTATTGAAGCTGACATTGGGTTATTTGAGGTCGAACTAGGAGGGTTTAGTCCTTCTAGCTTCGATTGGATAAATTAATTTGTAGATTTAGATAATATCCCAAAAGGGGATATTACATGAACGAACACCATGGTTTAGATTTGCAGGTACCATGTGGCCATAGACATATATGACTTTTGCTAAGTAAAATGTCACATACCTTCAATGATGTTTTGTCATAAGTGACTATATTGCCAATGAGCTTGATTTCATAGTCAAAAGTGCACTAGTGCTGAATTTAGATATCTTTATCGTATTGTAGCCTCACAGTGAGCACAAATCGGGATGTGCTTTAGTGGTGACCTATGCATTGTGGCCACTGATGTTCTTTTAGCGCCCACTATTGATGATAACATGAAGAGGTTGACCGTGACCCAACACTTGGTGTGGGAGAGGTATTCTCGTTCCTTAAAAGTGTTGATGGCAAAGGTGATGATGGTAAGGCATGTAACATTTGAATTAGTGAATTAGTGGATTTTGCATCTGAGATTTGATGAATCCACAATTAAGGATTGTTGAACGTAGAATTAAGAATCATTGTGAGGGCTTGTGTGGTGTCGCTTTCACCATTGTTTCCCTTGCTTCCTCTTGCCCTTTTTTTGGTGATGGGACCTTGTCTTTGTGCAAAAGGACACTTTGTTTGTTCTCCTTGGTGTTAGGATTTATGCCGAGTCATTGGAGTGTTTGGTACACTAGGCGTCGACTTGCTCTTGCGTGCCTTTCGCTAGATGAAGAATAAAACTTTTCGTCGTCTTGGATTTGGCCGCAATCTTGGCGGTGTTGCGGTAGGCTTGCCACAATGTATTAGAGGTCAAGAATTGCATATAACTGCAGAGATAAAGGGAGAGTCTCCAACAATGTACTTCAACTTTGGTTGTGCAGTCTTATATTGACTTCTTACGTTGGTGCAATTGTTAAACTTCATAAACTTATCCTCATAGTGCGTTAGGGGGCAATATTATATACATATAGTTTTGACCATAGTTTTCATACTCGTACTTGGCCAATACTCGAGAGATCCAAAAAAAATTGACTCGATAATACTTGGCAACTTAAAAAATACCTAAATTTCTTTAAAAACATAAATTTTATACAAAATATAGTTACAAAATGTATCAAATGAGTTTGTAAAACATTGGGGAATTGTTTTCTATTAGATTTGAATAGAAATAGAGTACAAAATTGCATCATCATGTGAATACAATAGACAAGTGATAAGTCTTAGGAATTTATGATGATTATAATTAAAAATTATCATCATAAATTGCATATCTATGCAAGTGACAAATTACATTAATTACAATTTTTCCTTCTTCGTTCTAATGAAATATTGAGATGTCTAATACCTCTTCTAGTCCCCACACTTAGTTGTGAGTGCTCGGTCCTCCTGTAACGCCAGCTACTCTTGTCGCTCCACCTTGGTAGTAGATGGCGGTGGTTTCCATGCTACATGTTTGACATCATCTCCAAAAATGGCATCCAATCCAATATCATCTGCTTTTGCTTTTAGCTCTATAGCTTCCCTCTCGAAAGCAACAATCTCGTCCTTTGTGAACATGGGGATTTTCTCTGTTCTTGCACAATTTAGTTGTTGCGTGGATCAATCTCATCCACATCAATAGACTCCAACGATGTGTCATCAACCTTTCTTGTGTGAAGCCGAAGATTATATTGCACAAAAACTAGGTCATTGAGGCATTGAGTCAACTTGTTTCACTTCTTCATGTTAATAGCCTCAAACAAACCGATAAGATATTTGCATATAATAAATGAATAAGCTGAATAATATGCAGAATATAACACAACACAAGAGATATTTGTGGGCCAAGATGCCCAAATATTCAATATATGCAGAATAATACCCTTAAGGTAGGGCAACACCATACAATTCTCCTTAAGGAGTAACTCCACAATCTCCCAAGATGGGAATCCACTTCGAGGGGGACACCTCCAATATACCTCTATCAAGTAAAAGACTCAACTCATACATCCATGACATAACTCATATCCTTTATATAGACATACATTACTCTTAATGGATGGGTAACACCTAATCCCAATGTAGGCCGACTCATTACCCAATATAACTAATTCCTATGTGACCCCATATATTATAAACATATAACTAAGGGGGATGTGTGCCACATGTCGGCATCTCCATCAACCCATATACATTATAATATCATATCCCAAGGTACATAACATTCCCTCCTTGACATGTTTTGTCCCCAAACATAAGAAGAAACCATATAGTGAGTGTGCTTTAAATCATTGCACACTTGTTGCCATGCTCGATCATCCAACCACCCATATGAAATCTTAGTGGGTGATACTTCTCCAAACTTGATTCCATATTCCATTGCACTCCTTTGATTCCATCCATGTCCATATTTGTTCCTCCTCGGCATCCATGCATATCCATAATAATTATTCATGTGATTCCATGTCATATAATTGTTGCTCCATTGATGCCATGTATAGCCATAATGATTGCTCCTCCAATTCCCTATATATTGTTATGTCCCCTTTTTGGAACAAACCGGAAAATTAGCCAAATCTGAAAATAAAAATCTGAATCTTACATTTCAACCATAAACCCTCAACAAAAGCACTGAAATCTGGAACTTACTATTTTTAGTAAGTTCGTCAAAACCCTAGGCTGAAATATTCAAAATTCCATAACTTTTGATTTACAACTCCGAATTGCATGAAACGAAAGGGAAATGATAGATATTAATTAGGAGCAAATTTCTGTACAAAAAAACCACGAAAATACGGAAAACCTGATTTTTAAATCCCGAAATACAGCTGCAGCATCAAACCCTCATAACTTGCAAAATACTTATCCGAAAATTATGAACCATAGCTCAAAACAAAGCATAAATTATAAGGAAAATTATGAGATCAATTTTAGAATTTTGCATCCACGAATGCCATGCTAAAAAGTCACCTGAAACTCCAAAACAAGTCGCTGCCCTAATTTTGGGAAATTAGGTAAATAACAAAAATCTTCATAAATTCATATCTTGAGCAATACTTGGAATTTTGACACGAAATTACCCTTGTTGGAAAGCTTGGACAAAGAGCTTTCCAATGAACATAAATTCATCAAATTCCAACCAACAAAATTTTCTAGAAATGCAACAGAAATTTTCAGCAAAGTCGCCACTTTCCAAAATGACAAAAATAAATATCAAGTCTTCAAATCTTCAATGACAAAGTCTTCAAAATGATCTACTTCAATTACAAATCGAATGAGAGAGAGCACAATGAAAATCTAGGGCATACATCCCATTTCTCTAAGTATGGAGAGACATAAATGATCAAATCAACATGCGTCTAACAATGATCCCAACACTCCTTTTATAAGCAAGGAGGCACAAAATTCGAAATCCCTAGGAAAGGGAAATTATAAATCGAATGAGAGAGCACAATGAAAATCTAGGGTATACATCCCATTTCTCCAAGCATGGAGAGACATAAATGATCAAATCAACATGCGTCTAACAATGATCCCAACACTCCTTTTATAAGCAAGGAGGCACAAAATTCGAAATCCCTAGGAGAAATTATTAAATAAAAGCAATTTATTTCCCTAGATGTGGCGTCCCCTTTTCAAAGGGTGATTTTATCAATAAAAACTACTTAAATATTTATTTAATTAATTCCCCATTTAATTTTTATATTTTGGGAATTAAAGTAAATAATCTTCACAATTAAATAATTAAATAATTATTGCTTGAATAATAATATTTAATTATTCAATAAAATTGTTCCCCTTACAACACCCCAAAGCCCACGGGAAAGATAGGGGTCTTCAAAATGGGGACATTACATATATCTATATAGATTGTTGCCCTCATGTGTCTTAACATGTCTCCATGATTGTTTCCTCTCATGATGATGTCGGTGTCTATATGGTGCAACCTTAGTATCCTCAACCTTATTAACCTTTTCCTCAAATTTCCTTTCCTTTTCCACCTTTTTGTTTGCTATTTCTTTTTTATCCTGAGTACATGAATTATTTTCTTCTTTTTCATCATGTTCTCCTTCTGAATCATCCTTATTCCCTTCTTCACCATCTTCAAATTCATACTCATGCTCCATCTTGACATTACTTTTTTTCTTGCTAAGTGTGATATCCTGCAATATAATTTCTTTTGCACATAAATATTAATTGTTCCCAACGTCTCTAACCAGGGATATCCATACCATCCATATCTAAAACATAAAAATCTGAATGCAAAACATATTTATCCATAGAAAACTTTAAATCTTCAAAAACTTGAATCTTCTTACCATCCACTTGAGATTCCTTGATATGCTTTTCTTGAACATGCTATGTACCTTGGGATATGATATTATAATGTATATGGGTTGATGGAGATGCTTTGACATGTGACACACATCCCCCTTAGTTATAATATATGAGTTCACAAAGGATTTAGTTATATTAGGTAATGAGTTGGCCTACATTGGGATTAGGTGCTACCCATCCATTAAGAGTAATGTATGTCATGCATGTTTGAGTTGATTCTTTTTCTTGGTAGAGGTATATTGAGGTGTCCCCCTCGAAGTGGATTCCCATCTTGGGAGATTGCGGATTTACTCCTTCCTTAAGGAGCATTGTATTGTGTTGCCCTACCTTAAGGTCTTGTTTTGCATATATTGAATATTTGGTTATCTTGGTCCACCAATATCTTTTGTGTTATCTTTTGCGGATCATTCATTTATTATATGCAAATATCTTATCAAGTGGTATCAGAGCATTGATCCCGGAATTTGTGGGATGAAACCCTAATTTTAGTGATTCACCTATATTTTGAGACCAAACTTGGCTTATAATGCTATGTACCTTGGGATATGATATTATAATGTATATGGGTTGATGGAGATGTTGATATGTGGCACACATCGCGCTTAGTTATAATATACGGGGTCACATAGGAATTAGTATTAATGGATGTATCACCTATAATGTTATGTACCTTGGGATAAGATATTATAGTTTATATGGGTTGATGGAGATCTTTGACATGTGGTACACATCCCCCTTAGTTACATGTTTATAATATATGGGGTCACATAGGAATTAGTTATATTGGGTAATGAGTTGGCCTACATTGGGATTGGGTGTTGCCCATCATTTAAGAGTAATATAATGTCTATATAAAGGATGTATCATTATGAGTATGTCATGGGATGTATGAGTTGATTCTTCTACTTAGTAGAGGTGTATTGGAGGTGTTCCCCTCGAAGTGGATTCCCATTTTGGGAGATTGTGGAGTTACCCCTTAAGGAGCATTGTATGGTGTTTCCTACCTTAAAGGTATTATTCTGCATATATATTGAATATTTGGGCATATTGGCCCACCAATATCTCTTGTGTTGTGTTATCTTTTGCAGACTAATCATTTATTATATGCTAGTATCTTATCAAAACATGTAGATGTTGAGTTACATCCATATTGGTGAAGTTATATTTGCTGCTGCTAGGGTTTATGGAAACAATTACCTTTCTCCTTTGAATGCACCCTTCAAACTGAAATATTGAAGCTTCCTTCCGTGGAGATTGATCCGTAAACTACCTCTTTAAAACAATGAACAGATCCTGTTTAAGTGATAATGAATGAACAATCTAACTAAGTTCATTAACCAACATGTTTAGGAAAGAAACATCTATACAATACTGAAACATGGGAAAATTGCAAGACAAGGAGACAATAAAAGTTATCCTGGAGACACCCAATGTGGGAAGAACTCCGATTTGGGTAAGCAATTGCTTCCCTTCACTATGCAAATCTCCAAATAATACAAGTTTACTATCATACAATGACCTTCAAGAAAGATTTCAACTCCTACTAGTAGAACTTGCTCACAATCCTCATGAAGAAAGAACTCAGCTTTGTTATGAACAAAATAAGAACTATCTCAACTTTCTCTCTTGCTCACACTTGAATTCACCTAAAAACACTTGCCTAAAATGATCAAATGCATGCATATTTATAGTTGCTTTTCCCAAGGACGAGATGGAAAGACAAAGTGAACCGTTTGGAAGCCAAAAATTTGCAATCTGTTGAGTTTCCCGAGTTTGGCATCATTGGGACAAGACCACCAAGAAAAAGCAGTGAGCGGTTGCACAATTGCGATCCTCAGTAACAGCAGGTTGTCAGGTAACCGCCACTCTTGATTGCAGTAACACATCCAGAAAACTCTTGAACAGAGCAACGATGGCCCACATATGTCATTCAAAGGTGTTCGGATCACCCTTAGCTTTGACTGAGGACTATCTTCTCGAATAAAGAACATGCTTTGAGAATCTATAATACAAGTATCAAACATGGAGAATACATAGAATTGGGTAGCTCATGTCCATTTTTAGATCAAAGATGCATTATCTGAACTTGTATCTTGATATGTCGTCTCTCCTTCTGAATCCTGCATAACTTCTTCATGATCAACTTTGTCTTCTTCATATTCTTCATCTTCTTCATCAGAATATTCTTTTTCATCCTCATCTACAACATCCTCTTCTTCATCTTTTTTGGCCCATCGATCTAAGAAAACTGTTCCATTTCCCTCCCAAGACCAATATGGCATCTCTCGTTTCACTTGATGATACCACCAAGGTTGTGTTAGACCACCAAACCAAATTGGAAAAGCAAGATCTAGAAATCTATCTGAAAAAATATTTCTCTTTAAATTATATGCACCATTCTCTAGCATTAATTGCACCGTCACCATTTTTTTTTAATCCCATGATTGACAAAAACTAGGATTTTAAGAACTTGTCCTATCCCTTTCGGCTAGAGGCCGGCCAAAACTCAGAAAATATAAAACATAGACCCCAATTATATTTTTGAGAGCTTTCCGAAAATGTAATTTTTTCGGAAAATTCCTAATATTTCGGCCTATGGAGCAAATTTGTGAAAAATCATAATCCTGCAATAACTTTCACAAAACAGATCCAAACTTTTTGAATTTTTAGGGTTTCACCAAGAAATATATTCACCTCAACCCAAAAATTTCAATAAATAATTCGCCAAAATTCGAAAGATATAGATGAAACATGAAAATTAGGGTTTCAACACTAAACTTGACATATCTTTCGCAAAACAGCTCCAAAAAATCTGAAATTTTGAGGGAATATTATTTGCATGATTGCTTCACTTCACATAAAATATCTCTGAAAAATTCAAAGTCAATCTCAACATATAGGCGAATCACCAAAATTAGGGTTTCATCCCACAAATTGCCCAGATCGATGCTCTAATACCACTTGATAAGATCTTTGCATATAATAAATAAACAAGCTGAATAATATGTAGAATATAACACAACACGAGATATTTTTGGGCCAAGATGCCCAAATATTCAATATATGTAGAATAATACCCTTAAGGTAGGGCAACACCATACAATGTTCCTTAAGGAAGGAGTAACTCCATAATCTCCCAAGATGGGAATCCACTTTGAGGGGGACACCTCCAATATACCTCTACCAAGTAGAATACTCAACTCATACATCCATGACATAACTCATAATGATACTCATATCCTTTATATAGACATACATTACTCTTAATGGATGGGTAACACCTAATCCCAATGTAAGCCGACTCATTACCCAATATAACTAATTCCAATGTGACCCCATTTATTAAAAACATATAACTAATTATGGGGATGTGTGCCACATGTCAAAGATCTCCATCAACCCATATACATTATAATATCATATCTTAAGGTACATAACACAAACTCCATTGCGCTCACATTCGGAAGCCTTATAAGATTGAGGTAAAATTCAAAGGGCTAGCTTTTGAATATTTGAGGTATTTCCACCCCAATCTTCCCACCAAGAACCTACAAACAAGATAATCAAAATTTTGTAAGTAATTAATAATTTTAAATTTGTAACTTGTAACATATAAGTAAATACTCTAATTTTTGTTACTTGGTGGTTGGGTGGACCCCCTCGAACAACATATCCCGAAGAAAAGAGCCTCCCTAACATGTTTGTAATTCTACAACTCTAAAATAATGAGGTCCCTCACCTCAACCTTTGGTGTCATCCTCTCAATGCATGTTGAGAGGCCCTCCATAACCTCCTGTTAACATTTGTGAAGCCATCGGAGAAGAAAAACATAGGGTTGAGGTAGTACCCCATTGCATGAATGGGTTGGGAGAGTTGATTGTTCCACCTCTTATCAATTAGCTCCCAAAAGGGATTTAATTTGGCTATATCCCCTTATAATAGTTTTGGATGGCCTCTTTGGCCCTATTTGTGGCCTGATAAATGTATCTCGTTGTGTTTTACTTCCCATCAATCATGCGCAAAAGCCTCACCAAAGTTTTCAACACTTAACAAATTAAATTTTAAAGATACTAACTCACAATTATTGTAAATAACAATACATTTAAAAAATGAAAATAAAGGAATTGACTTGAAATTTAAATTGAAGTTTGAAGTTTCTATGATGATCTTTGCAACTCTCTTCACAAAGACATCATCACAAACTGTCTTTGTGAAGACATCAGTTGCGAGGGCATGGAATACAGTCGCGAGGGCACGAACAAGTTCCCTTTGTGATTGCTCCTCCCTCAAAAATTGGTAGGGCCACAATGGTTGCTGTTATCGTTTTGCTGGGCTAACGATTTCAACGATTTCGTGGACATTGTGGTTGCCATTCCTCAATACAGGTCACAATTTTCAACATTACAGTTTCTGCCCAATCTTTGTGGAATCTCTGTTTTCTGTGAAGTCCTTCTGTTTATGGTCATGCAGCTCTAATGCCCGCAGGCAATTCATCTTCCAGCCCTCTTGTTATCTCACTCCTACAAACTATCCCCCCAATACGCCTGTTATACTCTAATATCCCTCTTATGGGATCAATGGGAAATGACAATCAAACAAGTAGAATCAACTCCAAAGAATTATCAAACTCAGTCAACAAGGATTATGGAATAAATTTTGCAATAATCAGCGATCAAATTTTCACATTCCCTTCATATAATATCAATGAAATCTTCCTACAAGCTGCTGCTATAAATTCAAACACTGCTGCCACAACATAAAAATGCTTCACTAGATCAACTTGAAATACCAATCAGCAAGAATAACTCAGTATACTGCACAAGACTGCTGCTCTAATCCAAATATAGACTGCTGCCCTAAATACTGATCACCCTTCAAATCAACCAAGAAGTTCGAAGTCGCTGGAAACTGCTCCTTTAAATGCTCATGAAATCAGATCCAACTCCACCTATAGTTCGCTGCACAAGGGCTTTGATCACCAAACAAGCAAGCATAGATTTTGTGGTTAAGGAACACTACAAAAATCAGATCCAATCTCTATATACAGGTCGCTGCAAAAGGTGGCTGCCAATCACTCTAATCGCTGTTCACAAACATTCAAAATAGGCACCAAATATAAATCTGAATTCCTCCTAGAACAGGTCGCTAATCATGGAGTCAATCAGCCAATAGAAAGGATGAGTTCGCTGCCGAAGAATACCTAGGAATCACCTTCAAACAGATCGCTGCCGGAAGAGCATTCAAAACACATATTGAACCCAATCGATTCACTTAATAAATGCTCAGAAATGTATCCCAGTTAGATCTGCAACGAGAGACCTCAAATCACCTTCATCATATGCAAATTATAGTTCGCCACGACTGGGATAAGTCAGCCACAAACAAGATATTCAAATTACTAAGAATTGCTGCCAAAAATATATGTTTTGCACACAAATATGAGCCTCTCAAAGGAAGTCGATGGAACAAGAGGGAACAACAGACTTATATGGATGAAGATCAGATTAATAATCACAATATTTCATCACTAACAGGTCTCCAAGCAAGTCACCAACAACAGTATAGTAAGAGGGTTTTGCCAGTTAATATTTTCCACCAAAATGCATAGCTACAGCCAACCTAATATTATAATAAATTGCGCCAAGCATAGGAGGTTCAATATCTGAATAAATCGCTGCCAAAGGGGATGTAAACACTAGCAAATATGGTATTTTCCCTCCTCAAACAGTTGCTACAGTATTCGCTACAGTAATGGCTGCCAAGAGAAAGATTCATTCATGCACAACAAAGAGAATATACTTTGCAAAAGATATCTTCAATTAATTCTTCAACAACAATAGAGAGATACTTCAACAACGAAAGAGAGAGAGAGAGAAAACATCAGATTTGGGCATACACCCTTCTCCACGCAGGGAGCCAAATATCAATAATTCATCAAAGATAACATCCTAAGGAAATGCGACCCCTCTTTTATAGAAATAAGAGGTGCGATCTCCAATGATCAATCATTTAATGTCTCTCCTAAAACATCATTAAAAATAAAAATATTTAATAAACTCCTAACTTGTGCATTTTATTTAATTTCGTAATTTAATATTAAGAAATTCCTATCCTATGTGCATTTTTTCTAAACTATCCAGAAGCTCCCACTTGTAGTGCTAGGCATACCAAGGGGTTACATTGCTAAAAAGAGTGAACTGACATATATTGGTAATGTCTCGGAAAAAAGGGACATTACAGACCTCCCCTCTTGGAGATTGTTTGCCCTCAAGCAATGATACACTCATAGGTCCATGTGCCATGCACACAAAAGAGAATGTGGTGGTGCCTCCAAAGTCTCGAACCAGTGCCGGTCAAATGGTGAAGTATTGGGAAGAACTTGTTGGCTTCCTTTGTGACAACCCAAACATGCGTGAGATCAACTCCAAAGTAGTAACTCCAAGGGATAGTGTCTTCATCATAGGATGCGGGGCCAAAAATAGAATGGGCTTTGCTAAGCCCTAATGTTGCCCACTTAATGATGCCTTCGTGAAAAGTGAAGGACAACAAATGCTCCTCGTGCTTCTTTATTCCTGCACATGAAACAAACATGTTAGAAAAACAAGTGTTAAAGAACACTTTTCTTGCTTCCTCTTGATGTCCCCGTGGCATGGATGATTCACAACTCATCCTCATACATGGGCTGCCCCCAAACTCTGTCATGTTATCCCAAATGCTACTGTAGGTGTGCATATCCTTCCCAAAAATCAGCACTAAGGTGGCTGGTATCCATCCCAAAGTAACCATGCATAGGCCAATGGTGATCACCAACAACAAGTCCATCCACTTCATGGCTAAAAACTCAACTGTAGAAGTGATAAGGGGGCTGGAAATAATGATAACAAACATGAAAATGATGGGACAGCAGTTATCATTCTTCAAAATTTTTACCCCAATATGAAGGAACAACAAACTAGTTGAGGAAAATGACTCCATCATGACTGAAATTTCACTCCCAACTCTAGCCAACCTTCCATCTAGGTGAGTGTAAATCATGCAATGAGGGATAACCAATTTGAAACACAACTTGCTCTTACTCATGCCAAGTACACCATCAAAGTATTGAATAACAAAATCCATAGTGGCTGTCCTAACAAGTTCTTTAAACTGAAAATCATCATTATTACTCAAAAAAGTACCTATGGATAATGCTGAAATTCCTCAAGAGCTGCTCGACAGAGTGCAGCGAATGGAAATTGTGAACTAGGCCCTGCACATGAAGTGTGCATTCTCACCCACCGGGTCACAGCAGTGGAATCAGAGAATGCTATTTTAAAAGAACAGGTTTCCAACAACACAGACAAACCCAACCATCATAGTGACATCATTCATGCTGAGATTCTCGACCTCAAGAATAAGCATGAGGAAATCAGAATCCAACAAGCTTCCATCCAACAGGAAACAAAACAAAAATCAAATCTTGGGCGCAGGTGGCTAGTGTTAAGGACACCCCGCCTTATGGCAATGGTGGAGGAGGTTGTCCATGCTAAATTTGTGGAGGAACGCACGAGAAGGGAACGTGAATTGAATCTTAAAGTAAGAGGGCTCCCCTCTAGTTAGCAGGACCCCCTGATGGTCGGGAACTCCTTTCTCAAAGATACTCTAGGCATACATGATATTACTCTGGATAGAGCTTGGCTAGGTTACGAGTCTACCCTTTTTCTTCGGTTCAGGTCAGCAACAGATAGACTCAAGGTGCTCAAAGCAAAAAACTACTATTCTCTCTTCCCAATAAGATCTTCCTTGACGAAGATCTCACCAGTCACAGTAGCAGAGCTCAGACGTTCCAGGGAACTGGTTATGGCTGCACGAAAGGAGGGGAAGTGGGCCGTTATCAGGAACCTTCGCGCAGTTGTCAGAGATTCTCCCCCCTGGTTGGGAGTCTCGGCCGGGGCTCCCAAATGATGGGCTAGGTGGGAGGGGCGGCAACACGCAGAGGCTTGTACATGAGGTGTTGGTACAGAATGGCTCCTTTTGGTTATCGCCCGACCTCCTTTGTGACGCTCTTGGATCAGTTGACATCCTTTTTGTCTTGGAGACTCATGAGAGTCTGTGCGGCCTCTCCTTGGGATCACGGGTTGCTAGTGGTATTCATCCTAGAGACAGGAGACTAGGAGTTCAGGGGGTGTCAGAGGTTCAGGAGGCGTAGCATGTCTGTACAAAGATTCCCTCTAGAGCGGGATTTCTTTGGTCGCCCAGGATGAGTTTTCCAGATTCCTTTGGGTTCGGTTTTGGGGTGCTGGCCACCAGTTCAGGGATATCTACTTTGTAGTTTGTTTTTTCCCTCCAGCTTCCTTTTCCTATGCCATTTATAATGGCCCCAGTGACGATCTTTTTCATTACCTGTACGATAGTGTCGTTCAGTACTCGGTGCTTGGGGATGTTTTCCTTCTGGGGGATTTCAACGCCCGTACCAAAACCCATCAGGTACCTCTCCACGACCGCACAAAAGACACCTTTTGTACTCAGGCAGTGGATCCCGAGAACATTGGTCTACACAGGACTTCTGAGGATGATTCAGGGCCCCTCACTGCTTATGGTCGGCACCTCTTGCAGCTTGGGGAATCACATGGGTTATTGATCCTCAACGAGATCAACTGCTTTCCGGATTCCCATTTCTTCACTTGTCGGCCTCACAGAGGGGGCGAGCGTTGTGGATTATATCCTTTCTAGCCAACACTCCTTGTCCCTCACCAGCCATTTCTCTATCCCCCATCCCCCTCGCCGACCATGCTCTTCTCTCTCTCTCTCTCATTTCATGTTGACATTCCCCCTTATTTCCATTCCCTCCCTTCAAGCCCTCCCTCGTACTACATTTCGGTTTGATGACGGGGATCCCGACACCTTTTCCTCCCACATTCGGCAACTTCTCCCTTCTGGGCCCTAGTTCTTGTCCCTAGATAGTGTTGAAGCCAAGTATGCTTGCCTATCTTCCATTATCTGGGAAGCGGCCCTTGTTTCCTTTCCCAATGCCACCCGGTCTTCCTCCACTTCCCATCACCACAAAGCTTGCCCCATGAACAAGTGGTATGATGATGAGTGCAAATCCCTACACCGCCTAGTTCGGTTGGATTTTTCCCAGTCTCGTTCCTCATACCCTACATTGAAAACCTCCTACCATTGTCGTCTTCGCATGCAAAAATGCCTTTTCATTGCCCAACGTCGAAGAACCTTGTGTGCTTCCCTTCGACACTCTCCTAAGTAGTTTTGGCGCACCATTTTCCCTCGTCATTCCCCTCTCCCCGAGCTCAACCCCAGCTCCATGTTCTCTCACACTTCCCAACTCTATGACTTCCCAGGGCAGCCACACATCCAGGTTGATAACCCGCCCTCTCTGTGCAACTTGTTTACGTACGGGAAGAAGATCAGGGAAGCTATCAGAGTGATGAATAGTAGTAGGGCTGCAGACGAAGAGGGGTTCCAGGCTGAATTCTTTAAGTATGGTTTTGAGGGATTTGGTAGTTTCTTGGTTGATCTCTTCAACCACGTGGTTCGTTCTGGTTTTCCGCCGGTTTGGTCACACCATTCCATCCACCCGATTCACAAGTCGGGCCCTAGGTCGGACCCCAACAACTACAAAACCATTATGGTTGGCCATACTTTTTCCAAATTATATGCTATTGTTCTCCACATGCACTTTCGAGGAGTTGGAGCATAGGCACCTCAGAGCTAAGGGGCAAGCAGGCTTCCGCCCTGACCACCAGACTATTGATCACATCTTTACTCTTCGGGCTATTATTGAGGAGGCTTGTCATCGCTCGTCGAAAGTCTATTGCTGCTTTGTAGACTTTCGAAAAGCTTTTGACTCCATTCCACGGGCGGCGCTCTTTGAGACTCAGAGACATTGGGATTTCCGAGATCCTTCTCACGACCATCATGCGTCTCTACGAGACAGTTTTGGGTCGCCTCCGCACGCCTCTCATGGGAGTCAAATTTCATCAAGAGTACTATCGGAGTCAAACAGGGGTGTCCCTTGTCCCCCACTCTTTTTGGGATTTATATTGATGAGCTTGAGTCCTTCATGAGCATATTCAAGATGGTGACGGTTGCCTTCTTCACCAGGTTTTGATATCCATTCTTTTGTTTGTCGATGATGTGGTTCTCTTAGCCTCCTCCCTGAGGGGTTGCAGAGGCAGCTGGATGCCCTGGATTTGTTTTGTGGCTTCCGACAATTGACGGTTAACTTGGGAAAAACCAAGGTTATGGTCTTCAATGGTTTGAAGACCTCACACCTTCACTTCTTCGGGGGAGGAGATTGAGATCACCAACTCTTACACCTATTTGGGGTTCAGTTTTGGCCCGTGCTTTAGTTTGAGACAGGCCTTCTAGCCTCGTGTCAACAAGGGCTATGGATCCTTAGCCCTTCTTGAGAGATGTTTTCGCCACCACTTCCAGGACATTTCATCTAAAATGTCCCTCATGGACTCCCTCATTCGACCCACTGTGCTCTATGGTTATGTTGCTGGGGCCCTCCTTATCAAAGACTGACTGGGCTTCATTGAGCGAGTTCACACACTCCTTCGCCGGTTCATTAGATGCAAGCAAACAATTCCCAACACATCATTTTGGCAGAGTTTGGTGCTCGTCCTTTTAGATTGGAGACCATGTTTGACCTGATCTCTTTTCTACACTGCATCAAAGGCTTCGACTCGGTTGAGGGACGTAACAAGTTCCCATACTTGGCCTATCGTTCCTCGGAGGCCATTGCTCTCTCGAGGCCATTGCTCTCTTTGGTATTCAAGTTTTCGTTTTTGGGCCGCATTTGGTATTTAGATGGATCGTCTTCCTCCCTTCCAGTATTCCCTTAATGCTCGGCCACCTTCTACCTACTAGACAAGTACTTGAACAGGTTTATTAGAGAGGATATCTACAGGCAGTTTATTCACACCACTTGGGTGAACCCTCAAGGGGGGCTACGCCCTAAAATGGCCTTTTATGCGGAGCACTTCCTGGAGTTGAGGGATGGTCTCATTGTCCGTCTCGCAGTACACTCTCTGTCACTGGATGCATGCCCTTCGTATCCCCTTTGGCCAGATCAAAGTTGGTTCCCATAGACTCGGTGCGAGATGGATCATCACCTTGATCGCTCTCGATAGGACTTGTTTGCTTTGTAGCCTTCAGGAGACCAAGACAGAGATGCACTTCATTTTCCGATGCCCCCTTTATTATGAGATCAAAGGGAGATTCTATTGTCTTTTTAGGAGGGCACAAACTCTTTCGGACTTCTTCAGGTATGAGGACCAGAAGTGTCTAGCCTTATACATACAGGAGGCCATGAGGCTTCGTGAGCACACTCTTCAGCCACCTTCCAGCCGGATTCTACCCAACGGATCACTTCCTTCTTCACAACGCTACCTTCAGTGAGAGGTACTAAGCGCCAATGTGAGACTTGCTCCGCTTCTCACTGCAGATCTGTTCATCCCAGGGACACCATCCATAGTTCCCGAGCCATCACATTCAGGTCCTCACTAGGTCCGGCACCAGGCGACAGACTAGATCTACCAGATCTTTGAGATATAGTACGACGTCCAGACAACAACATAGTAGACGGCCCCTGCACTCCGCCGCTTCTTTTTCTAGTCGTCAATCCATCCAGAGTTTCTTCCAGTCGGCCTTGAATGTTAGGGGAGCTCCCTGATGGACTTTCTTCTTCGCCTCTCCTTGACCTTCTTCCCTCTCTTCTTCTCGCTTGCATTCCCACACCGGGTTTGGGTTCGTGGGATGGCTCTTCCCATTCTTGTCGCCTTTTTAGGCTTTTTGTATTTTCTTTGTACTGTTCTTTCTCGGGAACCTTTTGGTTCTCTTGCTTTGTATTTACGCTTGTGGGCCTTTTCAGTCCCATTGACCTACTTTTGTGGTCATTCGTTGGACATTAATATATTTATCTTATCTTATCTTATCTCCCTTAACTTTCTTTGACTATGGTGAGTCTAGCCATGCTTGACCCACAAACACTTGCTTGAACAATGTCAACAAACTATAAATACTTTCTGCAATGTTAGGAAGTTAGTTGCGAGTCTCGTGACATGCGCTTGCACAAGCTCTTTCCCCTTGGTGTGTTCTTTCATCAAGCTCGGAACTCAAGGGTGATTATATATGTACTTGGTTATATTTATTTCATCTTTTATAAATGGTCTCACCCAATCATTTTTGTCTATGTATTCCAAAATAAAGCAAAGCAATGGCCGCACATGGGGTCCAAAAGAGTGATGAATGTGTCGTTTGTAGTAGTCTCCCAACCACCACATATCCTTCTACATTGTCGGTGACAACTTGCGTAACATTCACAATACCCACATCTAAGAGAGCCTCCTCTAACATAAGGCTAAATTTTTTTGCATGCTTTACTATGTTAGAGGCATCAATTGACTTGAAAAAAACTCTCTCACCATTTGAAACCCCTAAAAAAATGACGAGTGCGCGGTTCCTTCTATTTGTCCACCCATTTGAAAGAATGGTGCATCCGTATTTTGTCATTGCTTTCTTTGATCTTTTAGGATTGACTTTGTATTTACAACCCCAACCTCGGAGTAATTTCCGACTTAAGATTCTTAAAAGGGTGCCTACTAGCCAAGCCAAGGCGGGTGGAGTGGGAATGTCCAGAGAGTATCAAAGAGTATAGGGCCCTAGTACCTTGTACCCTTTCCTTAACTATCAATGCCATCATAAAATACTCCTAGTATGGGCTCTTTGCCACATTGAAGGGAAGGTTGTCGTAGTACCAGAAATTTGCACATGCTTTATTTGCTTCCTCGTGCACATCCTTGTTCCAACTTGTACCTTGCAGTGAAAGGTTGTGCCCTAGGTATGTTTCTAGGTACAAAAACTATGTATCCCTTTTCTTGAACTCAATGAACTAGATGTGTCTTGTATTCGTGGACCATAACTAGAGCCCACAATTATTGCCACATCTCCCTTTGTTTCCTCTTCCATTTCAGGTCTAATGGTTGCTGCTATGGCTGCTTGCACCCTTGCCTCTGTATTTTCTTCTCATCCAATGCTGCTAGCTCTACCTTCATCTATCCTTGTGCCTCTTCCGTAACATTAGGACATACCGTGACGTCACGGAAAACAATACGTGCACGATGATACTTGAGGCGGTTGATTCCTCCAAAAACCTTCCTCCTGCAAATTTTGCAAATTCTAGTCCCCGAAACCACTCCACGTCTGGCGTACTTCCAAGCAGAGTATGGGAATTAGTGTGAATGCTTCTTCTTTACTGATTTTGAACTTGATACCGAACCTAATGTGGAGCCGGATGCCATTGTATGCTAAATTCTAATCTGCAACATGTCTAAAAAAGATTTAAAAAATAAAAAAAAGTAAATTTAATTAAAAGCAACAATAAAAACTGTAAAAAAATTAAAAAACAACATTAAAACCCTATGTAATTGTAATCGTAAACCCTACAAACAAGAATAAATTCCCAAAAAATAATAAAAAAACATTTAAACAATACATTCCAGAAATTTTGTTCATTAACAATGATAAACAAGCATAAATAACAATTAAAATCAATCGGAATTGAATGAAATGCATTCAAACTTGCAAATCATATTTGGATATAATATATAAAGAATTTACATGCTTGAAAAGAAGAAAAAAAAGAACTAACCTCCGTATGAAATTCTTCTAATTTGCTATAAAATCTCTTCAATTTATTCAAAGGATGCTCAATAGTTGTGTGATTATAAGTGAGGGAGCGTGAAACTTTTAAAAGACAAAAAGAACAAATTTTGTGTCTATTTTCTGCATTTTTGTAGCGTACTCACGTTTTTGCCACATTTGATGAGTCCACAGGGAAAACTCGTTGGTTTTGGAGAGTAATCGACGAGTTTTTCGCAAATACTTGGCGTTTTTTTGGCGAGTTTTTTGGGCGAGTACTCACCTAGGTTAAAAATGGCGATTACTTAATATGTAAACTATGGTTTTGACAAAGTTATCCCAAGTGCAATATGGTCATACTTTTGTTCAAACCGGAACCGTAAGATTCCCATTAGTGAAAGACCGATATAGACATCTTGAACACTATTAAGATCATCTTCGACGTTAGTTAAGTGGTTCGTAGAGTAGGCCTCTAATTGTTGAACCAAATCATCCAATGTTGTGGCATCCATCTTGCCTTGAAATACATGAATGTCCAAATTGAATTGGACTTTGAAAGGGAAGATGTTGAAATGTGTTAGAAGGCACATAGGATTAGGGAATCAAACTGCATCATGAGTTTGGCCAAAGAGTACAATGTGATTCTCCTTGAGCATTCCGAATGAGTTCTTTGGACGTTTGGGAGTCATTGTTCTTCTGAACTCGGTCATCTTACTCTTGCCTCGGTGTTCTTTTGAATGTTTTGATTCGAGTGGTTGCGCTCCTTCCTTTTGCTATCGTGCGTGAGTAAGAATTTTCTCTAATACCATTGATCCACACTATATGGCTTGGTATGGGGGTGCAAAGGACAACCTAGTAAACCAGCTAGTAATGTATTGGGTTATAATGTGAACATGCAATTAAAACTAGAGGCAATAAACATTACACATTCATATGGCAATAGAGCGAGTTAATGTGCTTCTATTCAAATGAAACGAACAGTATAATATTTATGTGTACAATGACCTAGAATTCTAAAAATGAGGAATCCCGTGATCAAAAGGGGGAGACAGCTCCCAACTAATTTTCTTAGACACGAATGCGAGAATGCATGAGCGAACATTATTCTTGACCTTGGGGTTGAATGGTTGCACTTATACATCACTAGAAAGTAGTTTCAAAAGAAGATGACTACACGATGGTTCAACTTCTCCAATAGATGACAATTTTCCTTCTTGTGTACGTGTCGATTCAATTCTAGGTGTGTGTAATGTCCCTCTTTCTCGAATAGTTTGGTCGAAGACCTTTGGCCTGTTTTGTCTACCTGACGGCCAAGGGGTGTTTTCAAGGGTGACTTCGGTTTATTATTTTTATTATATGGTGCTCAAAATAAAGTAAAATATCATTTAAGCACATTAATGAATTAATAGAAGCTGTTTAAGTGACTTTGACTTAGGAAAACGCATTTAAATAAATAAATAAATTATTTAAAGTGTCTTCCTAGCCAAAAATGCGACTTGGTGGGAAAAGGAAAACTAATTAATTAAAAATTAATTATGAGGATTGGGAAAAAGTGCGACTTGTTTCTTTGGAGGGTTTTTTGGCTATAAGGGAAAAATGCGACGTGGGGAAAGGGCATTCAGATAATCATTATTTTTACCCTACAGTGCTATTAGCTTGAGCTTTGTAGACAAAATCCAAGGACGGAAACCCTCTGGATTATTCCTCTTGTGGACGGAAACCCCAGGAGCAGTGAGAGAAGTTTCCATCCAGGAATCTTCATTGTTTACACAGGTTATTCATATTTCCAGCAGTTTTAGAGAAAAGAATAAATTGCAGCAGTGGCCATTTGTACAACTTCCAGAGTGGGGCGACTTCTTCTACAGTTGTTTATTGTTGTATCAGAGGTATTCTTCATGATAGATATTTATTGTAATTCCCAGCAGCAAATATATCAAATCGATTAGGGTTTGAATCATTTACAGTGGGTTTTTGGACAATCTTTATTATTAAATCTATCTGCAGATTTATATTTGTATTGCCGTAATATTTAGCATCAGAAATCATTATTAAATACACGGCTGAAATGTTTATGAAGAAATCTGCCTGTTAAACCCTAGGCGCCTTTTCTGTATTCACCCGGATTGCGGGGTTTTGCTTTATTTAATTTATCTATGCAGTTTTAGTGTGGTGTTCTATGAATTCCTTTGATGTTATCAGTTCAGATTTGAGCCAGAGCAATATTTAAAAAAAAAAAAAAGTATTCAAGCAAAAACGGGTTTGGGATCTTTCAGTGGTATCAGAGCAGTGTATCCTCCCAGCCTGTGTGGGAAGGAAGCAGACAGGGTATTAAAACAGAAATCAGCTTTGAATGCATCACAGAGAGGACGGTCCACACAGATACTACACCCACTGAGCAGAGCACGACTCAAGCCGGTATGCAAGAGATGACAGAATGGAATATTTGGGTGAGAGACCTGAGAGTCCTCGAGAGGAGCATGCAGATCCAGATAGGAATTTTATTCGGGATATGGCAGCCACGCAGAGGCAGTTATTACAGACCATGGAGCGCATGGGTACTACTTTGGACAGGTTGGCACTAGATAGGCCGCGGGACAGACACGGCAAGAGGGACAGATCCGTAACAATTGCCAGTAGTTATAGGGATCATAGCAGATCACCTTCAGAGCTTGGGAGTGTTAGGGGATCGCCACGCCGTGAGCAGAGGCATACTCATACAGGTGAGAGGAGACCTACGCTGACTGCTGATAGGCCCATGCAGCCTAACTTCCTGCCTAGAGGTGACCCACCAGAGATTGAGGGACGATCGGAAGAAGCAACTTTTCGGATACTATTATGGCAGTCAGCGATAAGTGGAGGAGTTTGCCGCAGTAAGTGAGGGATGTATTTCCCCTCCCATAGTATTGTGCTCAGAGGAGAGACAAAGCGAGGGCCGGACAGACAGAGGCCTGAGCATAGCGAGAATAGGGATTTGCAACAGGTTACCAATAAGGTAACCCTCTCCACTTTTGATGGTAGTGGAAAGATCAGTGCCAGGGCTTGGATTCACAAGCTTGACACCTATCTTACCCTCAAACCCATGAGGGAGCAGGAGGCCATATAGTTCGCTACATTGCACCTTAAGGGGGTGGCTTATGATTGGTGGCACCATGGGTTGGTTACACAGGGTCATGAGCTTCTACATTCATACAGGAATTTCAGCAAGAGGTTGATTGTGAGGTTTGATTGCAAGGATGTAGAGTTGTATTACAGGGACTTGGCACAACTCCGACAGAGTGGACACGTTGATTCGATATCAACGAATTTCAGCGGATAGCAGTTATGGTTCCAGAGATGCCTGAGAAGAGGGTGGTGATGTTATTTGTAGAGGGCTCTTCATGACAGGATGAGAGGATTGGTCAAGGCTCTTAAGCCTAGGACATTGCATGATGCCATCTAGACGGCATTAGATTTGGACACATCCCCCACTTCATATCAGCCCACTTCTTATCAGCCCAATAAGAAGTTTCCCACGAGCTCCAGGCCATTTCAGCGCTCTACCGCTCCGCAGAAGAGTGCACCACCTCCTAAGGTGGATTAGGAGACTCGTAATGAGTTAAGGAGGAAGAAGCTTTGCTTTCATTGCAAAGATCATTGGGAGCTTGGACATCGCTGCCTTGGTAAAGGCAAGGTGCATCTCATTGAGGTGATTTCAGATGGGGAGGATGATCACTCGCCAGATACAGATGCAGAGGATGAGGGCGGTGACCATGTTGCATAGGGGGAGCAGCCCCAGATAGAGCTTGGTGAGAGTGAGGCATTAGATTCATTTGATGTTACTATTGCTACACTCTCAGGCGTTCCTAGGTACCACCCCTTTCGGCTGAAGGGAGTGCTTAAGGGACAACGGATTGTTTGTCCTGCAGTTGTGAGTGGAGCTACGCACAACTTCACTGATGAGGGGTTAGGCGTGAAGCGAGGACTACAGGTTGAGGAATTTGAGGGGTTTAGTGTGTGGGTAGCAGATGGATTTGCTATTAGCTGCACTAAGAGGATTCCACGGCTTAGTATTCAGATGGGGGATTACACATTGACCGATGACTTCTATGTTATTGACCGGAAGAGATTAATACAATATTGGGTATTCGGTGGTTACAGTCCTCGCGTATATGTGCATATGTGCAATTTCCAGAGGATGGAGTTGGAGTTTATGGTGGATAAGAAGAAGATTGTGCTTCGGGCTCTTTCTGACGATGGGCCTAGAGTTGTTTCAGCACACAGGATGGAGTCTATAGTCAAACATGGTGAGGTTGCATGGGCAGCCTAGTGTTTCATTTCATCCAAATCTTCTTCTGATAGTGAGCAGCCTTTTCACATTGATATCCAGTCCATACTTTGGATAAACACGGCCCAGTGTTTGGTGACATTCCTCTAGGTAGACCACCAAATAGAGGGTTTGAGCATGTTATAGAGCTTGAGGAGGGTGCTAAACCCGTGATGACTACGCCTTATCGCCATCCTAAGACATACAAGGATGAGATAGAGAAGGCCATTAGAGAGCTCTTGGAGATGGGACACATCCGTCCTAGTTCTAGTCCCTTTGCTTCTTCAGTTGTTTTGGTGAAGAAGGATGGGACCATGAGGATGTGCATTGACTATCGTGCACTAAACAAGAAAACCATCAAGAACAGGTATCCCATTCCTCGCATTGATGAGCTATTAGATGAGCTGCATGGATCTATTTACTTTTCGAAGATTGATCTTCGATCGGGCTACCACCAGATTCGAGTTCGGGATGAGGATATTCATAAGACAACCTTCAGGTGTCACTACGGGCACTATGAGTTCTTGGTGATGCCATTTGGACTCACTAATGCCCCTGCTACATTTCATGTATGAACCATCTCTTGTGCAACAGCAACAGGAGGCAGTTTGTGTTGGTATTTTTTGATGATATTCTGATTTATAGCAGGACATGGGATGATCATTTGAGGCATCTTGATGAGGTACTTAGCATAATGGAGACTCAGTCTTTATTTGCTAAGATGTCCAAGTGTGAATTTGGACTTACGGAGATATTGTATCTTGGGCATGTCATTGGGGCCAATGGGGTCAAGGTCCATCAGGAGAAGATACAGGCAATGCAGGATTGGCCACCACCCAGGAATATCTCTGACTTGCGAGGATTCTTGGGGTTATGTGGTTACTACAGGAGGTTTGTGAAGGGTTATTCTCAGCTGGTAGCTCCATTGACAGATCTTACACGGAAGGGTGCATTCAGTTGGTCAGATGAGGCATAGGTAGTATTTGAGAGGCTCAAGGTAATTATGAGTACCTGTCCAGTTTTGTCTCTTCCAGATTTCTCATGGCCCTTCATTTTAGAGTGTGATGCTTCGGGATTGGGAATTGGTGCAATTCTCATGCAGGATCGCCATCCTATTGCCTTTGAGAGCCGGAAGCTGAGAGATAATGAGAGACTGTATTCCACCTACGATAAGGAGATGCTTGCCATTATGCATGCTTTGGCAAAGTTCAGACAATATTTGGTAGGTGGAAAATTTGTGGTGAGAACCAACCACAACAGTTTGAAATATTTCCTGGAACAAAAGGAACTCAATGAGAGGCAACAAAAATGGGTCAGCAGGATCCAGGCATATGATTTTGACATTGAGTATGTCAAGGGGACGAAGAATGTAGTGGCTGATGCACTTTCCAGAAACCCCATCTCGCTGCCCTATGTTCTTTGAGTGAGATTTCAGCAGATTGGAAATCTCAACTATTAGTTGAGTATTCCAAAACACTTGGGCATGTGACATTATGGATGGAAAAATTCAGGATGGCCGGTATAAGGTAATAGCTGATTTGATTTTGTATAAGGGCAGAATTTACCTAGTTCTTGAATCTGAGCTTAAGGAGAAGATTATGCATGCTTTCCATGATGCACCACTTGCAGGACATCCAGGGTATTTTAAAACATACAGGTAGATTAGAGAGAGATTCTCCTGGAAGGGTCTCAAGGATGATGTCTTGCGCCATGTCCGTGAGTGTATGACTTGTCGTGAACAAGTCGAGCATACATTCCCAGGAGTTTGCTACTGACCATTACCTATTCCAAAGCGTAGCTGGAAAGTATTTCGATGGATTTCATTACAGGTCTTCCTGTGGTGTAAGGGAATGATCGCATTTATGCAGTAGTGGATCGGTTGACAAAATATGCACACTTTTTCATTGTCCCTACCAGCTTTAAGGCACCTCATGTGGCTGATTTGTTCTTCCGTCAGATATTCAGGTTGCATGGACTTCCGAAGAACATAGTCAGTGATCGGGATAGCAGGTTTATGAGTATATTTTGGCAGGAGCTTTTCCGTTTGGTTCACCTGAGTTGACTCCTAACACTAGTTATCACCCTCAGACAAATGGGCAGACAGAGATTGTGAACAAGTTGATAGAGGGTTATCTTCGTAACTATGTTGCAGGGCAGCAGAAGGCATGGGTAAAGTTGCTATATTTATGTGAGTATTGTTATAACACCACTTACCACATGTCTATTGGTATGACTCCATTCCGAGCACTGTATGGATATGATGCGAGATCTTTTGTTGATTTGGCATTTGGGGATAGTAGAGCTCCCAAGGCTCAGGAGAGTTTACAGGATAGTCAGGAAATCCTTAAGGTACTTAAGGAAAATATTCAACGGGCCCAGAATCAGCAGAAGATGTATGCAGATAGGCACAGAGTGGAGAGATCATTTGAGGTAGGAGACATGGTTTTCCTACGACTTCAGCCTTACAGACAGAGTACTCTCAAGAAGAGTGGGGCTGAAAAGCTCAAGCCGCGATTCTACGGGCCATATAGGGTGATGAGGAGAGTTGGTGAAGTGGCATACGAGCTAGAGTTGCCTTCTGAGAGTAAGATACACAATGTATTTCATGTATCTTGCTTGAAAAAGGCCTTGGGACATCACATTACTTCTACTGAGTTACCACCCTTGGATGAGGAAGGGAGATTGGACTTGGTGCCAGAGGAGATCTTGGACAGTGAGAGAGGAGACTGAGGATTAGAGTTATTCGGGAGTTCCTAGTGAGGTGGAAAGAGTTACTAGGGAGGATGTTACATGGGAGGGTGAGACTATATTATAGCATCCAACTCTACAGTTGCTTGGGGACAAGCAATCTCGGGAAGGGAGGACTGTAATGTCCCTCTTTCCCGAATAGTTCGGTCGAAGACCTTTGGCCTGTTTTGTCTACCCGACGGCCAAGGGTGTTTTTCAAGGGTGACTTCGGTTTATTATTTTTATTATATGGTGCTCAAAATAAAGTAAAATATCATTAAAGCACATATAATGAATTAATAGACTGTTTAAGTGACTTTGACTTAGGAAAACGCATTTAAATAAATAAATAAATAATTTAAAGTGCCTTCCTAGCCAAAAATGCGACTTGTTTGGGTAATGGCCAAATAAACCCAAAAATGCGACTTGGTGGGAAAAGGAAAATAATTAATTAAAAATTAATTATGAGGATTGGGAAAAAGTGCGACTTGTTCCTTTGGAGGGTTTTTTGGCTATAAGGGAAAAATGCGACGTGGGGAAAGGGCATTCAGATAATCATTATTTTTACCCCGCAGTTAGCACTGAGCTTTGCAGACAAAATCCAAGGACGGAAACCCTCTGGATTATTCCTCTTGCGGATGGAAACCCCAGGAGCAGTGAGAGAAGCTTCCATCCAGGAATCTTCATTGTTTACACAGTTATTCATATTTCCAGCAGTTTCAGAGAAAAGAATAAATTGCAGCAGTGGGCATTTGTACAACTTCCAGAGTGGGGCGACTTCTTCTACAGTTGTTTATTGTTGTATCAAAGGTATTCTTCATGATAGATATTTATTGTAATTCCCAGCAGCAAATATATCAAATCGATTAGGGTTTGAATCATTTACAGTGGGTTTTTGGACAATCTTTATTATTAAATCTATCTGCAGATTTATATTTGTATTGCTGTAATATTTAGCATCAGAAATCATTATTAAATACACGGCTGAAATGTTTATGAAGAAATCTGCCTGTTAAACCCTAGGTGCCTTTTCTGTATTCACCCGGATTGTGGGGTTTTGCTTTATTTAATTTATCTATGCAGTTTTAGTGTGGTGTTCTATGAATTCCTTTGATGTTATCAGTTCAGATTTGAGCCAGAGCAATATTTAAAAAAAAAAAAGTATTCAGGCAAAAAGGGGTTTGGGATCTTTCGGTGTGTGCGGTCTTGGCGAGTCTATTGACATGGCATGAAGGTTCCACGTGGCACAAGTTATGTATGACATCATGAAACATGGCTTTGGGGCCATGCGGTTTGGTGTGGGGCACAACACAAATCTATGTGGATTGTCCAAAGCCACCAAAATTAGAGCGTGGATTGGTGCAGCTATGCTTGGATGACAATGTATCTACTTTTGTTTTTTCATAGTAAGTTGATTGCTATCAATATATGCTGGATGCTTCGTTTCCACAACCTAGTGGATCTTATATTTCTTACTTTTTGCTTTGGTTTTCTCCTTTCTCTATGGTGTCAAGTAACTAGTTCAACATTCAAAACTACCGTTAAGGTATATTGACAAAATCTTCCGCACGTTACTATGTCGGGGTTGCACAATGATAACATACATTCAGCCCAATGTGTTCTTTAACAGCTATGTGAGAATTAAATGACAACAATGATTTACAACATATGACAACGATAAATAACAAATGAAATAGTAACATCAATAAGAACTAACAAGTAGTGATTGCAATAACTAGATGATGTTATAACAACAACAATGGCCATATAATTATGAATCGCATGTTATCACCAAAGCTCATGCCTTCGGTAATACCACTTCAAATATCCTAACAACTTCAAATATTTAAATCATATCCAACTCCGTACATTAAAGTAATTTGGAACCAAGTCTTATGCAAAACAAGCCTAAGTACCCCTTTACTTCCTACAAATGCTAATCATAAACACAACCATCTTAGGGAGGAGACCCTATGAAGGGGGAGGATAGGGGAAGACATCCAATTATTTTGGATATAATTCCAATTTCCTTTTAAGGGGATTTTGAAGGAAGGGAGCTAGTCAACGGTGATGTTGATATAATGAATAAGGCAACGCTTTGACAAATGGTTTGGTTACTACAAACCATATGGAGGATGACAATGTACACTCTTTTAACGCATTCCTAATCAAAATACCTTGAATTGGGGCCCATATTCAGATCAATATGGAGCAAAGCGTTTAATGTATGTATGAAACATACATCTTTAAGGGATATCCTGGAAATGTAGGCATATATTTTTCAAAGTTGTGACCCGAGTTTGGCCTCAAGTTTCAATTCGGACTACCCCCATGTAGTTTTAAATTCTTGTGATCTTCACTAGTTTATCCACAAATAAAAATTAAAACGTAGAGAGAGAGAGTCTTTGTAATTGTTGAAGAATTCACTAAGGTTAATCAATTTTTTTGGAGCTTACAAAGGTGAACAAGAGAATTGAGTTTTCACCGCAATAGCTCACACGAATAAGCGAGGAGAACCTTCTAATCAATAAAAAGCAACATAACAATCAAGACATGATGTGTAATGTCCCCTTTTCCAAGTTAGTTGACTACGAAGACCTTGGGCCCATTCCACTTCCCGTGGGCCTTAGGGAGGGAAGCAAGGGAGGTGAAACATTGCCATAATTGTGAAGGATGACTTGACAAACAAGCAAGAAGAACTTCTATTTTTGTCTTCATGAGGTCAGTCTTCTTTGGAGATAGAAAGTACTCTTTTCCTACATTGAGGTCGGTCATCTTGGAGGCCTACGTTGGTGATAGAAAGTGCTCTTTTCCTTCATAATGAGGTCGGTCTTGTGGAAAACATATGTTGAAGATAAAGGAGAAATAACTCTCCCAAGGAGGTTGGTCCTCCAACAAAGAGCATGCATTGAAGTTGGTGCCACATAGAGGATATATAAGGAGATCATTTGGCTTGAGAAGGCATGCATCATTCATCATTGATATTTTCTTGAAGTTGGAGCTTGTGAAGCTTCTCTCTCTTGCCTTGAAAGACGAAACCCTTTCTTGGCCTTGTTTGAGGACAAAACCCTCATTCATCTTGGGGTGATCTCACAAGGAGATCACAAGTGAGCTACTAAGGAGATTTCTTGTGCAATTCCTTCATTTCCAGCCCTAGGCGACTTGCTTGGGTATTGTGTTTGGTGCCTTCTAGGGCACATCTTGGCATTTTGAGTTGATGTAATTGTTCCTCATAATTTATGAGGCTGGATCTACACTTTGGAGTGATTTTTGGGATTCATTAATCATTATTTCCAGCCCTATGTGTTGGCTGTACTTCTGTTAAGAAATTAATTACAGCTGTGATTTATCTCCTCATTTCTCATTTATTTTGGAATGTATTGGCTGGATAAATATTTCCATGGTTGAATAAAATATTTGGAAGCATTCTATGTCATTTTGAGCTTGTGTTGCATAGGAATTGATGCCATTGATGTGCCATTACAGTTCGCTGCTGTAGGGGAATAAATACTGGTTCACAGCAAGAGTTTGTGTGGAATCATTGTTGGATGTCATCACAATTCAGTTGCTGTCATAAAAATTCAGATTTCTTCTTGTTGCTAATTGCATTTTCTGTTTATTTCCATAAGGGTTTGAAGTAATTTTTTGATGGCTGTCATAAACATCAGAGTTCGTTGGTTGGGGTTTGAGCCCAAACTCTTATTTTCCGTTTGATGTCCTAAAAGGGACATTACATGATGTAAGAGACAACCATTTTCAACTTAATTGTCCTCTCTATAAGTCCTCAAGCTTAGCTATGTAGATCCTGGATATGATTGGGGATAGAGGGTACCCCTATTTGACTTTGGTGTACATCCAACAAAGTCATAGTCTTCTAATAGTTGATACTTGTTATTGATCCTTCACTATCTCGTGGACTGTCATTATTCCAATAATGAAAAGCTTTGTGAATGCCAATAACATAGCCTCTAAAACAAGAACATGGGTATACAGTCAAAGGATTTTCTGAAGTCCTCAAAGCAACAAAAACTGTAGAAGTCCACTAACAAGCCTCTCCAATAATATCTCAGAGTAAATGTGATCAATAGTTTGAAAATATCTCTTAATGCTTTGTATTCTTAGTCACTTTGAAATTACCACACTTCTACTGATTCAAAAGTAGTCCAAAACCGTGGCGGAAGTTTGGAAAATGTGTACTCAATCATTATAGTCTTGTAGCTATTTGGATTAGAGTTGTTGCCTGATTTATGACCAACAGGGGTAAAGCTAAGCAAATAGCCTCATTAAAATTTTTGCAATGGGAAGCCTAAAATCGACGCCCGTCACAATTTGCTCCTTTTTAGTGAACAACTTTGGAATATCTCTCCTAATGTCCCGAGGAGTAAATAAAAGACAAGAAGTTGAAGAGGAGGGGAATTAAGTATGGGACCGATCACCATTGTCATAAGGACACTTGTCATGTGAAATTTAGACTTGGGAGTAAATTATCGATGGAGTGAATTTCCTTGGAAAGGATTGTATGCAAAAAGGTCTTAGAGGAATTGTGGAGGGCATCAAGGTACTCACATCTCCCAGATGTTAGAAACTCATGTTTCTTTTGTCGAGAGAGGTGATGATACTCTCTACTAGTGGAGGAAATGGTAGAAGGCTCGTGAACTGGGGGACAACTAAGTATCTTGTGCATAGCTATACATTTCTCATGATACTAATGATTCATGGGACATGTACCATGTGTTGAATGAGTTTGTAGTGGTGAGCAATGTGAGGAGATGAGTCGAGGTTCGACTACAAAAGGCATAAGATAAAAAGTCATTTGGTAGGTCCTATTAGGGGCATCGAAATTGCCCGAAAGAATCATAACACCTAAAGAAGAGTAGTGGGAATTTCTAGATATAAGTCGAGATATGCGTCACCTTTAGAATTAACAACTATAGACAATGAAATTATGGGAAGTAATAATCTAAAAATACACTTTGAAAGGGGATGTGCCCTTTTGGAGTCAAAGTCACATGTACATGATTGCGCATTTGCGGTTATGAATGAAACCTTAGATTTGAGGCAATCACAAATAAGGGTGGCCACACCACCGGATCCGAGAACACCACTCAATCTTTGATTCTCACAATTGGGAAAGTGATCGGGGTGTTCCCATTCACGTCTCTCATCGGTCTTAATGAGAGACCATTTCTCATGAGGTGACATCTTGGAAGGTACTTGGAGAAGACGACACTTTGCACAATTACAATTTCAACATTTGATAGAAAGACTACTACACACATAGTGGAAACCGTGCTCACCTTTATTTGGTGACAAGGATGTAGCCTCTCCGAATGAGGTTAGGGGTGGCGGGAATCAAGAACCATTACCTTGGAAATACGATTTTGAACTTCGTGGGGAGTAGCCACAAATTTGTTGTTATTGAATTCCCATAAGGAACACAAGAGTGCGATTCTTGTTTAAGCGCTTGATGATGCCTTATCGTCTTGCTCATCCAAGATTGCTTTTATGAACCTAGACACTTTTTAATGGCCCCTTCTTGGGACATTTTTGAAATTGAAGACTTGAAGACTCTCAACCCATTATCTCTTCTCATGGGCTTGAGGATTGAGCTTGAAGATGATCCAAAGATGTCTTTTGTCTCTTTTGTAACCCCTTGGTATGCCTTGCGCTACAAGGAGGGCTCTCTAGGTTAGTTAAATGTGCACATAGGATAGTTGCTTTTATTATTTAATTAAAAATAATAAAGTGCACATAGTCTTAGTTTATTAGAGACTTTATTATAATGAGAGTTTATGTTTTCCCTCCAAAAGGGAAAGGTCGGTCTTTTTGAATGTTACACTCCTTAACTCTATAAAAGGAGGTCGCATTTCCTCTAGTGGGGTTATGTTGATTAATTATTTTGATTTCACTCCATGCTTGGAGTAATGGGATGTATGCGCATGGGATGTATGCCCTAGTTCTTGCTTTGTACTCTCTCATTGTAGGTTTCATTTGGATTCTTTGTTGAAGAAATTGAAGACTCCATTGTTCTCTTCATTGTGTTCATCTTGTGTTGAGTGGTTTTATGCATGATTTATACATTCTAGCATTGGCGACTTGCTCTAGGGTGTTGGCGCATTTATTGGAAGAGTAAATCTGCATGTTGGTAAATGGTATGAGATACTTTTGTGTTCATTATCACTGCTGCAATTTATTAGAGGCAAATTGACTTGGTTTGGGGTTTGATCTATCATGTTTTGAGGTTGTTTATGCTAGATCTATAATCTGCTGTGTCTAATTAATTATTTCAGAGCAAGGGCTGATTATTTGAGTGTTTTGGAAGGGTTGTATGAGCTGGAATTAATTTATAGAATTTATTCTAACCCTAGCGACTTGGAGGCAGATTTCTGGGGCAGTTTTGGGTGGGTTTTGGTGATTAGAAAATTCAGTTTGATAGTTCATTGGAAAGCTCCTCATTTCTACTTTATTTTGCTTTTTGTTTCATGCAAAAATACCAAGTATTGAGTGAGTTATTAATTTTTGAAGTTTCAGTTGTTTTGGGTGCAATTTTATTTATTATCTGCTGATATAAAAATCAGATCTGAAAAAGGTTCGAATGGGATCAGTTTAACATGGGTTTTGATTGTAGAAATTAGGAGGAATAAGGAGAAATTAACTTCATAATTTTTAGAGTTGATTTGATGTCCCAAATGTGCTAGTCGACCTATTTTTAGGTAAAATTAGGGTTTCGTGTTGGCTGAGTGAAATCTGATTTTGGAATGTTATTCTTCATACTTTTGTGGCCCAAAATCCAAAGTTTGAAGATTTTTGCTTTGATGGTTAAGCGGGAAATAATTTTGTAAGATTGCAGCAGTTCAGGGTTTGAATATTAATTGATTTCCAGTTGTGTTAAATCTGATTTGAATGTGTTTAAATTCTAATTGTTTCCTTCCAATTTATCCCACCACCTTGGCTAGTTCCAACCCCATTTGGGTTTGAAATAACTAACATTGGGATATTTGAGGTTGATGCAAAAGGGTTTATCCATTCTTTGCTGGATCTTGACAAGTATTCCTCCATTTTCTAAATTGTCCTAAGAGGGGACATTACACACTTTGAGGAAGTTGTGAGGCTTTCTAATACATTGTAGAATTTGTATTTCTGTGAAAGCAAGAATAAATTTAAGATAATCATTGACTTTATTGATTATAGTGTGTAATACAAGGGAGTACTTTTCTATACAAAAAGCCCTCTTATTATTTCCAAACATGATTGTATTGATCATTTTGTTGGCATTAAAAAGGTGATTATTGTATCTCTTATTCCTATAAGAACTCTTTAGATGAATGTGTATGTCTTTGACATGTGTTAGTCCTTATGATGACATTAGTATAAATTGAGCCACGTGAAACTTTTATAAAACCCCTTTACTCCCGGCTTGTCATTGGATGGAGAGTGGATACAACATAATTCCAAGGTATATTGGGCTATCATATAGGTTAAGATTCTTCTTTTTATCTCTGTTTGTCATTAGCTTGATATAGAAATAAATCATAGTCTCCATGGGGCCAATAAATCAGCCAATTTAACATAGAGTTAGAGATAGAAAACCACTTCTGCAGAAATGGACAAATAAGTGGTTATCAATAGGAGGAAGGATGACTCTCATCAAATCAATCCTTCAAGCTATGCCGATCTATGTCGCTTCGGTGGTGAACATCCCTAGTACAATATTAAAAAAGATGGATTCTCTTTGTTAGAGGTTTCTATGGAGTGGGACACAGGAAAAGAAAAAGTGGACTTTGGTCAAATGGGCATCTCTTTGTAAACCCAAAAAGAAGGGGGATTAGGCTTTAGGTCTTCCATTCACCAGAATATAGCCTTAGCGGCAAAACTCTATTGGAGACTTATTGTTTATCCTAATGACCTATGGGCTATAAATTTTCGTGGTAAATATGTGGAAAATAGCTGTCCAGAGAAGATTATTAGAACAACCCTTCCGAATAAAGGCTCTCCAACATTAATGTTTATCAAAAGAGGGGAAAATCTAATTAAAAAGCAACTGTTCTGGATTGTTCATAATGGCCAATTAGCAAACTTTTGGACGGATTCATGGGATGGTAAACCCCCAATTATTACACTCTTTCCTCAACTTCAATCAATTATGGAGAGCATGCAAGCCCAGGGATGGATTAAGATAGCAAAGTATATTCAACCTTGGGGAGTTGATAATTGTTGGATTCCTATTAGTGAATGGCCTACAAGGATTGCCCAAGAACATCAGATTTTGTTGAACCAGATTTTGAGAGATCGAGCTCTTCTTTTCTCCTCTGAGCCTGATGAAATAGGTTGTGGATGCAGCTCTTCAAGGAAATATGAGGTTTCCTCCGGATATACCTTTTTAATGAAAGCACATCCGCATCCAGATCAAACCTTGTTTAAGCATATTTGGCAGCCAGGGATATGGCCCAAGGTAAGTTTCTTCCTTTGGCTTCTCACACATAAAAGGCTCCTAACTGGTGAAAGGCTTAAAAAGAGAGGACTTAAAGGCCCATTTAGATGTGAGCTTTGTACACAAGCTGAGGAAACAATAGATCATCTCTTCTTTCTTTGCCCATGGGTTTCTCCTTTATGGCAACATCTGGCTTCGTTGTTTAAGCTTCAATGGAACAGTTGTGGATCCCTAGGACATATTACAGGCACATGGAAGGAAGCCATACCTAAAGGACAAAATTTGATTCCAGCTATGTGGAGTGGCATTTCCCTTCTATTATGGAATACGTGGAAGGAAAGAAACTATAGAATTTTCCGACAAACCAGCAGAGAAGCTATATATGTTTGGGAAAGAATTAAATCCAATTTCACATGAAAGCCTTAAACATAAGGTCTCGCTTCCTACTCAGTCAACTCCACAATGGGACCATATATACAAACAACTCTCTTTAGACCCTAAGGAGGCCACTATGCCTCGCTTTCATGCTAAGAGCACTACACAAAATATAGTTTCAGAAAGGGATCCGACTGATTATCATGGTATTCTCAATACTGATGGTGCTTCTAGGGGTAATCCTGGGAGAACAACTATGGGAGGAGTTGGGCGTAATGGACAAGGAGAGGTATGCTTTATCTTTGCGGAAAATTTGGGTATCTCTACGAATAATCTGGCAGAAATTAGAGCCATTCAAAGAGGAATGCAAGAAGCTATCAAAATAGGATGGCAAAAGATCAAGGTTCAATCTGACTCCAAAATCATGATGAATTTACTAAGCAAATCTAATAATGGTTATCCTCCTAATTGGCGGCTTGCAAAGGAAATTGATCAAATTCAGAAGTTGCAACAAAACTTCCGGCAAATTCTTTTCAGACATATTCCTCGACAACAGAATAAAGTTGCAGATGGATTAGCGAATTGGGCCTGGACAACAATGATATCCTTTGCTATGGACCACCTCCTTTATGGTGGTCTACTAAGATTCAAGAAGATATTAGGACAATTCTTAATTTAGATTTTGCTTAATGAATGGGAATATTAATAGTATAGTTTATAAGGCTATTGATATGGCTAATAGCTTCCATGCTTGGCATGGGCGGATTTGTACATGAGTATTTTTGATTAATATATGGCTGGGAGTTTTTCTTTAAAAAAGAAGAGATAGAAAACCACTTCACTTAAGTCGCTAGTACATTTCGAGCTCTATTGTAGATATAACTAATTATTTAGAGATTCAAAAGGCTTTCTATGTGCATCTATAAAGCCCCAAAATTACTTTAGGTTCTTGGAAATGTTTCCTACTAGCTGGGAACATTTTGGGCATTGTTTCCAAGTTGAGCCTTTCTAATTTGCTTTTAAAATATAAAAATCTCTCTTTTTAAGAGAACCAACTCAGTGTTTTCTCCTTTTTATTTTTTGTTATTTTCCCATTTCCTTTGTTGATTCCCCATTTTCTGTATTCTCTGCCATACTACCTGTTTGCTAAATCAGGGAGTTGGACTGGTGGCCCTGTAGTGATTGCAACATTGATTGGCTTAAGATCTGTGATTTAGAGTTAATCTTCTTTCCCGAGAGCTTGCTTGGAGATTCTCTTGTGGGAAAATTCTTGCTGGAGCAAAAATCAGTTGCTGGCTACTTTCCATTTGCCCTAGCCGAAAAGTTTAAACGCATTTTCCTTCCTTTTTAAAATTATGGTTTCACCTTGGATAGTCTTGTGTGGTCGACTGATTTTCTTCATTGGGTCGGCTCCACAAATATAGATGACCTGCTTTCAACTTATGGTTGGCCAGAATATGGAGTTGTATGGCTTCGTTCACGAATTTGGGGTGTCTGGCATCTTTGTGGGTTGATCAATGGTATCCCTTGAAAACTGGTTCCACCTCCTCTGTTTGGACTTAATAAGGTGTACGGTTGGCGTAACTATGTGCTAGGAAACCATACCTTCCCATATATGCTTCTTTCTTCTTCTATCAGGCTTCTCTAGGTGTTCATTTGACCCACATGTGTGCTAGCTGGATCTACTATTTGCACCCTCTAATTTAGGCAATTGAGATGTATGGTCTGCCTTATTGTGGGCTGGGTGACTCTACAGTAAGAATGACTTGATATTCCTGCATAGTGTTCGACTGTGATGTATGGTAAAGTTGTTTGTCACTTGTGTTGTTTGATCAGACCCTCATTGAAATGATTCCTTGTCCTCCAGTTGGGCTGCTTAAAATGTACAGTGACCCTAACTATGGGCTGGTTGCCTGCACCCAGACTGTCTTTGTTTTCAAAAATATCTTCCTTGGCAAACTGAGTGTATATCAAAACCTCTAATGTAAGCTGATTATAGGTTATCTTCCAATGTTTTGGTGTTTTAGGCCAAAAGTAGAATGCATATTGAGGGATATGCTCTTTCTCAGTTCTTCAATGTTCTGCATCTCACTTGATATGTTGATAGGGGCTCATATGCTTTCCATATATTATGGAAGATGTAATTGATGCGACTTTGCATTGTAAGAATCTAGTGACAAGATCCTCCAACCCGAAACTCTTCTATATTTTTGGCTTTGGTCCATGGGGTACAAATAAGATAGATGTTTTCTAATTAGAAACTTAGAAGTGCACCCGATAACCTTACAACCATCTTTGAATCACCTCACAGATTTTTTCATTGGACTTTCATTTTATCTACTTCATTTACTTTTTGTTCTGCTGTTCTTGTAACATACCTTGGTTGGCCACTTCATGTGTTCTAAATTTTTTTGTTCTTATTATGTGCTCATCTATGGAATACATTATTAGTATTCCTTTTCTTATTGTATGATGTGAGGGTCAGTTTAAATGTTGTTTTCCAATACACGACGTTACAGACTTCAGACATGGTATCTGATTAGATAGAATCATTGTAGCTTTATACTGTATAGTTTATTTTTTATTTTGTTGTTATTACACATGGATAACATGGTTTTTTAAAAGGACAACTTTTCCTTGTCTTATTTCTTGAAACTGATGATCTTCCATCTTTCCAGACAGTTGCTTCACGGGTGGCAGAAGAGATGGGTGTAAAGGTTGGTGCAGAAGTTGGATACTCTATACGTTTTGAAGATGTTACAACTCCGGTATGTAATCGAGATAATACAGTATAAATAAAATAGGTATGATACATGAAGTGTTGGAAAATATAATCAGTTCATCACAAATGCTTTATAAAGATTAATCATAGAGAGGCTTATTGATCTGGACTGAGGATTAAATCAGGAGGACAGCACACAAATTGTTAGGAATTAGCATGTTATGATGAAGTAAACTATTTTCTACTGCATTGAAATTTGAAATGGATTGCAAGAATAAAAACAAATCTTTATTGCAAAATAATAAGAGAGTTTCTGAAAAAAAAAGGCAATTTTTGTGGAAGCGATGCATGCCATCCTATCTACATTGCAATGGGAGTGAACCCGTTGTTTTATACCTAATCAAATCTATCAATAGGAATCTGCTTTAAAGCTACACAAAGGTAATAAGAGCCATTCTACATGCATAGGCACGTGAATAGAAAAGCTTGTAAAAATAAGAAATCTGCTAAAATAAGAATTGCTAATAATAGCCATCCGGAGTGGGCCACCTTGCTAGGGTCATAACTTATTTTGGTATACTTTGGTTTTGGAACCGTTTGCATTTCTGGAAAGCTTGACATTCGATCTAGAAGTTGATGAAACTTTATCCCTATAATGATGCTGTTTTGAGCTTTGGAAACACTCCAAAGACCTCTGAAAAAGCCATTTAAGCTGTTCTGAAAGTTATCAGAAAATTGTAATTTTCTAAATAATTCCGAATGGTCATGTAGCGGTTCTGGGTTACCATTGGCATCATTCCTCCTCCCTTGAGAAGCAATGGGCCCCAATGCATCAAGGTCTTAAATTGTATGTAGAAATTTGAGCTAAATCTTGCTCTTGGTGAACTAATTTCCTTCGTGAGCAAACTACCCTACCTTGACCACTCAATACAGAGAATTTTTCTGATTTTGGGTACCTTTTGTTACTGCATCTACGAGCCAATCAACAATGAATGTCATTGAACAATGACTTGTGACTGTTCGGCAATATCTGAAGTGTCCAAGAGAGGAGGAATGTATGGTCAGAGCAGTTCCACATTGAACATTGGATGCAACCCAAGATAGGATGGCAAGTTGAGCTTAAAGGCTTTAGTGCCCACTAGCTTGATGATTGTGTAGCGATTGTATCAGAAAGGTCTGAGTTTCTTGTTTGGGCCTTTCAAATGTTCTTTTTGCAAATGTAGCCCTACCTTATCACCAACCAGGAAGCGGTGAGGGACCTGATGCTGGTTATGTCGCTACTTGTATTTTGGCTATTTTTGTAGGATTTTATGCAGTTGCTGTCGAATTTTTGGGATCTATTGAACAAATCTGATGGCCTTGTCTGACTCTTTCTTTGCATGGGGAGATATTTTGTCCAATGCAATAGGTAATGCGACATCAATGGGGCTAGGGATTGAAACCCGGGACATGCCCGAATAGGCTAAAGTCATGCGGAGCCATGGAGGGATTGATGATAGCTATGCTAGATGTATAATAAACTCTCATCTTATGTCATGGATGATTTGGGCTATACATCCGAAGTAGATGCACAATCATACAAAATAACTACTTTTGTTTGCTCACTTGTCTATAGACGAAAAGTGGCGGACTTGGTCAACTTGGTCTCCATCATGGACCACGATGTGAATGAGATAGTGGAAAGAAACTTGTGAAGAAACCTAAAAGATGTGCTCCACATGTTCCTCCCAAGTCTTGTGAAGATGAGATGTCATCCTAGTAGACGATGAATGAAGGAGTTGATGAAGGGCCTAAGTAGATTGGCCAAGTTTTTAAAGAAGCTTCTCATCCGAGTAGAACTCGGAACCTATTCTCCATGCAAGATTCATATAGGCATCTACGAAGTCCTAATCAATCGAGCAAAGGGATACCCAATTTGAAAAGTTGTGGCTGCACGTGTCTGCTGTGATGAGCATGTTAATTGGCTATTGGCAATGTTTTAAAAAATTAGAACTAGTTAAGGGTTGGACCGGACGAACTGAACCGACAGAACCGGACCGGTTCAAACTTTATGAACCGTTTACTAAAAAAACACATAAAAATAACATTTTTAATGAAAACAATATATTTGAAAGATTAGAAACCATGATTCCAACAATTTACACGCAAAATATGCAAAGTTTGCTCATGTATATACTATATAACATGTAAGAAAGGTGTTTATAGCAAAATGGCACGAACTCCAAGTCCAATACACAATACATATATCATATATGAGATTCCAAAACAAAATACATAAATAATGAGGCTCTAAATGGCCTCTATAGTCCAAGACTCCAAAAAACAACATGCTATGATGCTACAAGTTACAAAACTCTAGAAGATACTAGATATCATCAAACTCGTACCACCGCTTCTTTGAGAGTGGGATCCTTAGGCTCATCAATATCATCACCTTCCTCTGACTCGGACCCATCCAAATCCTCAGGGATATCTGCAACAACTGTATTGGCAGTAACACGAGTGCGATTAGTGCCTGCCATGTCTCGTGATGGTGCTAATAGTGGCTCATCATCCTAATCCAAAGCCATCCACCCCAAGTCATCGGGATCAAACTCTGTGGGTAACTCTCCTCTACCCAATATGAGGTTGGATCTATATCATCCAAGACAATGGGATCTGTATCAGGTCTTCGGTTCAGTAATTGGTTGTGCCTTAGCCGAAGGTTGTATTGCACAAAGACAAAATCATTTAACCGTTGTTCTAAATAGTTTCTCTTCTTCATGTGAATCCGCTTAAAGACGGACCAATTGCGCTTGCACCTAGAAGCATTGCAAGTTTTGGCTCAGATCCGAATTGTAAACTTTTGCAATTGAGGACACTGAATACCAAATGAATCCCACCAATGTGCTGCAATAAAAAATGGTAATTGTTTAATTATTAAACAATGATGATAAAAACAAAGTTAAAAATTAAAACTTATAACTTAAAGCGTAATTCAACAAATTAGATTGTATCTTATGCTAAAAATTCATGATTATTCATTATAAAGTTTAATCAAATGAACCTCAACAAATTTAGAATTGCTTACTTGGTTGGTCCACATCTCTTGCAATATTTGCAAGGTTTTTTCCAAAGGTACCTGTGGCTCTGCTGAAGAAACTAATCTATTGGTGAACTTCAAGTTGTTGCCTCTCATCGTGGGACCATGCGTTGAAGCACTTGTCAAAACCAACTTTGACTTCTCCCGCTTTTGATCTTCTCCAATTTGAGCTCTATAATGATATCTTGTGTTCAAGAAATATCCATCTGCATGTATAGGGCGATGGAGTTGATTGTTCGATCTATTTTCTATAATCTCCCTGTAATATCCCCTTCCCATTCGAAGACCTTTGGCCTATTTTGTCAACCCGACACCAAAGGAAAAATATAAGGGTGGCTTAAGTTATATTTAATTATTATAAAGTGCCATTAATAAAAGAAAAAAAAATATAAAGCACTTATAATAATTTATATGACTTAATAATTATTAAATCAAGGATGGAAAAGGCCCATATATAAATTGTTATCCATCATAGGTGAAAAGGCGACTTGCCTTAGAAGGGGGAATGGGAACATAGAAAGGATAAATGCCCATTTTACTATGTATTTCCCTTAGAAAAATGCGACTTGCATTAGGAGGAAAAAGTTGTTGGAAAAAGCATTTAATATGGGAAAATATTAAATGCTTGCATAGGGAAAATCCTTGGGAAGTAATTGGATATTGTAGAGGTTGTTTTGGGTCTCTTCTTCCTTTATAAGGAGGATTCGACTTGAAGGGAAGGGGATTCCATACCATTTGATATTTTCTAATGTGTCTTAAGCTTGTAGCTTATGCATATTCTTTTGTCATGTGCAATGTTGTTTGCAAATATCTAGCTTGTGGAGTAAGATCCCACAGGAACCCTAGCTTCGGTGGTGAGAGATCCATCCTAGCTAGCTAGGGGCATTCTTCGGTAGTGAGAGATCTACTCTAGCTTGTCAATTTTGGAGCTGAATTGATGCCCTAAATGTGCTTGTGCGACCTACTTTTTAGGGCAAAATTAGGGTTTCGTGTTTCTTTGTCTGCGAAAACTATTTTGGAATATTATTCTTCATATTTTTGTGGCCCAAGATCCAAAGTTTCAGCTCATTTGGACTTCTTTAGCAAAAAGATATTAATTTTAAAAGTTTTCAGTTGTTTAGGGCATATTGCTGTAAATTTCTGCAGCATTCATTATTCGAAAAATTCCAAAACAGTTCTATAATTTTGTTATTGTATTAGCAAGCTCCATTTAAAATTTTAAGAGATTTGAGCAAGTATTTTTGAGTTATTCATTATTTTCTTTCGCTGCCCTAGATTTAATTTTCTGCAAAAATCGGATTTCAAACATGTTTTTGACTGCAATTTGTCCTCGTATTTTGCATATTTAAAGTTGGAATTGCCTAAAATTTGTTTAGGGGTAAAATAATGTCAATTGGGGACATTACAAATGGTATCAGAGCTGTTGTTTCTCCAGCCTGTGTGGGTTAAATATGGCAAATTGGAAAGATTTCAATATGGGTTTTATGAAGGAAATGTTCACCAACATGGTGAAACAACAGGAAACCACTAACCTTTATTTGAGTCACTCACTCAAAATTTAAATCAAAGCAGGTCTTGGGACAATAAGGAAAAATGTGAGAACAATAATAAAGGGCATCCAATAGAGGTGATTGATGAGGATTCTTGTTGGAGGAAATACCAATCTTTGAGTAAGGGTTTCAAAGATAATATGCCATTTCCAGATTATTGCATGATGAAGATTGGTAGCAAGCCCAAGCGAGGTCATCATATGCCGGTACCTGAATTACAAAAGAAATCCTTTGAAGAAGAAGAAGCTTCTAGAGAAAAAGGTATGATTTCCATTGAGAAAAATAATTGCATTAATGAAACTTTGCTTGTTAGAGAAATTATTCCAGCTCAAGAGAAGAAATTTGTATATGCAAGTAAGGAGGATGTAATGGAAACTCTAAAAAGGTGTGAGGAGTGGAATAACAGAGCTAGAGTTGCTAAATTGATAGTTGCTCAAGCAAGACAACACCTACAAGAGTTCAAGGAAAAGATGTGGGCAAACGATGCAATGAAGTCTTCACCTACGAAAGAAGACTCTATGGAGCAGCTGACACATGAAGAGGAACCTCACATGGACATTTGTGTAGAATTGCACGCTGCTGCAATTTCCAAACTAACAGCTCATGATAAGCTGATTTATGAAGAATTTCAGCCCATTGTAGACCAGAATACTCAGGATTTGTGGCTAAAAAGTCAAGTCATTTTGGAGACCAAGTTTGATGAGTATACTCCAAGGTATGAAGTGGACATGTCTTATTTATTGCTGCCTATTCCAATTTATTTCCATCTTGAGATTCATGATATGGTAGATGATGAAGTCTTCATTATGGAGTTTGTTGAACCATTGCTCCAACTATGTGTATATGAGCATCTTGTGGATGATATATGGTGTCATGTTTTAGCTCACTTAATGAGTACGGGGCCCGAATGATAGAACACTTCAACATGTTTTGTCTCTTGTGCATGGCTCTTGGACAAAACAAAGATCACGATGCTTGAGGGCAAACAATTTTGGGAAGGGAGGATTGTAATATCCCTTTCCCATTCGAAGACCTTTGGCCTATTTTGTCAACCCGACGGCCAAAGGAAAAATATAAGGGTGGCTTAAGTTATATTTAATTATTATAAAGTGCCATTAATAAAAGAAAAAAATATATAGAGCACTTATAATAATTTATATGACTTAATAATTATTAAATCAAGGATGGAAAAGACCCAAATATAAATTGTTATCCATCCTAGGTGAAAAGGCGACTTGCCTTAGAAGGGGAATGGGAACATAGAAAGGATAAATGCCCATTTTACTATGTATTTCCCCTAGAAAAATGCGACTTGCATTAGGAGGGAAAAAGTTGTTGGAAAAAACATTTAATATGGGAAAATATTAAATGCTTGCATAGGGAAAATCCTTGGGAAGTAATTGGATATTGTAGAGGTTGTTTTGGGTCTCTTCTTCCTTTATAAGGAGAATTCGACTTGAAGGGAAGGGGATTCCATACCATTTGATATTTTCTAATTTGTGTCTTAAGCTTGTAGCTTATGCATATTCTTTCATGTCTGTTGTTGTTTGCAAATATCCAGCTTGTGGAGTAAGATCCCACAGGAACCCTAGCTTCGGTGGTGAGAGATCCATCCCTAGCTAGCAGGGCATTCTTCGGTAGTGAGAGATCTACCTAGCTTGTCAAGTTTGGAGCTGAATTGATGCCCTAAATATGTTGGGCGACCTACTTTTAGGGCAAAATTAGGGTTTCATGTTTCTTTGTGCGAAAACTATTTTGGAATATTATTCTTCATATTTTTGTGGCCCAAGATCCAAAGTTTCAGCTCATTTGGCCTTCTCTAGAAAAAGATATTAATTTTAGAAGTTTTCAATTGTTTAGGGCACGCTGTAAATTTCTGGCAGCATTCTGTTATTCAAAAAATTCCAAAAATAGTTCTATAATATTTGTTATTGTATTAGAAAGCTCCATTCAAAATTTCAAGAGATTTGAGCAAGTGTTTTTGGAGTTATCCATTATTTTCTGTTCGCTGCCCAAGATTTAATTTTCTGCAAAAATTAGATTTCTGTTTGGCTGTAATTTGTCTGTATTTTGCATATTTAAAGTTGGGATTGCCTAAAATCCGTTTAGGGGTAAAATAATGTCCATTGGGGACATTACACTCCCATATAGGCCCGTACTTAGTTGCCCTGTCTTTGTATGCTGCCCTTATCTACTCATTTTCTTGATCCATAGCCTCATAAATGTAGCCCATGGCTAATTTTTCCGCATCCACCAACCGCGACACCTTAACTAGAGGCTCAACAATTTTCGCAACCTCTGCTGTTTTTTTCCAAAATAAATTGTCAAAAACTTTTTATTTTGTGTCTTTCCCATCTTGTGTGCGACTCCACTTGGATGCATTCCATTTATCACTTGAAAACATCTTTTTCAAGTTTTGTGCTTGGGAAAGAAAATATTGCAATGTGAGGAAGTTTGTTGCAAATCTCGTGATGGTTGGCCTAATAAGTTCTCTGCCTTCAGTGTTTTTTCTCATTAGGTTCAATACCCATGAGTGATTGTAAATGTATTTTGTGATGCTTTTGGCATGCTCTACAGTGTTCTTGATCCAATCTTGTTTTCCAATATCCTCAAGCATGAGGTCTATGCAATGTGCAACACATGGAGTCCAAAATATTGTTTTATGTTTAGTTTCTAACATTTTACCAACAAGAACATAGAGGCATTATCTGTGATGATTTGTACAACATTTTCCATCCCCACCTCTACAACCTCATCCAAAAGCTCAAAAAACAAATTTGCATCTTTCACCTTGTCAGATATATCAACTGGTTTCAAAAACATAGTTCCTTGTGGACAAGAGGCAAGAAAATTTATTATGGTGGGTTCTTTCCATCACTCCACCCATCTGACATAATAATACATTCTGTTTTGGCCCATGCTAATTTATAACTCTTCAAATATTCATCTATGGACACAACTTCTTTCAAAGCAAAAGAGATCCTCCCAAGTCATGCATATTAGGGCCTTTGAAGCCCTTACCATCAACAACAATGGAATCAAACATAGGCTAGTAATAAGGTTAACATGCTACATTAAAAGTAATATCGCATCATACCACCATCTAGCAATGTATTCGAAAGAAGATTCTTTATATTGCTTCTTCCAATGGTTATCTAAGGTGGGCTGATTTTCTGTTGGCATGGAGGCACTAGTAGGTGTGGAGGAAGATGGAAAAAAACTTAGGATGTTTTTTTGTTGGAGGCCGGTTTCCATGACTATGAGTGGATGTGGGAGGCATATATCAAAAAGGGTCTCTAGCACGGACATAGGGGTCATATAAGGGTCTAAGCATGGACAAAGGGGTCGAGCAAGATCCTTTAGCACTTGTTTTGGCCATGGCATGTTGCCTCCTCCTCCCTATTTCAACATCTCTTTTGCCTAGCCTTCTCTTCTTTATGCTTCTCAAGCAAGTTTATCTTTTCCAATCTAATGGCATCAATATCCAGTGCATCGCATGGGGAAACTTGGCCTCTTTGACCAACCAAGTGTTGTTTCAACCTATGAATGCTCCCTCCCTTGATGTGTTTCTTACAATATTTACAAAATTCTTGATTATCAACTATGTCAGCATGGTTCCATGTAGGGTCTTTAACTCAGGGTCCCATTGCAAATGCAAAGAAATCTGAAAATGCAAAAATAAAAATTGCAAGAAAGAAAATATATTTTAGATTTACTATTTAGTAAGATTTAAAAACAGATGCAGGGTTTAAAATTTAACATACCTTTCAATGTGGACACAAATGCGGTCAAGAAACAATCCAAGCTTGTATATGGGCTGCACCCTCCAAATGTAGATGTCAAGACCACCACAAAGAGCCCACAAACAATGCCAAACAAACCCCAAGCTCACTCCAAATCAACACTCTTCAATGTTGCTCCAAGCCTCCAAATCCTTACAAACGAGAGAGGTGCTCACAAATAGAAGTGAGGAAGTCTCTCTATGGATGCCAATATCACCACAAAGAGCCCACAAGTAATGGCAAACAAGCTCCAACTTCCAAGCTCACTCCAAAACTAAACTCTTTAATGTTATACTCCAAATGCTTTTGCTCACAAATGCTCAATGAGAGAGGTGTGAGGTGAATAGAGGGGGGCTCTATATAGTAATAAATTAGGGTTTAGGTTTAATTAAAAGCTGAAATTTTAATTAAAAAATTGAATTTTTAATGGTATGTGCCGTATTTTGCGGACTTTTCATGACTCGGTTGGTTCGGGCCGGGCTCGGACAAATTTGACCGGTTTGGCACCGAACCGGTTTGAGGCAAAAAAGTTGAACAAGTCGAACCGGCCGGTTCTGGTTCGACCGGTTTTAAAAACATTGCTGTTGGCTAAGGGAATCCGCTACCTTGTTATCCTTTCCCTTCTTGTGTTTTATCAAGAGATGGAACTACTGTAGGTAAGTCATACTTTTCATGTGTTGCACATTCCCAACTTGCTTTGTGTTTGCATAGTGGCTTATGTTCAAAATGAATAATTCTTTTCTTACCCAAGATGTAGTGGCACCATTGCTTAACTACTTGAAGAATAATGCACAACTCTTTCTCATAGGTGGAGTACCTTTGAACTGTGTCACTAAACGTCTCGAGTGGTATCCGATCGGATGTCCATGTTGCACAAATATTGCACCAAGTCCATAGTCGATGCATCGGTTTGAAGTTAGAAGGAATGTGCAATATCGACCATTGTGAGAATAGACATGTGCAAAGGCATTGCATGAGAACCTCAAAAGCATGCTATTGCACATGAGATCAATCAAACTTGTCTTTTGTGCACATTATCCGGTTGAGAGGCCATGGCATGTGCGAGAAACCAAGGATGAAATTTCCAGAGAAGTTTGCACATCCAAGAAAATCCTCAATTTATTGAGACCGTGTAGGAATTCATGTAGATCCATAGAATATCAAAGTGATTCCAATGATGTAGCCTAGGTCTCTTGAATATGTGCGGCACCAAACATACACTTTACTAAGCTAGCTTGCTGACTTGTTTTTGTGCAATGTGTCTAATATGCGTGAGTTGTGCTCCACATGCCCCTCCAAGTCACGTGAAGATAAGATGTCACCCAAATAGACAATGACTAAAGGAGTTGATGAAGGGCCTAAGTAGATTGTCCATCAAGTGCATGAATGTTGTTGGCGCCTTGGTTAAGCCAAAATGCATAATCAACCACTTGTACAATCCCTCCCATGTTTTGAAGGTTGTCTTTGAGACATCTTTAGGATGGATCGGAACTCGATAAATTGATTGAAGGTCGATCTTGGTGAAGTATTGTGCACCTCATAGCTGGTCTAGGTCATCAATATATGACCATGGATAACGATTCTTCACCATAATTTTGTTGAATGCGTGATAGTCTATGCAGAGACGCTAGGTTACATCTTTCTTAGGCACAAGAATTATTGGACTCCCATAAGGAGAAAAGCTAGGTTTGATGTTGCCTTGATTTAGGAGGTCTTGGATTTGACATTGGACTCTATCATTCTCCCAATTGGATCCACAATACAAAGGGTTGTTTGGAAGAGGGGATCCATGAACCAAGTCTATGCAGTGCTTTCTTTGCATGGAGTGTGTTGGAAGGTGTTTGGGTTTTGTGAAGACTTTGCTTTGGTACTTAAGTATCTTGTCGAGATGTTTCTATTGCTGCTGCGATGATGATTGTGCGGTGTGCACTACCAACCTGCTTTGTCTCGCACATAGGTGTCTTGAGGGTAGACCATGAGCAACACGGATTTATGCATGTGTGAGATGAGTTTGTGGAATTGTTTGGCAAAGACCAAAGTGAGTTTGGTCATTGGAGTTGACTCTATGAGATTCTAGAAGTGATCTTTTGTGCGATTTGTCGAATGTTGTGGTTTGGCTTGATTTGTAGCATCTCGGTCATAAATATACATTCTCCTAGCGGGATGTCAAAGACCTCGGAGATGCAATTTCACTAGTGATGGTCTCCTCCATAGGCCTGACTTTGTATTGGAAATCACATTGTGTTGGACTTGTATATCCTTCCTCGTTGCAGCCACGACAAGGAGTATGGTAAACTCTTGTGCACACTTTGCTAGATGAGGAGGTGAAACATTGCATCATCTTTGTTTTGGCTTCGATCTTGGCTGTGGTTGCATATGCTTGCCTTAGAGAGTTGGAAGTCGTGAACTCCATCTTGGCGTGTATATAAGGTAAAAGTCCACTAATATACTTCAGCGCCTTATGTTGCTCCTTGAGGTCTTTCATGGAATACGTTGGTATATTCTTCCTTCGATTGCTCTTTGTGTTGTCGCAATTGTCAGAACTTCATGTACTCATCCTCATAGTGTTTGGGGGTGTAGTACTCCATAGCACTAACAAAGTCATCTCAAGTTCAAATGGTCTAGAATTCCTTCTTGCGCTGTGTGCTAAATGTCTCCCACTAGTGGGAGACTGAAATGGGCATCTTCAACGTTGCGAAGGTGAGCTTCTAATAGTCAACAAAGTTTTTGATAAAGAGTATGCCTCAAGCTGGGAAAACCACTTATCCATTGTTGCGGCATCATTCTTGCCTTCAAACACTTGGACCTTGAGGTTCACTTGTACCTTGAAAGGGGTCTGATGTTGAAACTGCATGTGAGACGGATGGGAGAAAGTGGAAGTTCTTGTTGATTTGAGCTAGAACATCAGCTCACAAATTTGAAGAAAGAGGCCAGTGCGCTGTGCTTCCAGTGCATTCTCAATGAGCTTTTGGACGTTTGGGGTTGCCTCAGGTTTCTTTTGGGCGTTTGTCATCTTGCTTTCGCTACAACATTGTCTTGGGTAGGTAGAAACAAAACTGTCTCCTTGTCCTTTCTCTCATTGCACTCACATATTTATTGGCATAGAAAGGTAGAGATAAGATATCATACCAATGATCCCCACCATGAAACCCAAAACCATGTGCGAGAGGACCATCCTGGGCTAAGGATAGCTACAAGAATTATAAAGAATGCATGTAGGTAAACTTACGGGAGTAAAACAAACACACGATGTAGCAGAAGTGTATTTGCAGAAATGCAACTTTTATTCATCATGGAGAATAGGGATTAAGTGCAGAGGTGTATGATGTTTTAATAAGGGTAGGAGACTAGGCTCTGTTATCGGAAGGGTAATACTTTCTTTGATTTTCCTAGATTTAATGTGCATGTACAAATTTTTATGAGAGTCCTTAGATACTTAGGATGTGCCAATAATCACTATTTTTCTAGTTTGGCTCTCAAGAATGGCAATTCTTGGGCATATGCGTATGTTACATATTTATACGCAAATATAAGAAGGCGTTACCGTTGGAAACGATTCTGAAAAATGACTACATGTCGTTTCATCTTCCAACTATATGATGGTTAAACTTCTTCCGGTGTTTGGTAGTTGATCTTCCACATGGATGATTACTCTAAGAGATTCTCTAACGTGTTGTAGAATTGTTAAGTGCCACTTGACAAGCCCCGAAATGCAAGAAGTTGCTACGTGGATGTTGTGTGAAGCCACTGTGATAAATGCGGGTACCGCGCAAGAGTGAGTTGTAAAGGTAATGCATGACTGTGAATTGAGGCAAACTCTGCGCATGGGGTGCGAGATGCGGAGTAGGTTTTGTGAGCCTCGGTGGCTCTACGTGGGAAACAAGTTCTGCATGGCACTTTGGGCATGCACAAGGAAATTGCAAGACTTGTGCATGTGCTTGATGAGGGCCATTGCACAAGAATGAACCCCAAAGTTAAAGGTGCACAAGCTGCATGGGTATGGAAAGGAGAAGTGTGCGTACTTGTGCGTGCACACAAATCATTAGGCCTGCATATTGTGGTATTTATTCAAATGAAATGGGATTGAGAATTCCTTGGCCATCGTAATTAAGACCTTTTCCACTATCTTCTCTAGTAACTTAGAGTCAACACCTTCATATATTTCCCAAAATTACCTATGGACTTATTGATGCTTCATTAGAAGAAAGAGCATTTTATGGAGCGTTTGCCATGCATACCTCGTTCATGCTTTTTGCATCTTTGGTAGAAAGAATGAAATTATATTAATGGCCACATATGACCTAAAGTAGGTCAATGAGACTCAAGGATACAATAGTTAACTATAGAAATTTCCGGGAAGAGAGAATCCTAGAAATAAAATAACAAAAAGTACAAAAGACAACTAAAACTATGTGCCACTAATATAGGTAGCAATGAGATCAAGACAAATAGCAATGAAGAGTGAACAAGAGCCCCTAAAGCATGTGCTGATAAATACTGGAAGGAAATCTCTTAGACTCTCTGTTTGTGTTTGAAGTGTTGGAGTCATCCGGGCCATCATCTACTTCACGTGGAGATTTTGATAATGCTCGCGAGGAGTATTCAAGGTTGGAGGGCCCAAGTTGGGAGATTGTGGGAGTAAGCAAAGCGCTTCCCTTATAATCTCTCCTAACATCCAACACTGGTGTAGCTCTTGTAGTAAAAAAAAGCTTGTTATATGAGTCTATCCCTATGGTCTAGGGGGCGGCACATGCGTAGTAGATCCATGTCGTTAAGAAGGGGTAGATCCTTGCCGACGGAGGGGGCAATGCCACGAGGTCGAGGTGGAGTAGGTTTCTAGGTCTAGGTGCTCCGAGTAGTGATGGGGCGTTGAGAGGTGCCGTCTGACCAGTCTATCAACTTTGATATGTGAAGTACTAGTGTCCAAAGGGCGTTTAGTGCTTCCTATCACTTGGGTGGGTTGGAAAATGAGGTGATTAGCAAGGGGGCTCTAGAGCATTTAGATCCCACTTGTAGGGATCTACGACAACGGGACACCACTAGTCTAGATATTTAAAGAAAGTAGTTGGAGTGTTGCCCAAGTCCATGTAGAGGTAGTGGTATGTTCCTCAAAGCTCATAGTAAACGTGACATCTAAAAGTGAAGTGTTCCTCGGTCTCCACCTCTTGGAGGGCACAAAGATGATAGATCCATCTGTTGGAGAATGTGATGCTTAGATTCAACCCATAATTGGTGAGAGCACACTCTCATTTGGCGAGGGATATATTAAGCCACATGACCAATGATCTTTGGAGATAGTGAGAGAAACAAATAATACCATTCACCACCTATAAGAAATGCTCGGCAAAAAAGTAAGCTTGGGGTTGAGTGTCTCTGTTAGAAGATGTGAATAGAGAAAGAATGAAGAGAAACTAGAATGCACTCATCATAGATTGCGTATCCATCATTTTATTATGCAAGAGATGGTTATATAATAGTTGAGGTGGTTATAACTGAACATTTGTTAATACATAACTAAAGCCTTATATTCTAATATTCCCTCTTAAGGGTTACAATTACAAAAGCATAAACAAACATACTTTGCCCAAAATCAAAATATTAGATCCAAACATAACCACGCATTCTTCAAAAGCTTTCTCTTTGAAAACTAGTTCTTTGACTAGGTAGAACTCCATCAAGTTGCCTCATTACCTTTGTAAAGGTGTAGCTCCCAAGTTGAATTCCCGAGTTCCCGAATTTCACCTCTCCAAACTCCCGAATTACGAACCTCCCGAATTATTGGACAACCATCCATGTTGAGCTACATCCACAGTGCTCCATCAAGTTGTCTCATGACCCTCATAAGGGTATAATTCTCAAGATCCACAAAACTCCCGAACTAACTAGGAAGCCATCCATACTTGAACTTCATTTACACTAGATCCCTTCCTGTCTTCAAAGTGTGGGATTCTTTAAAATATGTATTCTTTATCGTGAATTCGTCACCATTTTTAGCACCAGTGGATCTTTAACAATGGCTATATTAATTTCATTTGATTTGTCTTTCATCTAGATTTTTACTTTCCAAGTGTGAAAGTTGAGGCCAAAATATTTGTCTAATGGAATTTCCATTCTCAAACAAAAATATCTCAGGAAATAACCGTTTCCCAAAAAATAGAATGACTCGCAAAATAATGCAGAAAAGGAAGTACAATTTGAATACTTGAATTTTTGATTTCATACACATGAAGTTTATGCAATAGGGATTTTAAAAACTATTTTTTTACATAGTAAAGAAAGGAAACCGTCTAGGCGTGTCTCATGCCTTAGACAATTGGCTATGACTGAAAATCGCCAAACTATGTGCCCTAGAAACAAATGGCCGTTGATAAACTACAAATTTGGAAATGCGCGACTATATTTTCTTTGTTTTCTCTAGATACCTTCGAAAATTGCAGTTTTCCTCTTACTTGTGATTATGGATTGTGTTTTCTGCAAAAACGTGCCTTGAGTCACTTTTTCTCTCTTGCATTCTACATGTAACATTTTGTCGTGATAATGTCCCTAAAAATCCTTCAATAATGGCGAATTCTCATTTTTGTGCCCTAAAACTTTGAAATGCCCTTAATTTTTTTCAAAAACATAGTAAAAATTGTGCCCTTGAATGGCATTTTATGGTTTTTTTTGCACCTTTACAATGTTGTCAACTATATTATGGTCCTTGAAGCGTCACACAACGATATCCTCTTCAACTTTTGTTCATCCTTAGATTGTGCCCTAAGCCATGATACAAATCTTTGGAAGATATGCATAGAAAGAATGAAGAGGAATTAGAATGCACACATCGTAGATTGTGTCCATCATTTTACTATGCAAGAGATAGTTACAAAATGGTTGAGGTGGTTACAACCAAACATTAGTTAATACATAACTAATAGTGACTTAATTATAAAAGCGTTATATTCTAATAGTCTCGAGGGGGAGATCTAATTGGCTTGAATATACTATTTTTAGATGTCCTCTATGACAGCTCCGGGAGACGATGTCCTTTGTGGGAATGAGATTGGGGGAGGAGGCATCTATTGAGGACATGAGAGGGGTAGCCTATCAATGGAGATGTCAATAGAAAGGAGTAACCTAGCCTCAAGGTACCAACAATGCCGTTGTTTGGTGGGGATCAATGAAGCAATCCTCTATGAAGAGAAAAGTGCCAAGTACGAATATCTCTGATGAGCGAAAGCCGAGGTCCGTTGGGAATTGAGCACAGTAGATGTAGAAAGTAAGTTTGAAGATAGTCAAAAGGCGAAGCAGCTCGGTGGAAAATTCAGCTTGAATGATGAACTAGGGCATCGTTCACATACTCGTATTTGGAAAATATTCGATAGACCTAAAAAAATTGACTCAACAAGACTCGACGAATATTCGAAAGCTTAAAAAATACGCAAATTTCTTTTAAAAACATAAATTTTATGCAAAATATAGTTACAAAAAATGTATCCAATGAGCCTTTAAATTGTTGGGGAAGTGTTTTCTATTAGATTCGAATACAAATACATTACAAAATTGCATCATTATGTGAATACAACAACGAGTTGATATGTGTTATGAATTTATAATGATTTTCATTGCAAATTATCATCACAAATTGCATATCTATGCAAGTTACAATTTACAATAATTTACATTTCCCTCTTCCCCATTCTAGAGGCTTCATATTTTAGATCTTTAGCATTGTGGTGTGGCATATGGCAATACCATTATGTGTCGGGCATGGTTGAGGGGGTTGCCTGGCACCCCCTGGGGGTTCGGTGTGTAATGTTCCCTTTCCCCATTTGAAGACCTTTGGCCCATTTTGTCAACCCGACGGCCAAAGAAAAAATATAAGGGTGACTTAAGTCACAATAAATTATTATAAAGTGCTAAAATAAAATAAAATAAAACTATTAAAGCACTTATATTAATTTATTTGGCTTAATATAAATAAATTATAATCCCTATGGTAAATATGATTTGCCTTGAGGGGGCAAATATTATTGTAAAGGGATTTATTGTATTTTATTCTTCCTAGAGGGGATAATGGTGATTTGGGCCAAAAGTGAATAATGACATTTAGGAAGGATAAAAATATAATTAATTATGTATTTCCTCTAGGAAAATGCGACTTGTATTAGAGGGAAAAAGTGGTTGGGAAAAACATTTAATATGGAAAATATTAAATGCTTTGCATAGGGAAAATCATGTGAGCTCATTGGCTGGTTTGCAGGTTGGTTGTTGCCCCTTTTCCTTTAAAAGGGATGTCGGCTTGCCTCTTCCATTATCTAGAAATATTTTATGACATTTTCTCTTACATGAAGTTTCAACTTTTGCATTAAAAATTTCAAGGACGAAACCCCTTGTGGACGAAAACCCCAAGAGTTGAGAGGGTTTTTCACTCAGAATTTCCCATTGATTGTAATAAGATTTTTAAGCATTTGCAGCAGTGATTTCCAGCAGTGTTTTCGAAGTATTTTGGAGAATAAAATTGCAGCAGTTTTTATTCTATTGGGTCGACTTGCCTTGGAGCTGTTTGGGCATTATTTTGGAGGTATTTTCATCTGAAAATCATTGTCAAATATCTCCCAAATTTTATGAATCAAAGTGTTGTAGTTTCATAATTTTCTGAGTGGTTTTAGAGGGTTTCCAGGCAGTTTATTAATCAGATTTCAGATCTGATTTCTGAGTTATTTTGGCTGCAATAAATTCTGATTTTTATATATTCTGGCTTCTAAAAATTGTGGCAATCAATTGTGATAAAGGAATTAATTTTTGAGTGTCATTTGCATGAGTTTCACTTCCAAACCCTAGTCGCACTTCCTAGAATAAATTCAGATTTGCCCTAGTTTGCTTGCCGTGGTTTCCAAAATTCATATTTTATTATTTGCAAGTCATAAAAAAATCAGATTTGGGCAAAAGATCTATTGGGGATCTTTCAGTGCAGATCCTTGACTCGATTTTTTACCCTTTTTCCATGTTTTTCGTGTCAGATCTGTGTATGGAGGTTTTTAGGCTTGGACACATTAAGTATTGGAGAATATTCGCCAATACTTGGCAGAGCTGAATCGCGAGTTTTCCTAGCGATTATTTGGGTATAGGATTTTGGCGAGTACTCGCCAATTCGGTGATTTCTCACCAAACAGGCATACTATGAACTAGAGAATTTTCTGCTTGCAGCAGATCATGTGTTGTAGCATGAGAGTTTGTACCCTCTCAATATGGGCCTCGTCAACGGATTCCAAATTAGGCCCCCAAACCTCTAAACCATATAAAATTGTAGGCTTGATGATTTTATCAAAAAGGCGTAACTTGAAAGGGATGTCTTGGAAGTGGATTTGGAAACCCTAGCGCTCCAAGATATAAAGAGAGGGATATCCCTTACAAAGGTGTGTGTGAGAGGACTTCATGTGAAAGGATGGACAAGAAATTGAACCTCTAAGGAGATGCGGTCGATGTGATCTCTAGAAGTTTCCCTTTGTAGACAAACTGAAATTTTGAGAGGTGCTTGGAAATATTAAAAATCATGACCTTAGTTTTACTAAGGTTGACCAAAAGCTATCGAAGATTAAAAATGAGCAAGGGCACCAAGTTGTTCTTATAAGCCCTCAATAGAGTGTAGAAGGAGGACAACATCATTGGCAAAAGAATGATAGATATAACCACCTATGCAAAATACAAGCTATCAGAGAAACTATGAGAAGTATAAAATTGTCCAATAACTCTCATAAAGCCTCAAACCGACGGTAATCGAAGAATTTTCGATGTCGATATCTCTCATTGCCTAGAAAAGTAGGTATCTCAGAACCGAGTCAAAGGCCTTTTTGAAAATAACAAAACAACAAAAGACTTGAGAATACTTGTGACGAGCGTCCCTTAATAATGGCTTAGAGTGTAAAGATGTGGCAAATAGTTTTATGGCCCCTCTCCTGAAGCCATTCATTTCCAAGTATTTTGACACTTGCATATTCAATACCATGGCGTAAAGTTTGGAAAATTTATGCCCTATCATAATGATCCCGTGTACTTTCTAGGGGTATAGAGATCCTTGGATTTATGAATAGGGTGAATGATGTGGTGTGACCACTACTGAGGAAAACTCGAGCACACCACCTCATTAAAGAGCGTGGCAAGGGGATAGGCTATGGAATCCACACCGTATTTGATGAAATCAGCTTTGAGGCCTTCACAATCCACTTTGCTTAGATATTTTGTGTGTGAAATCTAAGGTGCGGAGAACAATTTTTTGAATGATATTTGCTATTTTCAAATTGGATGGAGCTTGAGGTGCATGTGGTGGCGAGGTGCTAAGATGGATTGTCCGAGAGATCAACCGAGCGATCAAATGGGATTCCACTTTGACAATGAGCCATTGAAAATTAAGTTGAGGACCCTGTGGTACTACATACTAGAAAGCAATCAATATTCCCATTTATCAGCCATGATAATTTCCCCCATACTGGTGTTTCCCAGGTTGCATTTGGCTACTTCATTAAAGTTCAATATATGCCATCTAGGTGGAGGCATGACACATTGGTGCTTCAGAGACACTATAAACTAGCTCATTTGGAAATGGAAAGGAATATTCCATTGCTGGAGATCACTCATGTTGGAAGAATGGAGATTCCCCTGTGAGAGTGGAAATGACATAGAGCAGTACTCCAAAGTCCAAATATTCATTTTCATTCTATGTAGAATGGTTGGAAATTGGAATAGAATACGATTTATTGTCAAAAACACGTGATTATGGTCATCCCACAAATACCAATGTGTATGTCGGATCACATGGGCATATCACTACTAATACTAGACCAGGTGTGCAAAGATAGATTCACAGTTTGCTGGTGTTTTTCTCTTGAGGGAAACCACAAGGCTATTTTGTCCCATGATGCTGCTGGTAGGGGGTGAGTTTGAAACACGGATTCTACTGTGTTTTTGCAGGTCCAACCCTTAGGCTTAGAAATTTGAGCCAATTTCAAGCCAAAAGGAAAAGTTTTAAAAGTTTTGTGTGAATAACACATTTATGCGCTATAATGCATTTGTGTTCCTCATATTGTACTCAATTCACAATGGGGCACTTCAATTACATGGTAGAATCCAAGATTCTTGTATTTACAAAATAAACATTTAACTTGTAAGTTTACATGTTTTATCTAAAAAAATTATATTCTCATACTTAAAAAAAAACCGAACCCCATTTATATTAGAGAAAAATCACAAGGTACAAATTCTATTGTGCCAGGCCTGAAAGCTATTAGTCCAAGCCTGTGCCATGTACAAAAAGGGATGCTTATTTGCCCTCATTATATAATATCAAAATTAAGGATGTCACTCATGTCTTCTTGGTCTTGGTCGACCACCACAGAGGGATCCTTCCATAACAGACAAAGGTTGTGGTGGTCAAGAGCCCAATTGGCCAACCGATCTGCCACTTTATTTCTCTCTCTGGGAATATGGCTGAATTGCACATCTTGAAACTGGTCTTGCAACCCATGAATTTTCCCGACTTTATTAGCTATCTGCCAAATTTTGCTGACCCCATTCCGAACTTGATAAGAATCTGATAATGACCTTAGAATCTGATTCAATTTGGATTTTCTGCCATCCAATTTTCAATGCCTCCTGCATCCCTTTGTACACTGCCTTGATCTCCGCTAAATTATTGGTTGAAGATCCCAATTTTTCAGTGAAGAAGAAAGCCACCGATCTGTCAGAAATTCTACCAATACCTCCCATAGCAGCTTGGCCTGGATTGCCCCTTGAGGCTCCATCTATGTTCAATTTTCCATACTCCATTGGGGGAGCTGTCCAGTGCCCATCCCTCTGTATTTTCTTTTTATGCTGAAAAACAAGCATAGTTGTATTCCTTGGTTGTACAAAAAGTTGTTTACACACGTGCTTCCATTTGGGAGCCATTTGGGGGTGAGGATAAGAGGTAAATAAATCTTATGTTTGATAGATTCTGCTTTTCTCCCAAATATAACGTATGTCTCTGCATTCCTGTTGAAAAATTGTGCTGGTTTTTTCCTTCCATATATTCCAAATGAGAAGAGATATGCCAGTCCAAAAAGCCGGAAGCATATTTTGACCTTTGGGGATGTGACCGTGCCAATCGCTAATAAGCTGCTTAAATGACCAAACATTGATCCAAGGAAGATTAGACAACTTAGCAAAAATCTGCCATAAGGAGATAACCCATGGGCATTGGAAGAACAGATGAGAGAGGGTCTTCTCATTATACAAGCATAAGGCGCATCTGAAGGGGCCATAAAGCCTCTTTTCCTAAGTCTATCCCCAGTTAAAGCTCTTCTTTTTAAAACCAGCCAAACAAAGAAGCTTGCCTTTGGCCATATAGTAGGCTGCCATATGTGACTAAAAATGTCCTTAGTTAAAGAAGCATAGCCTATTGACATAGTGTAAGCACTTGTGGATTTTTCCCCCATGCTAAGGAATCGGACCGAGGAAAAGTGGAAAGAGGCCGTGCCAAAAGAATAATATTTATCAAAGTTTGCCACTCCTGCCCAATTTGAATTGGCCATTCTCGAATAGGAATCCAACATTTTCCAATCTCCCAAGGATGCGTAGCACACGTACAATAATCTGCTACCTTAATCCATCCTTTTTCATGCAAAGTCTCCATAGTTGGCTTTGACTGTGGATATTGGGTGATAGGAGGGGGCTTTCCATTCCAAAAGTCTATCCAGAAGTTGGCCTTTTGACCATTATTCATAATCCAGAATGAATGTTTTTAATAATCTCTTCTCCAACTCTGAGGAAAACAAGAATGGGTGATCCTTTGGATGCAAGAGATAACCAAATAATTCTGTCAGGAGGATTACTTTCCGCATATTTTGTTCTAATATTGGCAGCCCATAACTCATCTGGATAAACGAACAACCTCAAATAGAGTTTAGCTTCCAGGGCCTTATTCTGCTTAGAAGAAGATTTGAATCCTAAACCACTTGCCCTCTGAGGCTGACAAAGAATTTCCCACATAACAAGAGACCACTTCCTTTTTCCTTGCATGCCACTCCATAAGAATTTTTGACATAAAGAATCTAATTGTTTCAAGATTTTACTTGGAATAGTTAATATGGAGGATACATATATTGGCAGAGCTTGGAGAACAGCCCTTACCAATGTCATTCTTCCTCATTAAGATAGCCATTTATTAGTCCATTTTCTGCATTTTCAGATCAGCTTTGTTGATCAGCCAATGCCAATCCCAGTTTTCTTTGAGGCAAGAGGAAGTCTATTAGAGCAATGAAAAAAGATAATACTAGATTTGGCATGATTAATCAACTGACCAGTAGCTATAGAAAAGACATGAAGAACCTTCTAAAACTATTGGGCTTCCAAGCAAGTGCCTTTGCCTAAGAGCGTAGAGTCATCCACAAACTGTAGATGGGCTCGAGGGACGAGCATCTTTAGCCAACTTTATCTGTTGATTTATTTTCTGACAAGCTTTCTTAGCTAATCTTCCAAGACACTCCACCAAAATAATGATTAAAAGGAGATAAAGGATCTCCCTGCCGTATCCCCTGGAAGCCAAAAAAATATGAGAGGGAGTACCATTAACCAAGATAGAAAAGGAGACTGAAGATAAACAAGCTTTAACCCAAGCTATCCATGCCCCAAAGAATCTGAATTGAGCCAAAACTAGACATAAAAAGTACGAGTCCACTCTGTCATACGCCTTGGAAAGATCTAGCTGAATAAACATAGAGGGAGACTTCTGGATGTCCATTGAATGTAAGGCTTCCTGAGGTAACACAATCTCATCATGGATTTGGCGTCCTGGAATGAATCCCCCTTGTTTTGGTGATATGATCTTGTGAAGACAAGGTTTCAACCTTTCTGCCATAACTTTGGTAATTATCTTATACAAGACATTACACAAAGCTATAGGTCTAAAACCAGCAATATCCTCCAAATTTTTATTAATTTCCTTAAGCATAGTTTTAGCTGTCCCCACCTCTTCCACTACTTGAAGAAGGTCCTCTTTGATGATGTCCCAAATGTTTGGTAGAATTCAATAGGAAAACCATCAGGTCCAGGAGTTTTCCTTTCTTCATACTGAATACCACTCCCTGTAATTCACTTTCCGTGACAGGACAAATGAGCTTCTCATTATCCTGGTCAAAAATAAGACGGAAAAGCATAACGAAGACCTTTCTTTGAGACGTTTCATAAGAGCTTGAGCTGTGAATAACTGATGAAAATACTGTGTAGCCACTTGCTGCAGTCTCTGTAAAGAATACTCTTCTTCCCATCTTCCTTGGTAAGAGACTTAATGTGGTTATGGGCACGTCTAGCCAATAAGGATTTATGAAAGGAGGCAGATTTTTGGTCACCTTTTTCAACCACTGGATTCTAGATTTTTGCTTCCACATAATCTCCTCTTTGGTTTCCCATTCATGCAAATCAGCTTTCAAAAGGAGCTCTTTCTGAAGAAGGTCACAATTGCTTCCTGAAAGACGAAGGTGACTATTCAGCTCTTCCAATTGTTCTAGAATTTGAAGTTTTTTCTCCTTGATGTCTCCAAACTCAGTCCAATTCCACGCTTTTAGCTTGTTCTTCAAATAAGCCAAACACTTGGAGAAGGTAAACATATGTGTCCCATACTTAGGTTTTCCTTCTAGCCACCACTGTTGGATGAATTTGCCTGTCTTCATGTCGAAGCCACATCAGTTGGAACCTGAAGGGAAAATGGTTAGGAGCTGATTTTCCTCTCTCCAAACACACCAGCCAATGATGAACCAATGTTTCAAATATCGGAACCGGACTTAGAACAGCTGAGGTCAAACCGAATTGGACCGGTTTAAAACTTATGAACTGGTTTACTAAAAAATACATAAAATATTACAATTTTAATGAAAACAATTTTGTTTTGAAGATTCCAAACCATGATTACAAACAATTAGAGACAAAATATGCGAAGTTTGCTCATGTATATACCATGTAAGGAGTAAATATAGCAAAACGACACCGAGTGCACTACATATCGAAACAAAATACATAAACATTGAGGCTCTAATTGGCCTATAGAGTCCCAAAAATAATATGCTACAAACTACTACATTTTTGATATCAATCTCAACACCACTTTGCTAAGAATGGGATCCTCATCGTCATCAATGTCATCATGTTCCTTTGGCTCGGACACATCGGACTCCTCATGTTCTTTTGGCTCAAACACATCGGACTCCTCAAGAGACATCTGCAATAGTTGTAGTAGCACAACTAGTGTTTGCCATGTCTGGTGCTACTAGTGGTTCATCATCCAAAGCCATCCACCCCAAGTCATTGGGATCAAACTTTGCCGAGTGACTCTCCTCTACCCATTCTGAGGTTGGATCAATATCATCCAAGACAATGGGATCTGTATTAGGTATCCTATTTAGTAATTGGTTGCACCTTAGCCGGAGGTTGTATTGCATGAAGACGAGATCATTTAACCGTTGTTGTTCCAAACGGGGTCTATATAACATCATTTTAGGGTTAGGGTTGGAAAAAGGTAACTTAAAAGCTAAAATTGGAAAAAAAATGTTTTAAGGCAAAACCTGCCCCTCAACTAGTTCAGACCGGTCCAGTACGGAACCAGCCGGTTTGACCGGTTCAATACTGAATGCTAAACTTGAATTGGCGGTTCCGTCACGAAACCATTCATTGGTTCGGTTTTTCTAACGGCTTGCACTTTTTTTAATGAACCGGTCAAACCAGTCGAACCGAACTGGAATTGGAACGGATTTTAAAACACTGATATGAACCAATATTATTAAGAATCTGAGCTTCAGGAAAAATTCCGTTAACCACCATTCTTCAGACACCAAAAACCTGTCAAGCTTCTCCAAGATACAATCAGGAGCTTGTCTCCTATTGGACCAAGTCATCATTTCGTTCCCAGTAAGAACATCTACCAAGTGAAGAGATTGAATGAACTTAGACATAGTGGATGAGCTGGAGTCCAATTGAGTAGTCCCACCAAGTTTTCCCGAAGGTTAAGGATAGTATTAAAATCCCTGCCAAGGATAGCCGGAACATCAGGAAAAAAATGGATCATAGAATCTATATGCTGCCATTGCTGCAACTTATCCTCAAGAGCAGTAGGAGCATAAACATTTATGAACAAAAACTGTTGGGCATCCACCTTAGAATAAGCACGCATAAGCAATGCACCCTTAATAGCGCATGAACTCAACACTGTGACCATCTTCAAATCCCATAGAGATATAATTTCTCCTGAAGTCCCTTGCGAACTGAGAGAAATGTGCTGGGCTTTGGGCCATATTCTTTCCGCTAGAACTGACGTAAGCTCTGGCGAGGCTTTGGTCTCTTGGATAAACACGATCAGGGGATGATGAGATTAAATCATTCTTTTAATTTCCATTAGTTTAGGACTGCCTCTCAGCCCCCTTATATTTCATGTGATAACCTTCATTGAGAAGATTGTTGGAAGATTCGGGATAAATCCCTGACTGTACCTGTATTACTCAATTTCTGACCTTCTTTCTGAAGGTTGGTTTGATTAGATTTGCAGCCAACCTTAATATTAGTGTCCATCTTGAGTTTTTTCCTTTTTTTCTGAGCCATTCCTAAAGGTAATTCTGTGTGTTGTTGCACCAAAGGATTTTCCTTCAAAACTAGAGCTTGATCCGTCCTCTCAGATTCACGTACCTGCTGATTCTGGTTATCAAATTGTTCTTGATACTTAGTTTTACGTTGATAGCTCTTCATTGTGGTACGGGCAACATCTGTCATCGGCTGAGCTTGAAAAAAACAAGCTGATTTTGACCTTCCACCACTGGCTGCGCTATTACCGCTTCCTGTTTATTCATCTGTGTCTCTGGAATTTGGGACTCCATGAGATCCTCAGATTCTTTGGCTTCATTATCTTGTTGTAGGCAAGCAAATCTATTACTGTTACTGCCTTCTTGGTTCTCTTGAACAATTTTCCTCTCTGTTTTCTTTTTCTTAGGAATGATAAAATCCTTGAGGCTTCTCTTCCAGAGACTGTTCGGGAATTTTGATCGGACAATCTTGGAACAAATGGCCATATTCATGGCAAATGCAACATTGGAAAGGAATGTTTTCATAATCCAGAACCCGGTCCCATTGATCCTCCTCCACAACCAAAGAAATCTTAGTTGGCAGGGGTTTGCTTAGGTCCATCAACACACATATGCGAGCATAGATCATTTGTTCGATGTGTATTGATGCATCAACCGTCATCATATAGGTCCCCAGAGTGTTGCCAATCCCCGTGAAAACAATACTATTCCAGTATTCCATTGGAAGGCCGAACAGTCGCACCCACACAGGTGCGACAAAAGGAAGTTCATTCGCTTTGAACATCAGGTGCCAGGGTTTCATAAATAGGTCCACTTGTCCAAAAAGCCATGGTCCACCTTGAAAGATGAATTCTCTATCTACAGCTGAAGCAAAGAAGATAAGAAAATATCCATTAGGGTAAATTGAGATCGTATACTCACCTCGAGTATGGCAGAGTTGTTTAGCCTAGTCTTTAAAAGCAGGTTATGAGCGATGGAATCCAAGAAACTGGACTATCAAACCCCGACTTTCCAGTTCATCGATTCTACTCTACACATCCAATCTCTGAAGTTTCAGCCTTGGAGAACTATGAGCTGCTTTCATACATCCATTCTCATTCTTCTGGGGATCTGGTTTTGGCATTCGCAAGGGTTTCTTTTGAAAGTTTCTGCCTGGCATTTGTAGTTTGGGATCCCCACGAAGAGCCTCTTTAAAACTTGGTTTAGCAGATTTACCTTTGCCATGGCAGAGCCCGGTCTAACATTTTCCATAGCAGTAAAAGAAATCAGACACGATGACTTCATGTTTTCCCAAAAGGGCAAACGTGGAAAAAAGCCAAAGTAAGGGAGGACGCTACAGTCCAAACCCCACAGAAAAGGACGAAACAAGGTCACAAGGGGGAAAAGGTCCCTAACTTGTCATGGAGGTAAATGACATCAACAGACTAGGAATCGATCGCAAAGACAAAAGCGACAGGCCCGGAACAGTCATTTCCTGGTCGTTGAGGAGCATAGACCAGCTTTGTGCACATTTCTTCTTCTTATACTTAAGTTTATTTTATAAATATACTTTTAGGATGTCTGAGAGTGGTTTTCCCCTTTTTTCTTTGGTTTGTGACTTTCAGTCCAATAATTATCTACAAACACAAAATACTGAGAAATGCAAGTCAATTGTGTGCATGTAGTCCCTTATTGGCTTTCATTGCTTTGATCACACCTGATAGGGTCCCTGATTTTTCAAATTCGGTCTAATCATAATATGAACACCAAATGATGACCAATAGAGGATGGAAGATTGATCTCATGATGGTTTTTTAGAGTGTAGCTTGTTTTTTCTGTACAAATCAAATAGCTCATGTAAAGATAAAGGGAATCCAAAGTCAACAAACCCACTATATTGGGTTGTCAAGGCAAGTTTGCTCCCTAAGGGAAGTGTTTTGCTAAGAATTGGTTTCAACAAATATTCCTAAATTTGGTCTACAGGTTAGAAGCGGTTGCACAGATTGCTTCTCAAGAGAGGCCCACTGATCTATGTGGCAGTTTGTGACAAAAATTCAATAAAATTCTGGGGCATAGTTTCTTCATCGTTGCTCAAGATTTGAAACCGTAAGATGTGTTTGAAAGTTTCAGTCAAGCTCCAGGCATGCCAATCAAAATGGTTGCCACAGACTATATTTTGGTTGCTGAAGTTGAAATCCTCAAAACTGTTCGAAAGGTCCTATAATCACGAAATTAGAAAATTTCATTTTTTTGGCTTTCTGATATTGTGTTTTGATTAGTTCTATATTGCAACAGATCCTCTTCACCTCCTTGTGGAACATTTGTTACACACAGCACAAGGTTAGCTGTTAGAAGCTATGCTCAGCTAGCCTCAGTTTGTGTCCAGTAATCCACCCACCTTCTACTTGGTCCTACAGAACTCACCAAAACACAAAACTGGTGCAAAGTCAGATTTTGGAGTTTAAGGATATATTGTTTCTTGTAAAGAACATAATGCTCAAGGAAACTGAATAGGATATGTGGGTTTGTGATCTTTGTTAAGTCTTATGTCTAGGGTATTTGTACAAATTAGTATTACTAATGTATTTAATGTCATTAAGGTTTTTAAATATTGTTACATAATGTACATAATACATGGGAGTCATTATACATATGTGAGGGAGTGTAAAGAGTGAAGTGGAGAACTTGAGGCAAGGTGTTATCTTTGCATATGAGTAATGTGGAGGTTTAGTGGGAAATGATGCAAATTATACAAATTGGCGGAAAATATATACATCACACTGAAATAAAGATAAAATGAAGTTTACGGTGTTCATTCTTTATATTGTTTATTTGCTACTCACATACCATATGCTTTCATGAAATGCTATTTGAGAGATGTTTTGAACAGTCTTGAACAGAATCTTGTATTGCCTAGAATTTGAAACCAGACCCTCGAAGACAAAAACAACAGTTCAAATGCTTGGTCGAGAAACCAAGTCTGAAATCCTCAGCTTGAGGTGCTATTTGTAAAATATCTGACCATATGAAGGGGGTTGTCAGTACTTTGAGAGGTAGGACTTGAATAAATCCGTGATTTATTTATTTTGATGCAGGCCCCAAATGGGAAACTAAAATAACTTTAAGAAAGAAATTGTGAAGAGGCATATATCTGTAGCATGGATGAATGATTAACAACAGTAGATTGAAAATTGTTATTATGGTTCCTGAATATAAATGAAACCAAAGTGCAACTTCACGAGGGCTCGAGTTTAGATGCAAGTCTAAGACTCCACAAGGATTTCAATGTATAACCAACTCTATCTCGTAAAAGTTTTGAGTTGGAGGAAAAAAGTAATTAATAACCAAGAAAAGCTCATGTGAATTTTTTAGAAAAGAATCCTAAATGGCTAAAATGTTCAAGTATTTACCAACCAATAAGTAGTTGAGATGTTTGCTCTTAGCAGAAAGGGGAATTCTTGCTTGAGGGAAAAATGTAGAGAAGGGACAATATGTCAATTAGCCAAAAACGTTTCTTCTTAAAGCTCACTTGCATCTCAAAATGGAATGGGGAAAGGGCACAATTCCACCTCTGTTATGTCCAATTGAAGGCATCACATGCCTGATCAGAGATAAAATCTTCATATAGCGGGATATTTATCTAAGTGAGAGTCCCAAGGTGCTTGATAAATAATTTAGTTAGATCATAAACCTGAGTGAGCATTCCAACTTTTCATGAATACTAGATACGCTAACATATTTGTCTTAATTTTTCTTTGGAGTGAGAGAATGAGCCTCTAGGAAAAATTCTTCATGTTGTCTATAAAATATTCAATGAAGAAAGAAGTTATCCTTAAGAGAAGGCATCCTAAAAACCTTAAGGTCAAGCTACGCATATAGATCCAATTTTTTCTCTTGTTCATATTAGTTAACCGACTTAAGCGAACTTTGGGAAATTGGTGGCCCTTGCAATCCACCTTCAACCTTACTTTCCTACAAACCAAGAAGAATTCAAATACTTGTAAGATTGGGAAAGGCCTCTTCAGAGATGTCATCCACCATCTCATAGATTGTTTGTTTCCATTATATTACTTAATACTTTAATAGCCTATAATATTTAAATCTTCTAGCCAAGTTTTCTCCTGTTGCCCTCCTAATATTATGCAAGCACAATGTTATTAGTGGCAATATTTCATGTTCTTTTTATGATTTACTAATTTGTGTACTTTTAATGGTAGTTTCCTTTTCTAGGGAGCATGAGGTTGAGAAATGACAGAGAAATTAATTCCTTTCATGGGTGAACGGTGAATCAACTCTTGTTTCTTTAGTCACTTTTCAACCTAAGAAAATTTGAGAAAGGAAACCAAACGGTATGTGAAGAACCAGTGTTCCAAAATGGAATGGGAAGCATCCACAATTTTATTAACATCATGATTGTTTGTGTTATTTTTTCCTGGAAACAAATGGTTTTCTTCTTTAGATAATATAGCATTTTGATTTCTTCTTGGCTGTATGGCATATTCTACTGTATATGCTGATTTTTGTATAATGTTTTCCCTGCCAGGTTAGTTGGCCAATAATTGGAAAAGGTACCTGCCAGGCTAGTTGGCCGATAAATGGAAAAGAGACTACAACTATTGAAGTCTCTTATGGATCACTTGTTACGTTTTAGTGCATTATGGAATGGATAGTTATGCTTGATTATTTTTGATGACAAGGGATCAATAGAATAAAATATGCAAATGTAAAGCACAGACGTGATATGTGCTAGTATCTGATTTTCATGACATACCAACCAAATTATGTTTGTACACAAATTCTTTTCCATTACTTCTTCTCATTTCATTTTGTAGCTTTAATATCTATTCAATCTACTTCCAAGGTATTTTCAATATAAAGCTTTAAGGTATGTTTGAATTTCAAAATCAATTTGAATATATGCTGGATAGCTCTTATGGAAATGATGAATACTTGTGATTCTTTATCTTAAAAACAAAGAATTGCTTCTGTTCGGATTTGGTGTTCTAAGATTAGGATTCTTACTTTTGCTTAGATTGGTGTTCAATAAATTGAGAATAATTATGTTATATGGTCCCTGTTTTGTGTTTTTCATAGGAATTTGCAGAGTTCTAACTTTCCCTTTTTTTTGTGTCTTGAATAGAATGTGACAATGATCAAGTTCCTCACTGATGGCATCTTGCTAAGAGAAATGATGGAAGACCCTCTCTTGTCCAAATATAGGTTTGTTGATTGACTTCTTCTTCTTGTTGTGTTCGGTGATACAAACAAATAGAGAACTAAGTTATAGTAACACAAGATGGTGAATCAGAATGAGCTGTAGTACATAAATTGCATATCAACCATAGACTTCCTAAGTACATTAAAGTACAAGAATACACTTAAAATGTGTTAACTTATTATTTGACATGTTTAGACAGGTGTGCCTCATGTGTCCACAAGCACAGGTGTAGACACAATCATTTTATGCACATTAGTGATTGGTAGGGTTAAGTTGGTTTATGCATGTATTTACTTGTACATGTCCACATCATGTACATATCGACATGTAATTATTTGACATTTTCTGTCATGTACATTTAATGAGGCTGTTATAACTAACCTTATCTCATGTAGCTTCTAGAATGTTTTTAGATATTTTATCTCTTCAAGTCACTCACTTGTAGGCTTATGTATGTTTATAGTATAGTCAGCCATTTTGTATTATGTACGTACGTCATGCATTAAAATGTTGTGCAATGTTCATGGGCATAATTTTAGTTTTTGGTTTGTCCAACCAACATATCTCTTGGGTTAACATTGGCACTTAATGGTATGGACCATAGTATGCATACTCAAGCGAGTACTCACCATTTTTTTCTTTGGCTGAGTATTCGCCAGGAAAACTTGCTAGGACCTGTAGAACCGAGATTTTGGTGAATACACGCGAGTCTTTGGTGAATATTCACAAGTTTTGGCGAATATTTGCGAGTTTTTGACGAATATTCGTGAGTTTTGGCGAATACTCACGAGTTTTGGAGAGATTTTTTTAAAAAATTTTGCATAAAATTTGTGTTTTTAATAAATTTGCATATGTTTTAAGTTGCCAAGTATTGCTGAATATTCGCCAAGTCTTCCCAAGTTTTAGCCGAGTCTATTATTTGCTGAATACGAGTATGCGAACTATGGTATGGACCACGATTTGGTCCGGGAACTCATTCTCCTTGGTATTTATGCGGTCCATGATTGATGAAAACTGCACAATATATGAATAAAGAGAAGTAATCCATCTATTACCCATGATTTTTATTTATGTAATTGCATTGATATAGTTATAGTATAACCATATGGTTTATTATTGCATACGGCATCGCCTACCATGCCTATTGCTGGGTGTACACTTAATATGTCAACATAGAGAGGGCCTTATGAAGCATGAACGGGATATCCGGGCACATGCACACACCAAATGCTGCAATAAGAATTAAATCTAGAAAAACTAGGAAAAATACAAACAAGAAATGGAGTGCTTGAAAGGAAAAACAACAAAACAAAAGAGAAGATAAAACTACAACTATTTGAACGTGCATCTAACTCGTAACTTCTAAGTTATGAAAGAAAACAACTACCTAAGTCCTAGTTTGGGAACTTCATGTGCTGGAAAGCGAGTACTGATCCAACGTGGATTGTGAAAAACATCATAAATTATTTGATTGAGATCATCAGCTTTACTTATTGGTTTGTGCGACTAATAAAGTACTGTAAGACATGTTTCATTCACCAGAAGATGCAGAGTTGGACAAATAGAGTGCAGAAGCAGAATAGAGGCAAGAGAAAGGTGTCTACTTAAACATTACAATTTCTTCAAACATGTCTTACTATCTTTAGCCTTACCATTGGATAGACATTCAATCGTAGATCAATTGTCATCATTTGCAATAGCCCCATTAGGTTTGATTGATCTATGTATTATACTATTATCCGACAAATGAGGAAAAATATAAAGTTAACCGGGTAGGAATTCCAATTGTTTATAGTGTTATTCTTTGCTTCTTTGGTTTTCTAGGGATAATAAACACCCACTAATTGTTGGGGTCTCTTCTACGAAGGTCTAAAAGTCTTTCATGATTATTAACTGTAAATTGGTGCTTTTTCTTATTTATCAAGTTATTTTTTAATCAAGAGCTTATAAATTTTAATTTCAATGTCTATATTAATCTTATGAGAGCCATCCCTTGTATCTTTTTTGGCATTTGCACTCCGAATCATACTAAGAATTTGCTGTTGAAAATGTTGTTTCTCCCAAGTGTTTTTATTTCTTAGTGTGCTTATTAGACTGAGTTTGGTACGTGAGTTTTGTGAGGTAGAAGGTAGATGAGAAGACAAGTTTGAATTCTCATCCTAAATCCTTGATCACTCTGGTAGGTGAGCTTGGTAGGTGGAAGGTAGATGAGAAGACAAGTTTGAATTTCAATCTTAAATGCTTGACCACTCTAGTAGGTGAGAATGGTAGGTAGATTTTTGTTTAATTTGTTTTTATTTAATTTTAAAATTAATTTTTAAAAAGTAATATTTATTATTATTATTTTTTTAAGTTTTTAAATTTTAAATACTTTTCTATTATTTTTCATTTATTAATTTTTAATTTATTAATTTTTAATTTGTTTTTATTTTTATAAAATTTTAATTTGTTTTTTTATTTTGTAAATTTAATTTTTAAAAATTGAGGTCAACAAATCAAGGTTTAGGTCAAAAACACCTCAGCTCATGGAAAGGTAGGTGGCTATTTTACATAGGAAGGATCACTCTCATCAAATCCATCTTTGATGCCCTTCCAATCTATATGATGTACATTATGAGGATTCCCATGGGTGTAAAAAAATGTTGGTCAAGATTGCTTCTTTTTTATGGTAGGGCATAAAGGAGGAGAGGAAGATGCCTTTAATCAAATGGGAAGAAGTTTGTCTTCCCAAACATAATGGAGGTGTAAGACTAAAAATATGGACATACAAAATCGAGTGCCAAGCTTGCTTATGCGGCAAATGTATAGTCATCCGAACGACAAATGGAGTCAACTACTAAGGGCCAAATATCTGGGAGACATGGATCCCTCTGATCATGATAGTTAGAAATTTCCCTAGGGGCTCTCACTTTTGGAATTTCATTCTAGAATGTAGATAGGTCATATCAAGATTTGTCTCATGGGAAGTAAAAATGGGACAATTCAATGAGTTTTGGAAGGAATCATGGAATGTATCCCCCGACTTGCAAATGATCGAGACTTGCTGAAGCTTAGGTTTGCCTCACAAATCGGTGGGGAAACAAGTTTGTCGATTATTGGACCATTATAAGTGAGGATGGTTTCAAGTGGATCAGTTGGTATTTTTTTGCAGGAATACCCTTACCATGGGAAACTCTTGACTACCTAAAGGGAATTTTTGATTGAAGGAAAACCTTTTACAGTCCGGATCGTGATTCTCTCCGGTTGAGTGTTGCAAAGTATGGTGTTTATACGTTAAAAACATGATACAAGGTCATTCTGCATAATGAGGCCCAAGTCACAGAAAGTTGGCAAGGTTGCTGGAACAAGAAGTGTCTCCCAAAAGCGGGAACATTCGCTTGGGCGGTATTGAAAGGAAAATCCTCACTTAGGATTATTGCCGGGGGAATGGATCTTTAGGGTCCCACATATGCTTCCCATGTAGAAAAAATGAAGAAGACATCAATCATCTCCTTCATTTCCCATATGCAAGAAAGTGTCGGGAATGGTTAACTCTCGCATGGGCTTCCACGGCTACTAGTGCAGAATTGCTGCAATCATGGCCTATCATCCATACAAAGGACCACTTCTCTACATTGTAGAACTGTAGCCCATCCTTGCTCATTTGACACCTATGGTGAGAAAGAAATAAGCAAATATTCACGGGAATGATTCCTCATTGAAAGCGGTACAAAAAAGATTGGAAGTAGCCATCTTTGAAATAGTATTGAGTAATGCATCTAGACGCCCAATTTTATCTTCGAGTTTGGGACATCCCTCTTACAAATGCATGGTTTCTCCTCTTCCTACCCGTTCTTCAATGGGCCAAGGGAAATAAGAAAAACCAATTCAAAATGGTTCCCTCCCAAACCAACATGGTTCAAACTAAGCATAAATGGCACTTCACAGGAAATCTTTGGGATTTTAGGGGCTGGATGTGTTATTCGGGACTCCTCGGGCTCTTTGATCAATGCTGCCTCCCTTAAGCTACCCGATGGAACAAATAATGAAGCTGAAGACACCACATTGTTGAGAGGTATTCAACTTGCTCTATAATGTGGTATTGACCATTTGAGCATGGAATGCAACTTCCAAATCATTGTCAAGGCAATAACCACCGGAAATTCCAAAACATGGAGATTGACAACATTCTGAATTTACCAAGGCATCATATCACAAAATTGGCATCTTGCGAAATAAGACATTGCTACAAGGAGGAAAATAAGATAGCAGATTTCTTGGCCAGTGTCGGGGCTGACCAAGAGATATCCACGGTGGTTCTTTGATCTGATAGAATCATGGCTAGGACTTTAGACTTAGTGGTGCCTTTATCATCCTTCACATTAGTTGACATCCATGTCATCATAATAGAAATTGGTGGCACATCCATTAAAGATTCATCTCCTTCACAATAGATTGCTTAAGCATGTGAAAGCAAGCACCCTAAGTGGCATCATAATATGGTTCATCATGAATCTGCTTGTGTCATCTTTCATTTTCGCAAGTTCTTTCTCCATGGGAGCAAGAGAGAGATGGCGTTTTTCAATAAAGTTTTGAGCGATGCCTTAAAAGGACCTTCATCCCATAGGACATGGATCTTTGTTTGCATGTTTGGACATTTTGGGAACAAAATATCTTGAATTCGAAGGAGATCCCATGTCAATTCGAGATAGCCTCTGTCTTTATTGACAATTTGCTAAAAGTGGTGTCGACAATGCGAGTCGCACTAGCCGTATTGTGTTTATACAACCCGAACACGAGGATATCTCTTGACTAGGCATTGGAAAACTCATTCTTTGCATCCTTCATCCGGTTTGTTAAGGGTTTCGTTTCTTACGCGGCTACATTCGATCGGAGACACACTTTATGTTTGTGATGGATTACATTAGCGAGTTATAGTAGTGATTTAAGACCCTTGGTTCTTCTTCCACCATCCTAAAATTGGACTTGGTTGGGCTTCAAAGCCAATTATGTTTGAAGTTTCGAGGCTCAAGGAAGATCACATGCAAAAGCCGAGTAGCATACCAATTCGTCCAACATGCTAAAATGAGGGATTGAATGTAGGCGGGGCGCAAAGATGGATTTGGTAGAATCAAGTCTCTCCATGGTGGATTCCACTTGATTTGCATAAATTGTGTTAGGTGGTGGGGCTAATCTTAGCTCAAGTTTTGGATGTATACAATCTCTAGCGAAATTGGCATAAGTCTGCCAAATAACACGTGATATGTAAATAGTTATAGTAATATGGAGCATTAGAGATTGCTATAGATAGCCATAAATGATCTAGGCTTAGTGATGAAGTTAACATTTAAGATGTAACACTTTTTTGAAATATTAGTATAAATGGGAAAGGGACCCACACAACCCGTGTTTAGTGATTAAATTTTTTTAATATTTATTATTATTTTATTTTTAATTTATTTTTGTTTTATTTTTATTTTTTGAAGTTTTATATTTATAATTGCTTTTATCTTAATTTTAATTATTTTTAATTTTTTAATTTATATTAATTTTAGTTAATTTTATTTGTTTGTAAATAATTGAATTTTTATTTAATATTCACTTTATTATTTTTAAAAGCAAACATTAATTATATTGTATATTCTACTTGCTCAAATTGCACAATAATTTATTTTGCCATCTTGTTGAACTATTCCTTTCCAACCACGCAACAGTTACAAAGGTAAATCTTACATCCAAGATTCGTGACATCAAAGTCTTGTGCTGTCTTACATTATTAAGAATGCATTGTCTTGGATCAGTTAACTATTGCTAAGTATATTAAGAGCTATTCACTTTTACAAAGACGATCACACAAGCATCTGGCTGGACTACTAATAGGAGATAAATATAATTATACCTTGATGAAATTCTGCAAATAATCAGAATAGGAAAAATAATCATGAATATTTATCACAACTTGTATCTATCTTCATGGCATGCACATCTTAAATGCAAGTACTTGAGAACAATTAGTAACTTACTTTCAATGTCTCTAGGAAATATGAATATTAAATATAGTTGTAGTATCCCTTATGGGGTGCCACTCAAAAACACACAAAATATATATATGTGGCAGCAAAATAAATTTCTGATTTATTGCAGAAAATACCCAGAAAATTGCAGCGAACTAGTTTTGATTTAAACTCACAAAATACTTGTTCAAAACCCTTGAAAATTTGCAGAGAGCTTGCTAATAATAAAACTAACACTAGGAAAATATTTTTGGATTTTTTAGATAATAAATCACTGCCAGAAAATTACAGAATGCCCTAGGCAGCTGGAAAACTTCAAAAATTAATATCTCTCCAAATACAAGTGCAAAAATTCTGAAAATCTGGAAATAACTTCTATTAATAATGTAAATGAAACCCCAACCTCTAGATCCGGTAGCTGCACTTGGGAAACCCTCCAAAAATAGCAGCAAAATCCAAAAGTGGGTCGCTACCCTAGAAAAGAGGCCAAAAACCCTCTGAAAAGTCTTCAAAAATGGTGCCCAAACCTGCCCTTATCGCTGCAGCCAACAACTGATCTGAAACCCTTGATTTTTCTTCACAAAAGGCCCAAAAATCCTCAAAACTCTCCTTTGGAAGCTCTGAAAATTATCTTTGTAAAATAGCCCTAAATCAACTCCAAAATAACAAGCTAGGGTCCTTGTGGGATCTTACTCCACAAGTTGGAATTTTGCAAGCAACAGTTGCACAATGAGAAAAATATGAGAGTATGCAAGTGTGTCTTCCCTTTCCTCCCCAAACTCTTTTATAATTTTTCCAAAGCAACAAGAGGCCCAAATGGCCCTAATCGACCCCCTCTAGAAATAACCAACAAATAATAAAGTAACTTAAGTTACTTTACCCCCTTCAAGTCGCCATAGGACATAAATGACCCCCAATGTAATATTATAACATTAAAGTGTTATGAGCCCCCCCTTAACGACAAAACATAACATCTAGTCCCACCAAGTCACTTTATGCTCATGTCATGAAGAATTATAACAAATGAACTAGGTGGTAATAGATATTCATACCCAATAGCCTCTAGTGTCCTTAGCCCCTTGGGTATGACCAAGGCTAGGACTCAAATTGGCCCTTAGGCCCTCAGTGAAAGAAAGGGGACATTACAATGAGCATTTTGGCTTATGTGATGAATAATTGGATTAATGTTTTCAGCTTTAAGTCTTAGTTTTTGTGTTATATTTATAATATATATAAATTTTATATATTATTTTATTAGTGTCCCCTCGCTGTCCCCAAATTTTGGATTTTTTTCGCTGTCCTTTAAACCCCGTTGGGCCGTTACGAGTCTTAGGTAACTCTGATTTTTTTCATACTTTTTCTTAATAACATATTTTTAGCCGTGTTATTATATATATATATCGACATAAAATTTTCATTTAAAAGCGTAGATATATGACTTCTAAAAATCAAAAGCCGAGGGATTGAAGCACGTCACATGGATAGGGACAAAGAATGAAATCAAATCAACTTAAGTAACAAATTTTTAATGCGTAGTGTAACTAGGGTCATGGATTACCTACTTGGCGGATCGTGGGCTTGGTGGGGGTGTTAAAACATGTCCTAATGTCACACTAGAAATCATAACTAGATTGGAGAGAGAGGAGCAACAAGCACTTCTAAAAACATTGGGCAATATAAATAAATAGAGAATTGCGAAAGCAATTTCCAAGAACACATTAAAAGATTTTCTACAAGCATGTTATCATTTATGCAAACACTTGTGGTAGTGGAGTGATTCTTGATATTTGGAAGATGGTAAAAAACAAGGTGTGGATGATGCATTGGTGGATTTGATTTTATTCAAGTGCCATTCCATTCAATGTGGCAAGGAGTCTTTTTTTAAAATGCAATTAAAAAAATCTGAATTTGGAAAAGGATACACTCCACCTAGTTCAGAGAGGCTTAGAATTACTCTTTTGGAAAGGTCAAAAGAAAATCTTGAAAAGTGTCTGTTAATGGGAGTAAAGTTGCCAATTTTTTAGGAGTTACTAAACTTTTTTTAGGATCTTTTTTTTTATATAATTTAAATTTAGTTTTTGAAATTCCTTCTTTCAAACGATGTAGGGCAACCGAAAACATGGTAGACACCAAGACCTCTTGAGTGTAACAAGGTGTAACATATTGAGTGATGGATGGTCCGATATGTTTGAAAGGATCTTAATTAATGTCTTGGTGCAATGCTCTCACTGGAATATCTTTTTTGAAAGTGGTTGACAACTTGACACCATGAACCGCAAGAAAATTTTAGAGTTTATTTTCAAAATCTTGGATGAAACAATTCTTGAGTTGGTAAAAAAATGTAGTTCGATTGTCTCTAATAATGCCATTTGTGTGTAGGCACCGAAAAAATGATTATTGACAAGTATCCATAAATTTATTGGAGCCCTTCTGAAGCTCTCACCTTAATTTACTACTTCAAGACTTGGCCAAATTTCCATGGGTTCATGAAGCAATTCAAAGGGGGAGGACAATTGCAAACTTCATAAGGAATTGCCTTACATTGAGCATTTATAGACAACATGCATCTACAAAGTTTTGGGGTTTGTGAAACAAGATTTGCCTCGTTTTGTATCATTTTGAATAGAGTGGTTGAAGGGATAACAACAATAAGGTTAGTGTTTTATTGTTGCAATGAGTGGGAAAAATCTGCACTTTCAACAAGCTCTAAGGGAAAACAAGCATAACAAATCATTATAAACCCCAACTTTTGGGAAAGTGCAAACAAAGTTCTAAAAGTTTGTGAACCTATTGTGGATGTGCTTCGCATGGTTGATGGTGACACCCCTTGTCTTGGCATGGTTTATGAGGCTATGGACCGTTGTAAGGAATCCATTCAAAAGGCATTCAATGATGTGGAGACTGATTACAAAGAAATATGGGATGTCATTGATGTAAGATGGAAAATGATGCACACACCCTTGCATGCAACTTGTTATCTAGAGCCTAGGCTCTTTCATATAGATAGTGAAATGTCCCTTTTTTGGGATTAAGCCAACAACCAAGGAAATTAGAAAAATCACCAAATAATCAAATCTGTTTTTTGTAAGCAGCGGACTAAAATAAAAACCAGCGAACTGATTTCTCCCAAAAATATATGCAAATCACCAATTTAACTTCAAATAACCTTGCCACAAATTAAATATATATTTTAGGCATCCAATAGAACCATAAACAATGAGAAATCTGAACAAACACACTCTTGGAAATTAATAAATGTCCAACGAAGAGAAGCCACAACAAAATTATGAATTATGGGTCTAGAAACCCCCAAAAATCATGAAAATGCAGATTCTGACCTTAATAAATATGCCAAATCAGATTATGAACTGAAAATGCAAATTTATGTCCACTAAACCCTCAAACCCTACACCAAGGTAGGTCGCTCCACATGTAGGAAGCAAATAACAATCTGAAAATGAATATTCTCTCCTCAAATCTGCCCTTTACTTCAATACCAAGCAATGATGAAGGGTTTTCGTCCTTCACCCAAACCACTAGAAGGGTTTTTGTCCTTCTAGGAAGACACACGAGGGTTTTCGTCCTCAAGTGGAAGAACAAGGAGCAACAAACTCTCAATGCTCAAGATTAGGAAAATGCGCCAAAACTAGATGTCCAAATGATGTCTCAAGACTCCTTTTATATTCCTCCATTGGCGCCAAAGCTTGAAAAGGTAAGGCCGACCCATAAGAGATGTTCTTTTCCTTCATTAGCTTCCTTTATTTGACTTTAACTCAGCCGACCTGCTATAAGAGGAAAAACACTAAAAAGAAAATATAAAAATTAGAAAAACAAAAGCAAATGGAAGCTCAATGTTCTTCTCCAACTCCTCTACTTCTTTGCCATGGAGAAGGAATGGCAAGAAGTCCAAATAATGGCTCTCAAGTGGGAAAAAGGGACATTACAAATAAATAGAGTGATTTTGAAATCATGGATGGACTTTATGAAGCCATTGACAAGCTTGTTCCTAATCGTGACCTTGCAAGTATAATTAGGCACCGAACAAGGGCATACCATGCAAAAGAAGGGGTATTTTCGAAATGAAGAGCCAAGGATGATAGGCCGGTTCTTGAGGGCTACAATTGGTGGAAACATTATGGAGTGACAAAACAACCCGAATAGAAGTGCATTTGGAAATTGGAGCAAATGTCTCATAATAATTTAAATTTTCCCTTTTTGAATAGCCATTTGTGACAAATTGTGCTTTGATGTTCTCAGTCTTTGTGCCAAAGAATCGCATGGTTTATCTTGTAAAGCCATCGGATGCTTGATTAGCTTCCTCTCTTCAGGTTTGGGAACTACATCCCAAATGTCGTTTTGCATGATGCTCTTATAATCCTCCCGCATGGCATCTTGCCAAACCTATTCTTTTTCACTTCATCAAGAATGTTTGATAAAAGAGAAACATAATTGGATAATTTATAAGGGTGACAACTCTTGCAGAGTTTTGATGGGAATCAACATTAGGAGTATCTTTGAGAGTTGAAATAAGCCATTAAGGCTTCTTAACTACCTTTGGCTGAGTTGACTCCTTAACTAGAGGATCTGCACTATTAAAAATATTGTCATCAACTAGAGGTTTGTTAGATTTAGTGTAATATCCCCTTTTGGGATATTAATTAAAATCTGAAAATTACTACTTGCAAAGTAAACTTAGAAGAGCAAACCCTTCTAGGTTCACCTCAACTAACCCAATGTCGGCTTCAATACAACCCAAATGGGGTTGGAGTGAGCCAAGGTAGTGGGTTTAGATGGGCTAACTAGTTGGAGATGACACTTCATAAACCATAATAAATTGCAGCAGTAGAATATTAATTAAAAACTTTGAAAAACCAACGAACTTCAATAATTTATAACTTGCACAATACCCTTCACACTTCAATGAAACCACTTGCAAATGAAAGCTAAAAATTAGATCTTTCCAACAAATTATAAATCTGATTTTTCCGTCAACAATTACTACTTCAAAACAGCCTTGAAAATCTGTGTGCAAGTCGACTAGGGTTAGAAAATTCAAATAATTAATTCCCAGCCTTAAACCTCCTTCAAACCCTTGGAATTTCACCTTCACAATGCACAATAAATTTTTGAACATGCACAACCCGAAACTTGTCAATAAACCCTCATAAAATATTATTTAACTCCTCCAATCAAGTCGATTTGACTTAGATAATTTCCAGCAGTTAAAATGGGCCAAAACACCATCAAAGCATGCACCAATACTTGGAAATAAATGCAGAAATAAATCAGATCTGAAAGCTCATTCAAAACACCATGAAATCATACCACATAAACCTCTAACCAAGTCGATTTGGGCAACAATAAATCTGGAAATAACCAACAAGCTTTAGGCACATATAAGATCTTCAAATGATGCAAATATCACTCCCAAACAAGTCGATTTGATATAGGAAAACCAGCAACAAGTATACTTCATATAATCATCATTTAGAGCTCCATAAACATGCAAATCATCTCCCAAACAAGGCACCTTTCAACTATGATAATATTAACACTTGGGTGGTGTTAATAAACACCTTTTATTTTGTGATCATGAGTGGGCATACATCCCTCTTCAAGCATGAAGATAAGTTTCCAAAAACCGTCAACATGCAAAAAGGGTGCCCATCATCTCCTTTTATAGATTTGTCCTTGTGCAATCTCTAATGTTTTCCCTCCTTTTTGGCGCCATCTTCTAGAGAGGAGAGCTTTTAATTTTAAAATGGCCTGAAAGTCAAACTCCAATGCAAATGTTAATTTCCTCAAAATAATATTTGAAAATAAAATACATGGGAGAATTAAATATAATAATTGATGCCCAAAAGGAATCGACCTTTGCCAAATAAAGTCGATTTGCCCATAAATAATAATTAATTAATTCTAAAGGAAATCGACTTGCCTTTTATTTATTTTCTTTTCTCCAAATAAATCGATTTATTTCAAATGATATTTAATTGGCCCATAATAAATCGATTTCCCCTTTTATTTTGACTTGCACAAAATAAATAATATTTTAATTTTTAATTCATTAGCACAAATCAATTAATTATCCTTTAATCCAAGGGAGTGGATTAAAGGCTATTCGACTTGCCTCATTAATTGTTGCTTGGAAAAGGGGACATTACATTTAGGTACATCAATGATAGTGGAATCAACAGCCGTAGTGGACCAATCATCTTCATCGAAGATCACATCTATGGCAAGAACAATTTTCCTCATATGAGGAAGGTAAACTCTATAACCTTTTTACTCGTCACCATACCCAACAAAGATTCCTTTGATGCTAGAGGGGTCCAACTTAGTTTTTTTCTCAACAAGCATGCAAATGTACGCAGGACAACCATAATACAGAAATGTGAAATGTATTTCTTCTCACCTAAATATGCCTCAAGTGGAGTCTTGTCTTTCAAGACTCGATGTGGACACCTATTGAAAACAAAAACTGCAATAATGCAGGCTTCAGCTCACAATTTCATCGGAAGCCCCATATCATGGATCATAAATTTTGCTCTCTATAATGGAGTGATTCTTCTGTTCAGCCACACCATTTTGTTGTGGACTTCAAGGAACTGTCCACTCCCTCTTAATAATTGCAGATCTAAAAAAGGTGTTAAATTCTTTAGAGGTATATTCACCTCCATTATCAGATCTCCATATTTTGATTCTCTTCTCCATTTAGTTCTCAAGTAAAGCATTGAACTCACAAAACTTAGTGAATACCTCAACCTTAGTGTTAACAAAGAAAATCTAAGAGTTTCTAGAGTAGTCATCAATAATAGTAAGCAAATAAATACTACCCATAATGGAAGGAGTGGACATGGGTCCACATACATCTGAATGAACTAAGTCTAAGATGCCTTTAGACCGATTTTCGCTAGAGGGTAAAGACAATTTGGGGTGCTTACCTAAGGCAAATCCTTTGCAAACTCCATACTTTTGAGATTTAAGATAGCGTATTCCTTCTACTTTTTTTTTTTGTAGAAAGGAAGAGCACCATAATGGATATGGCCCATTCTTTTATACTATAACTCTGCCATCTGCAAATCTGAAAGGATAAGGGCGGTATCTAGAAGAATAGCTGCCATGAGTTTGTACAACCCACCTTCCCTCACCTCGTTTTATCAATGCCCTTGGTGATTGGAGATCAGTATCCCACAACGATGTGCTTTTGATCATTAAACTCCACTCTACAATCCTTATCAATAATGGCTGAAACTACCATCAGGTTTCTAGAGATACAAGAACACATAACACATCATTTATCTCGGTAAAATCACCCAAGTGTACGTAATAATGTTCCAACACCCTTGACCGGTGTTGTGTCATCTCCAAGGAAACCCGAATCCCAATCTTCTCCTTCTAAATGTCTTGGAATGGTGATCAATCACGTGACATATGTCCGGATGCTCCAAAATCCACATACCAAACATTGAAGAAGCAAAACTTTTAGGCAAGGCTTAAGGCATGGAGTAAGAAGTCTCCATCTAATGACATAAGTCATCAACATCATTTCCTATTTTTGCATTAGAAGGATAATGATCTTTACCTTTCTCACGGTTGTTATTGCCATGTCTTTCTGACACTTGTTGGCATAATGTCCTTGCCTCTTACACTTAATAAAGCAAGTGACGTGAGTGCTCTTTTTCCTTTTGAAGAGTTGGTTGAACCCCATACTTACTCCTCGTTTGGAAATTTCTTCGACTTTAAGTTTTTCTTAGCTTTTCCAAATAAGGTGGCATCTTGAAGTTTTTCCTTCTAGTCAACACAACTTGCCTCACAATCTCTTCTTGGATAAATCTATCAAATAATTGAGAAAAAAGGAATATTTTCACAGTAACAATACTTGTGATAAAAATCTCATAATCCCGAAAAAAAAGCCATTGAGGGCGAAAGGAACAAGTTCCTCATTTTTGATCACATTTTCTTTGGTTGCTAATCTGTAATATCCCCTTTTGGGATATTAATTAAAATCAGACAATTACTACTTGCAAAAAGTAAACTTAGAAGAGTAACCCTTCTAGGTTCACCTCAACTAACCCAGTGTCGGCTTCAATACAACCCAAATGGGGTTGGAGTGAGCCAAGGTGATGGGTTTAGATGGGCTAACTAGTTGGAGATGACACTTCATTAACCATATTAAATTGCAACAATAGTAAATTAATTAAAAACACTGAAAAACTAGTTGAACTTCAAAATTTCATAACTTGATCAATACTTAATATTTTTCAGTGAAATAAAATGCATTTGAAAGCTAAAATTATGGCCTTTCCAACCAACTATTAAACAAAATTTTCTCGAGCACCGAAAACCCCTCAAAATTGCCCACAAAAGCTGGAAACAAGTCGCCTAGGGTTAGAACAACATATAAATTAATTTCCAGATTTTCCCTTAGCTTTCCAACTCTCAAAATACCACTTTTCAGATCTGCAATAATTAATTTATAACAGCAGATTGCAAACTCATCAAAAACCCTTCCAAATGTGATATTAAATTCCCCAAACCAGTCAATCCACCTTAGATAATTAACAGCAGTATTAGAGGCCCAAAATAACATCAAAACAAGGGCAAAACCTCTAGAAAATTATGCAAGAACAAACCAGATTTAAACCTTGGTCAAATGAAATATCCCTTTTCCGGATTTATTTTATATTCAAGATTTCCAACCAAATTTTCACAAATAACAATCTGATTTTTATGACAGCAAGATATATAAAAAATATGACAGCAAAGATATATAAAAAAATATGACAGCAAAGTACAGTTATGGCAGCAAGGTATAAAATCAGAAAATAACCAATATCTTCACTTTTATTGCATTTAAACTAACATGCAACGACATGCAAGTAACATGCATCAACATGCAATAACAAGAAGTTTCCATTGATAAAATAGATGATCTCTCTTACTGAATATGGTTGTCTTCTCTTTTTGGACTTGAAACTGAATCAACAAGCCTCTGAAACTTTGAATCTGACAATCCAATTTGAATAAACTCCACAATAGCAAACTAGGGCTAGATCTTTCACCACCGAAGAGTGCTCTACTAGCTAGAGGTAGATCTTTCACTACCAAAGTTAGGGTTCCTGTGGAATTTCACCTCCATAAGGAAAGCAAGCTGAAAGCTCCAACATAAGATGGCAAAATGATCCCAGATCCTTTTTCCTCCCCAAACACCACCTTTTATAAGTTTTCCATCATAAAAGTGCCCATAAAACCCTAATTCGACCCCCTTGGAGATATGCCATGTTTTAATCGTCACTTAAAGTGACTTTATTTCTCCTAGGCCAAAAAGGTCCACTTAAGTGACCCCAATGAAGAAATAGAACATTACCCCACCTTTGTCACTTAAGTCATCATAAAGTACATGCATAATGCTAAAACATAACATATAAGAGAAATGTAGGTGAAAACCATACCCAACAACCATCTACGCCGCTAGCCCTTGGGTATGAGCAAGGCTAAGACGGAAAGCCAATTGCTAGACCGTGGAGGTAGGAATGGGGACATTACAGTCTGCCCTTCCTGAAATTTGCTTGTTCTCGGTGGACGTAAATTAGGTGTCAGAAATCTGCTCTCCCTCCCAAGTGGCATCCTCTAGTGGTAAGTCTTTCCACAAAGCACTAGATATTTTGTGATTACCCTGTTCCGAAGCTTCCTTTGTCTTACCTCAATAATAGATTCTGGTTCTAAGACCAGCTTCCCCTCATCATCCAATGGTGGTAAATCAGCAGAGGGCGCAATATGTTGTCCAAGTTGCCTTTTGAGGCACGAAACATGCAAGACATAAATCTTCTTGTGCTCTGGAAGCTCCACCTCATATCTTTCACTTCCCAACTCTACGCACTATCCTCAGATGGGCCCATAGAATCACGGTTTTAGCTTCTCTGCACCGCTCTTCTTGAGTGAGGATTGTTTGTATGGCTGCAACCGTAAGAAGACCAAATCTCCAACCTCGAATGATCTCTCAACTCTGTGCCTGTCTGCATATACCTTCTGCTGATTTTGTGCTTTCTGTATGTTCTCCTTGAGAGCCTTTAGAATGTCCTGGTTCTCCTGTACCCAATCACGAGCTTTGGGAGCTCGGCTATCTGATAATACTAGGTCTACAAATGAGGATGCCTCATAACCATATAATGCTCGAAAAGGAGTCATACCAATACTCATCTGGTAGGTGGTATTGTAACAATATTCACCCATATGTAGCCATTTGACCCATGCACGCTGATGTCCTGCAACATAGCTACGCAAGTAGCCCTCTATCCACTTGTTCACTATCTTAGTCTGCCCATCAATCTATGGATGATAGCTAGTACTAGGTGTCAGCTCCGTACCTGCAAGCCTAAAGATCTCCTGCCATAATGTACTCATGAAAATATTATCCCTATCACTGACAATACTCTTAGGCAACCCATGATGCCTAAAAATACCTGTGAAGAAAGTCTGAGCCACCTGCATTGCCTTATGCCCTGAAGGCATAGAAAGGAAATGGGCATATTTAGTCAACCGATCAACCACCACATATATGCAATCGTGCCCATACACTGAGGGAAGACTTGTGATAAAATCCATGGATATACTCTCCCACTTCTTTTCCGGAATAGGTAGAGGTTGTAGAAGTCCTGCTGGGAAAGAGTGCTTTGCCTTGGTTTGTTGACAAACGAAACACTCCCTGACATGGTTAAGGACATCGTCCTTTAACCCCTTCCATGTGAATCTCTCTCTGATGTACCTGTATGTCTTAAAATATCCTGGATGTCCAGCCAAGGGTGTATCATGCACTGCTCGAAGGATCTTCTCCTTCATTTTGGACTCTGGTACAAGGAAAATTCTATCCTTGTAGTAGATGAGGTTGTCCACAACTCTGTATCGATCATCCTGAATAATGCCATCCATAATCTCACATGCAAACTGATTTTTGGAGTATTCAACAAGTATATGAGCCTTCTAATCAGCTGAAATCTCTGACATAAAGCAAATCATAGAATCAAAGCAAGGTCTCCTAGACAGTGCATCAGCCACCACATTATTCTTACCTTTCTTGTATTCTATGTTGAAATCAAAAGCCTGTATCTTATTTACCCATCTCTGTTGGCGGTCATTGAGATCCTTTTGCTCCAAACAAAGCCTCAAATGATATTTGATTGGCCCAAAATAAATTGATTTTCTCCTTTACTCATTCGATTTGCACAAAATAAATAATATTTAATTTTAAATTCACATGCACAAATCAATTTTCCCCAATTTAATTTCCTTTAATCCAAGGGGAGTGGATTAAAGGATACCAACCTTCATTATTTAATTTTTGCTTGAAAAAGGGACATTACACAATCGATACTTTAATTATGTGATCTTCACCGAATAGTTGGTTGTATCATCAATTTCTAACATTTGAACTTGCGCTAACTCTCTCTAAAGCATTATTTTCCAATAAAGATTCTTATTTTGGAAAGGTTTGCAATCTTAACCCAAATCTCATGAGCAGTGGTACAAGAAGAGATATGAGGGGATTACCCCTTAATGAATCTAAAATAATGTGTTTTTGATTAACGGTATTGGCTCATAATTCACAAGCTTAGCAACCTCGCTAGGCCATTTCTCCTTATCTAGGTTGATTCGCTAAATTCAACTCCATGAGGTTTTGGAGTCTAAACTTCCAGGAATTGTAGTTGGATGTTCCCTCCAACAAAGTCGCGAGATTTGGGTTTGAGTTCGAGCTTGACGAGGATAAAATTCGGTTTAAGTTTGCTCAACAAATAAAGTCAAGAAAACATTCGCCATTAAGTTCGAATAATAGAAAAACATAAAAACATAAAAACATAACTAAGTCTTGAAATCTAAAACATGTAATACTAAGTTCTTAAACTTCATACAAACTTCACACTATAGCCTTAAAGGCTACTTGTTACATCAAAAAGTTCCATATTGTCACTAGCCAATACACCCCATGGCTCTATAGGCTACTTGCTACATCAAAAAGTTCCATATCATCAAGAGCACTTGGCTCATCAACATCATCATCACTAGATTCATCACAAAGGAAGTCAGGATCATTTGCATCCTCCAAGTCTGCTGCAACAAGTTGGGATTGTGAAGAAGAAGATTCTTTTTCCATATTTTTCATGCACATCCGCAAATTGTTGCGAACATAAACAAGATCTCCTAACTTTCCTGACAATAACTTGTTTCTTTTCTTAGATTGGATGTGATCAAAACAACTCCAATTCCTTTCACACGCTGATGCACTTGCTCCTTGACTCAAAATTTGAAGAGCAAAGCATTGTAGTTCCTTAGAACTTGATGGTTAACTTCATTTTCGTTGAAGTCCTGGGCGATATCTACATCAAACAACCACAAGGAAGTCTTTGGTGAGGAGGACCATGTTTGCAAACTCGAGAAGGCTTTATATGGTCTAAAGCAAGCTCCCCGGGTTCGGTATGCTTGCATTGATGAGTACCTTGCCTAGTGGGGCTTCTCCAGGGATAGCTGATGGTCATGAGCCCCACTCTATATATAGATTGGGTTGATGGACCAAAAGACACCCAAAAGGAGAAGATGAAGGACCCTTAGTCCTCATCTCTCTTGCAAAGCAAGCAAATAGCCTTGACCAACCCCTACCCTCTAACCTCTATTATCTCATCCAAGATGGATATACATTATTGATTGGACTCTATGTTGATGACTTTATCTTGGTTGGTAACTCAGCCAAACTAATCACTTAGGGTTAAAATGGAGGTAAACAATGGATTCAATTTGAAGGGCTTGGATTTAGGAGAATAAGGCTTTTCTCACACACAAGTATGCCTTAGAAATATCAATTTTTTTATATGTTGGATCCAAAACCAGTTTCTAGTCCTATGGTTCCAAACTTAAAGTTAATTCTAGAAGATGGCACCAAACTTGTTGACGGAACCGGATATACACAATTGGTTGGTTCCTTGATGTATCTGGTCAACACAAGACCATATATGTGTTATGCTATTCACACTTAGTCAATTTATGGTTGCTCCAAGGGAAACACGTTGGCTAACAACCAAGCATGTATTGAGATATCTCAAAGCCTAAAGTTACTTGTCGGTTTTGGAATTATGTATGATTTGCATAACGAGTTTGGAGTACTTGGATTTGTTGTTTTTCATTGGTGAGGAGATGAGACTACCAAAATCTCCACTTATGGCCATTGCTTCTTTCTTGGGTTAGCCACATTTCTTGGTTTAGCACGAAGCATAGCATGGTGGCTCTAAGCTCAGCCGAAGCCGAGTACATTTCCGCCTCCTCTGCTTGTTGTGAGGCCATTTGGTTATGGAAGCCTATTTTGGAGTAATGTTAGGAAGCTTTTAAGCATACTTTGTCATCTATTATGACAACCAAAATTGCATAAAAATGTATGAAAATCCATTATTCTCATTACGAAGTAAGAATATGTAATGTCCCCTTTTCGGGACATTACTAATATATCGGTCATCTCTTTTATTTGCATTGTAACCCCTTGGCATGCCTAGCGCTACAAGTGGGAGTCTCTAGATAGTTTAAAATGTGCACATAGGTTAGTTACTTTTATTTATTTAATTAAAAATAATAAAGTGCACATAGTCTTAGTCTATTAAATATTTTATTATAATGAGAGTTTATGTTTTCCCTCCAAAAGGGAAAGGTCGGTCATTGGATATTGCACCCCTTAACTCTATAAAAGGAGGTCGCATTTCCTTTAGTGGGTTATGTTGGATTGATCATTTGATTTTACTCCATGCTTGGAGTAATGGGATGTATGCCCTAGCTCTTGCATTGTGCTCTCTCATTGTAAGCTTCATTTGGATCCATTGTTGAAGATATTGAAGACTCCATTGTTCTCTTCATTGTGCTCTCTTGTGTTGAGTGTGTTTTTGCATGGTTTATCCATTCTAAATATTGGTGACTTGGCTAAAAGGATTGACACATTTATTTAGAGTGAAATATGCATGTTATTGATCATTGTTGAAGGGTTTGATAGTACCTTTGTTTACTTACTGCTGCAATTATTTTTGCTATAACTGACTTGGATTGGGGTTTGTTTAAGCATGTTTTGAGGCCCCAAAATATATTTATGTTGCAGATCTGATTTAGCATAATTTTGTGAGCATGTGTGACCAGATTTGAGGGTTTTGGGAGTGATGCAAGTGCCGGAATTAATTTATGTGCAAAACAACAATTTATTTTGCCCTAGGCGACTTGCTTTTTTGGCTATTTTGGGAGTTTGGTAATTGCTGTTCTAATTTGGTTTGGTTCTGTTGGCTAGATTTTATGCATAACTTAAAACATTGGCGTCATGAAATAAATCTCCCTCATTTAACTGGTAAAGGCTCCGTGTAAGACGTTTATCAATTTAGTAAGGGTGAATCCTAATAACTATTTTCGAGGGTTTTACTTTAATTCCCACAGCTCATGAACCACAGTTGGGTAATTTTGCAACAAGTAAGCAAGCTCGTGATTGAAATATTTGCGAAGGGGGAAAATAATAGCAGGAAAGAAGAAAGAAAGATGTGCTTGACTCAACCAATAGTTATCAGAGTTGGTCTCATCCACACAAATTAAATAAACAAAGAAAATTCACAACATTTAGCGAAGTAAGGGAAAGGAATAGCTTCTAACCTAGATCTAAGATAACACAAAGTTTATCTAAAACCTTAAATAGAAGTGATGAGCAAAGCACCGTAGACACAAAGTTCTCTGGAAATCCACCTTTTATTCAATTCCCCAACTTTCATAGAAATCACACCAAGGGTTCCAACACAAAGTCTGAAATCCCAATAATACTTTGCTAAACAAATTATGATAAACAAATTGTGGTCATTTAACTTGTAGGCTCTTCCTCTATTTATAGTGCATAGAGGGCAATTTACAAATAAGAAACTTTCAATGAATTGCGGCATGTGGAAGCTATACAAAAGGGAAGCAATTGACAATATTTTCCCCTAGACTTTATCTTTGCATGACATGCATCTGAAGACTAAATCAATGCCCTGCATGTCTGCCACCTATTCTCAAGTAATTGACTTTTTCTAGTAACTCAAAGTAACGACTTTCAAACCAATTACCTAAGTTTTACAATTTTAATTGATTACTTAATTGCTTTGTCGGAGAAAATAAGAGAAAGAAGAAGAAAGAGGAGAAGAAATTAGAAGAAAGCTGCAACACACTCCGGTCTTGTTCTTCTTCCATATTCTTGCATGTTGATCCAAGTTGTATTGCATCTCTTGCCTCATTCACTTTGACAATGAATGATATCTCTAGCCAGAATCTGAGAAGCTCTTTCTCCCATATGTTGTTGACTCTTTGCCTTTGATTCTCACCAAATTAGATTTGAGAATTTCCCTCTTATCCTTGAGGCTTTTGCAGTTCTCCTCGAGTATATGCATCAGTGAAATGCTTGCTGTAAACAATTTAGACAAAACTCATTAACTGCATATGAGCAATTTTGAATACTAGAAAACACTTCGGGTGAAGGCAAATATAAATAGATTCAATGTGGGCTTCAACTGGAAGATTGGGAGCGCATGCATGTGCTTTTTGGGAGACTTTGCATGCAATTTATGAATAATTTTCACATGGGCTGCGTTTGGAATATAGGAGGCAAGCTTTTAAAATCTCCCAACAAAATTTAAGTGAATTTTCACTTATAGCAAAAGGGCTGCGTGGAAAATAGAGTGGAAGGGCAACGTGAAAATTTTAAGCAACAAACATCTTGGAGATAACATGATTTGCACTTAAACTTGCGAGGAAGTTGGAGTGGAAGGGCAGCGTGAAAATAAGAAGCAGCAGGCAGCTTGTAAAAATCCCGACTTTCACTTCAGAAAATGCGTGGAAATTAGAAGAGGAGGGCAGCTAATATTCACGACAAATTTAAGTAACTTTGCTTTTGTCTTTCTTTTAAAAATTGTGTGAAACTCCATAAGTCATGGCAGCGTAAAAGTAGAAGGAAGGCAACAGTTTTAGATTGGCGACTTGTATTAGCTTTTTCCATTTTTGCGAGAAAAACATAAAGTTACGGCAACGAAAAAGTGGAAGGAAGGCAACAGTTTAGATGGGCGACTTGTATTAGCTTTTTCCACTTACTTTTGCGAGAAAAACATGAAGTTACGGCAATGAAAAAGTGGAAGGAAGGCAATAGTTTAGATGGGCGACTTGTATTAGCTTTTTCCACTTACTTTTGCAAGAAAAACATGAAGTTACGACAGCGAAAAAGTTATAAGCAGCAGGCAGCTTGCAAAATTCACGATTTCACTTATGTTTGGCGTGGAAATTCATCACTAAAGGCAGCGTGGAAAACAATAAGTCATGGCAGCGTTGAATTTAGACATGAAGGGCAACTCTAAAAACCATGACTTGCATAAAAACTTCATTTTTGGATAATTGCGTGGAAGTTTAATGACGAGGGCAGCTTGTAAAACCACGTTCTGGCTCTAGACTGTATTTCTTTCCATTTTTGTATTTTTGGTGAAGAAAACACAAGTATCGAATAAAGTTTTCATTTTTGGAAAGGGTCCGGAAGATGTAGCGTGAAACACTTGCAAGTGCTATAAATTTCACTCCGCGGCTCCGTTTTAGGTGTTGTTTTTCCAAAAGTGCATATTTCCTCGAGCTCCATGCATTCGTGGCAATATTTTTCGTATCTTCATAAAATCTATTATTACACCTTTTTGGACCAAACAACGTCTTGCAATCTCTGAAGGAATCCCGAGCCTGGTCACTTTTAGACAAATTAATTAGCAATTAAAAACCTTGAATAACTTTTCAAAACCCTAGGCTCGGGAAAAGGTCCGGCAGAAGAAGGAATAGGCTACGAGGATTGCTGGAGAAAACAAACTAAAACACAAACAAAAAGAAATAAAACAAAACAAAAGAAGTTGCAGGCAATTGCTCGAAAAATTTCTCCAATTAGCTGATCTACAAAATTTCTTCCCCTCGGGTGAATGTTCTATGATAATAATGATGGGGTGAAGTGCTTTATATAACCCAAATCCTCCAATTTTAGCTCAATCTATTTTTAAAATAACTTTATTTATTTAATATAAAAATAAATAAAACGCTTTCAGACAAAGCCTAGTGAAGGAATTGAGTGAGCTTCAGCATGTGGGTATTTGGCGAATGTGGCTTTTATGGCTTTCTGGGGATACCTTGGAGCAATGCAAACAACTGTAGACAAAACAAACACAAAACACTACCCGTTACTTGAAAAGAACGAATTTTTTAAAAGGGTAGTCCCAGATTTCAGGGTGAAATCTCGGGGACACCAGTTCATCTTGTTCTTTGTATTTTTCTGAGTTCGGGCATGTCTCATTTGCCCAAATTGGAGTAGTTTTGAGGAAGATATGAATTTTTGAAAATTGCAGTAGTTTGGGGTTTGATTATCAATTGTTTTCAGTTGTGTATGATCAAATTAAAAATCTGATTTGTCTATTAATTATTTCTGAGCAAGGGGAGTTGATTTGGAGTGTTTGGAAGCTTGGAGAAGGGCTGAAATATTTTTATTGATTTTATTCTAACCCTAGCGACTTGAAATCAGATTTCTGGGGCAGATTTGAAGTGGTTTAGTTGCTCAGAAAATTCAGATTCATAGTGCATTGGAAAGGCCTTGGTTTCTAGTTTATTGTGCAATTTATTTCATACAAAAATACCAAGTATTGAAGGAGTTATTAATTTTTGAAGTTTCAGCTGTTTTGGGTGCATTTTAATTAATTAACTGCTGTTATAAATTTCAGATCTGGAAAATATTAGTTTTCTAATTAGTTCTCCCATCTAACCCACTACTTTGGCTTACTCCAACCCCATTTGGGTTGTATTAATGCTAACATTGGGTTATTTGAGGTCGAGCTAAAAGGATCTAATCCTTCTAGAGTCGATTTGGGTTAATTAATTTGCAGATTTAAATAATATCCCAAAAGGGGATATTACAAAGGTGGTATCGAGCAAATTTCGTCCATTCCTGTGGGTGTTGTTTGCGAGAGTTTTTGGGATCATGGGATTAGTAAGTGATGGAGATGTGAAGGCCAAGCTCTATAGGCTTGGGAGATGGCTTGAATTTACTCCTCATGAGAAGAGTGTGTTGCTCAACACTCTTGAAGAAGCGGCAAGTTGTTTATCTTTGATAGAGCAATTAGATTATGGCTCTGTGTCTGCGCAAAGATGGACCTTTTGGTGACCCATTTGGCTAGATCCGATATATTGAGGCATGATGACGTGGATGTGAGGCTCTTAGTCATCATTTGCATTAGCGAGGTCACAAGGATAACAGCCCCAAGCTTGCCATATGATGACACTACCATGGAGGAGATCTATGAGCTCATGATAGGAAGTTTTCAAAAGCTTTGAGACACCACAAACCCTCACTTTGATAAGAGGGTTAAAATCTTGGAAAACACGGCTAAGATAAAATCTTGCATTCCAATGTTAGATCTCATTGGCTATATTTTATGCATAGCTAAAAACCTAGGCGATCATGAGATAAATTTCCCTCGTTCAACTGGTGAGGCTCCGTGTAAGATGTTTACTTATTTTGCGGGGGTGAATCCTATAACTACTTTTAGGGGTTTTACTTTAATTCCCTCGGTTCGTGAACCACAATCAGGTAATTTGGCAAAGAAATAACCAAATGTGATGGTTATTTGCGAAGGGGTAAAAACAAAAGTAGGGAAAGAAGAAAGGAAGATGTGCTTAATCAACCAATAGTGATCAGAGTTGGTCTCATCCACACACATTAAATAAACAGATAAATCACAACATTCAACACAGAGGGAAAGAAATAACTTCTAACCTAGATCTGAGATAACACAAAGTTTATCTAAAACCTTAAATAGAAGTGATCAACAAAGCGCCGTAAACACAAAGTTCTCCGGAAAATCAACCTTTTATTCAATCCCAAGCCTTTGTAGTAATCACACCAAGGGTTTCAACACAAAGTTTGAACAACTCAAGAATGCTCCGGTTATTCTGCTCTGCTAAACAAATTCTGATGAACAAGTTGTGATCGTTTAACCCGTAGGCTCTTCCTCTATTTATAGTGCATAGAGGGAAATTACAAATATGAAGCTTTCAATGAATTGTCGCATGTGGAAGCTATGAAAAAGGGAAGCAACTGGCAGTATTTTCCCCTAGACTTTCTCATTGCATGACATGCATGCTTTACAACTGAAAATAGAACCTTCTATTTTGCATGTTTGCCACCTATTTCCAAGTAATTGACTTCTTCCAGTAACTTGAAGTAATGGCTTTTAAAGCCAATTACCTAAGTTTTACAATTTTAATTGATTACTCAATTGCTTTGTCGGAGAAAATAAGAGAAAGAAGAAAGAAAAAAGTTATTCTAGCTGCAACACTCTCCGTTTGATTCTTCTTCCATACTCTGCATGCTGATCCAACCTGTATTGCACTTCTGCCTCATGAATGATTTGAATGATATCTCTGCCTTGAATTCTGAGATGCTTTTTCTCCTGCATACGGTTGACTCTTTGCCTTTGATTCTCCCCAAACTAGATCTGGGAGTAGCCGACCGTGATTTCCTTGCGGGTGTTACCTCTGACTTGTCTTCTCCTCTTATCCTTGAAGCTTTTGTAGTTCTTCTCAAGTATGTGCACCAGTGAAATGTTTGTCGTAAACAATTCAGACAAAACTCATCACCCTTCATCGTGCCTGAATCAACTTTCGTCTAAGATCTTTTTTTATTTCTACCAGAAGCCTTTGCAATTATGAGAGCTGGATCTATTTGTGCAGAAGTTGCAATTGCTCCCCCTGATTCTGAAGATATATTCAATGTATCAGACATTGACTTTACTTTCTTCTCACCAATATGGGCACAAGTGAAGTGTTCCGCAAATAATTTAGACAAACATGAAGTCCATGGCATGAATGTCTAATTTCTTCACCAAAATCTGATTATAAAGCCTGCTGCCCTCTATTTTTAGACTTTGCTTGCATGCCAAGCAAACTAAAAATATTATTTTATTCACCTGTGCACTCACATCAACATGCAGATAGCCAAAATAATAAAAAGAAAACTTTTCCAACCTTATGCGCCAAAATTGGATGCTTCCCGACAATTAAAAATATTTTTTAATGCTTACAATCTCTTCCTTTGGCGCCAACACTTGCCAGGGCAGCATGCTCCACACAAAAGAAATAATTGCCTCTCACTTATGGCGTCCACTTCTTATATAAGCAACTGCATGCTAATTTTACTAATTGCTTCTTCTTATTTTTAGCAATTTCTAATAATACGCTGTGCTTTTTCTCCTTCTTTGGGCACCCAAGTTTGCCTAATTTTAGCTTGCTTTTAGCATGCTTTTCTTTGCAACTCTTTCTGCTATTTTTAGCAAGCTTCTTTGTCTTATTTTTATCATGCCTTTTTGCTTTGACTTTCTCCCTAACTTTGGCGCCAAAACTTGCTAAAAATAAATAAAAGACATTACTTTTTAAGCATGAAGTCATGCTAATATGGGTCACACTTTTTGGCTAATGCTTGTGTGGAAAACGTGAAGGCAAGGCAACATTAAATTACAACCTGCTGGGCAGCTCCTAATTTCACACTTTTCACTTAAGTGGTGACGTTAAACTCCATCCTGCCGGGAAGCTCCAAAAAGTGCGACTTGGTTAAGTGAATTGGCTAACTTTTGTGTGAAAAACATGAAGGAAGGGCAGCGTTAAACTTCAACCTGTCGGGAAGCTCCAAATTTCACACTTTTCACTTAAGTGTATTGGCTTATATTGTGTGAAAAACATGAAGGAAGGGCAGCGTTAAATTACAACCTGCTTTAGGAAGCTCCTAATTTCACACTTTTCACTTAAGTGGTGACGTTAAATTCCATCCTACTGGGCAGCTCCAATTTCCACGACTTGCACTAGGGATTGCTTTTATGTTTTGCGTGGAAATTCAAGTGGAAGGGAAGCTAAAAATTGTGACTTGCATTGGCTTTTCTTCCTAACTTTTGCGTGAAACTTCATAAGTCACGACAGCGTGAAAAATAGACTTGGAGGGTAGCTTCTATTTCCACGATTTGCATTTTTTCCATTTTTGGATTTTCGGTGAAGAAAACACAAGAATAGAATAAAATTTTCCATTTTTGGAAAGGGTCGGGAAGATGTAGCAACAAAACTTGCAAGTGCCATAACTTTCACTCCGTGGCTCCATTTTAGGTGCCGTTTTTTTCTTCTAAAAGTGCATATTTTCTTGAGCTCTATGCATGGTGGTGGTATTTTTCTTATTTTCATACAATCCATTATTGCACCTTTTTAGACCAAGCAACCTCTTGCAATCTCCTGAAGGAATCCTGAGCAAATCAACACAAGTCAAAAAGACCAAAATTTTAAAGGGGTATCCCAAGATTTCCAAGTGAAATTTTTGGGTACACCAAGATCTTGATTGTGATGATCTCATGTGCCACATGTTTGAAGTTTTCTTTGTTGCCCTACATGAGGATCATTCACAAAATATAATGGTGGCAATGCAAACTATAATGCCCCTAATGTTGGATGAATATGAGGAACTTCCATAACCATTGCTATCCATACTTGTGGAAGGTTTGGGACAAGAAAAACAATGTATTGCTCACATCTTAGCAAAAAGAGTTGTGAATCAATGCTCAAGCAAAATGAAGACATGTATCCAAGGTATGAGCTCTTTTGTTTTCGATGATGAAATGTTGACATCTAATGATTGCATAGAGTTGAGTGGTTGCAAGGAGAAATCGATTTTTTTTGAAGAGCATGTAAAGGACATTGGTAACAAGCACATGCATGAAAGAGGACATATGAAGGAAAAATCAGATTTGAGGGAAATTGTGCAACCCCACCGTGAGTCATTTGAAGGACAAGAAGAAAGCACGAGTCTCATAAAGACTCCAAGTCATTTCCCACCAAGCATGAGCACTTGTAAGGAAGAAAAAGGGCTTTTGGGTAAAACAAATGATGAAGAAAAGAGTGCTGCTCCAAACTCAGAAATTCTGAGTTTTGGAGAAGTTGGGAGCAACCCAAGGTATGTTGTTTCACATTTTATTTCTCCTTCCATGTTGAGCTTTGATGGGTATGGTTATGGGCATGATAGAAAGATGGAAATGATTTGCAACATGATGTATATTGGTCACACTCTTGTTGGTATTTTTGCTCCTAACACTTGGGTGCATAAGGAACATAATGGCAAAGAAGAAAGAGTGATTAATACTCTTTCCAATGGAGGTATGATAAACAACCCACATGATATCATTCCAAGGTATGAAGAGGGTGGATTATGGTTGCATACTTTTCCATTTCAGATTTGTATTTCTAATGAGAAACATGCAAGTGACAAAGATAAAATGAGGATTAGGGAATGCAAAATGGAGCAAGAAGACTCCTTGGGACAAGATCATTCACATGGGCACTCAAAGGTATGGGAACCAAGTATTTTTGCAAAGAATATCATATCTGATTTTCTGATTTTTACATCTGATTTCATGTGGTTAAGTGAGATTTCAGAATTGAATATGGTAAACAAAAGTGTTGGCAAACATGTCCTAACCTTGGTAGATCCAGAAATCAATGGGAAAGGTACTTTTCTGAGTGATAATGATGATTTTCATTTTAAAAACTTGGTAGGGCAGCCACTATGGATTTTGTCATTCAATGCTTTGATGGTACACTTGGCATGAGCAAGGGCAAGATGTGTTTCAGATTGATTACTCCTCATTGCATGATTCACACTCACCAAGATGCAATTTTTTCTATCCATTTGGCCATGCATTTGAGTATTTTTCAGTTTGCTAAAGTTGGGGGTGAAGTTTTAGTCATGTTGAAGTCATTTTCCTCCACTGGTTTGTTGCTCTTTCATGTTGGGGTAAAGTTTTTGAAGTATGATAGCTGCTGTCCTATCATTTTCATGGTTGTCATCATTATTTCCAGCCCTCTTATCACTTCTACAGTTGAGTTTTTAGCCATGAAGTTGATGGACTTGTTGTTGGTGATCATTGTTGACTTATGCATGGTTACTTTGGGGTGGATACCAACCACTTTAGTTCTGATTTTTGGGAAGAAAATGCACGACTACAACAACATTTGGGGTAGCATGACAGAGTTTGGGAACAACCCATGTATGAGGATGAGTTGTGAGCCATTCATGCCTTGGAGACATGGAGAAGAAGCTGAAAAAGTGTTTCTCAACACTTATGATTTTTCTAATGTGTTTGCTTCATGTGCAGGATTGAAGACATGTGAAGAAAGATTGCTGTCCTATTCACTTCATGAGGGCATTATTGAGTGGGCAACCTTGGAGCTTATCAAAGCTCATGCAGATTTTTATTCATCTCCCTATGATGAAGGCACTACCACTTGGAGTTCCTACTACGAAGATGATCACACACATGTTTGGATTGCCACGAAGGAAGCCCACATGTTCTTCCAAGTGCTTCATCACTTGACTGGCACCAGAGCAAGACTTTGGGTGCATCACTTCATCTCTTCACTTGGGTGCATGATACATGGATCTATGAGCTTGCTATTGCTTGAGGGCAAACAATCTACGAGAGGGGAGGACTGTAATGTCCCCTTTTCGGGACATTACTAATATATTGGTCATCTCTTTTATTTGCATTGTAACCCTTGGCATGCCCAACGCTACAAGTGGGAGTCTGGAGATAGTTTAAAATGTGCACATAGGTTAGTTACTTTTATTTATTTAATTAAAAATAATAAAATGCACATAGTCTTAGTCTTTTAAACATTCTATTATAATGAGAATTTATGTTTTTCCTCGAAAGGGAAAGCTTGGTCATTGGATATTGCATCCCTTAACTCTATAAAAGGAGGTCGCATTTCCTTTAGTGATTTATGTTGGATTGATCATTTGATTTTACTCTATGCTTGGAGTAATGGGATGTATGCCCTAGCTCTTGCATTGTGCTCTCTCATTGTAAGCTTCATTTGGATCCATTGTTGAAGATATTGAAGACTCCATTGTGCTCTTTTGTGTTCGGTGTGTTTTTGCATGGTTTATCCATTCTAAATATTGGTGACTTGGCTGAAAGCATAGATGGAATACTCGCCAAAAACTCGGCGAGTTTAGAAAAACTCGCCAAAAATTATGCTAAACGAGTAACTCGCAGGAAAACTCGCCAAAAATGCAAAAAAAAAACTCGCCGAGTATAGTTGGAATACTCGCCACAAAACTCGCCAAAAACTCGCCAAAGACAGCATTTCTTTCCTTTTTTGGATTTTTGGTGAAGAAAACACAAGTATAGAAAAAAATTTGCCATTTTTGGAAAGGGTCCGGGAAGATGTAGCAGCAAAAACTTGCATGTGCCATAACTTTCATTCTGTGGCTCCGTTTCAGGTGTCGTTTTCTCTAAAAGTGCATATTTTCTCGAGCTCCACGCAGTGATGGCAATATTTTTCTTATTTTCATAAAATCCATTTTTGCACCTTTTTGGGCCAAGCAACTTCTTGCAATCTTCTGAAAGAATCATGAGCTTTGATTGCCTGTAGATAGATTAGTAATTAAAAATATTGGGTAGCTTTCCAAAACTCGGCGAGTACTCGCCAAAACTCGACAAGTATTCTCCCGTGCTCGGACTAATCACACGAAGAAGCGCAACAAATTGACTCAAAAAAGGCTCAACGACTTGGTTTTTGTGCAATACAATCTCCGGTTTCGCACAAAAAAAGTTGAGGCGACATCAGTGGAGCTCATTGATTTGGATGAGATAGATCCATACCGTGAGTGGCCTGGGCAAGAAGAGGAAAACCCTACGTTCACAACAGACGAGATTGCTTCTTTTGAGAGGGAGGCTATGGAGGGAGAAGCACTAGCGGGACTCAGGAGATATTGGGTGGAATGACATCTTTGGAGGTGATCTCCAACATGCGAGCGAGAGGAGCCACCAAAGACCATCATCTAGTTCCATGATCGAGCCGTTCGCAGCCTTCTAGGAGGAGGTGTGAGAGGCATTGGCCGAGTGTGGGGACTAGTATCAACCGGTTGTCGTATTCGCATGATGATGCGATTTTGTATTGTATTTGTATTCAAATCTAATAGAAAACACTTCTCCAACATTTTATGGGCTCATTTAATACATTTTGTAGCTATGTGTTGCTTAAAATTTATGTTTTTTAAAGAAATTTGAGTATTTTTTAAGTTGCCGAGTATTCCCGAGTATTGGCCGAATATTGGCGAGTTTTTGCGAGTTTTTTTTTGGGGTCTCGCGAGTTTTTGGTTTTGGCGAGTTTTCCTACTATGGCTGAAAGGATTGGCACATTTATTTAGAGTAAAATATGCATGCTATTGATCATTGTTGAAGGGTTTGATAGTATCTTTGTGAACTGTTGTTATTGCTACAATTATTTTTGCTATAAATGCGACTTGGATTGGGGTTTGTGAAAGATAGATGAGAAGAGAACACATGTTTGCATTTTCATCCCATATCTTTTATCACTTTGGTAGGTTAGCATGGTAGGTGGAAAGTACAAGACAAACTTGAATCCTAATCCAAAATCCTTTACCTCTCTTATTTTGTGTGTGGGTACATGTGTGTGTGTGCACTTGTGTGTATGTGTGTAAGATTAGCTTGATATGACATTGGTTGGTCTATGCAAATCACAATTGCAAAGGTGATGACTTTTTGTTTAAATGTCTGTGGTTGTTGCTATTTGTTCTTTATTCGTAGCAATATGTTTTAATATAATCAAGATATTGAGTGTCCACAATCACTCATAATTATTCAGCCTTGTGATAAGTGCACTCTAGGAAAAAATCTTAATATTCGACACTCATGTTTTTTCCTAACGAACGAAGATCAATAGCACTTTAAGTATCTTGATAACCTAAATGTAATATCTTTGTAAGTTTCCTCAATTTTTCCATTTTCTTATGCATATTGAAATTCCTTAGGTAAATTGGTAAAGAAATTGGGTGATTTTCCTCGTTTAAAAAATTACTACTAACCCGTGTCATGAAATAGTTTTGGAACAATGTATATTTAAAGTTATAAGAAAAAGATGGTGGCAAGAGTCCTGGATTATGACCATGTAATGTCCCTCTTTCTCGAATAAGTCTATCAAGACCTTTGGCCTATTTTGTCTATCCGATGGTCAAAGGGTGAGTTCAAGGGTGACTTAAGTTTTATTAATTTTATTATGTCATGCAAAAATTAAAATATAACATTATAAAAGTACATATAATAAATTAATAAACTTAATATTAAAATAGAACTTAGGAAAGTGCATTAAAAATAAAAGCACTTAATAAAAATGTATTTCCTAAGTGAAAAGTGCAACTAGCTCTAGAAATAAAAAAAAGAAAAGAAATGCATCCCACTTGCCTTGGGAAATGCGACTTGGCATTGTGGCCCTTTTTTCTCTTTAAAAGAGAAAGTCGACTTGCTTTGGGGCATTCGATTATTATTTTGATATTTTCTTCCGAAATTGGAGCTCAAAGTTTTTGTAGAATAATCCAAGGACGAAAACCCTCTGGATTTTCCCCTTTGTGGACGAAAACCCCAGGAGAAGTGAGAGGAATTTCTACTCAGGAGATTCCATTGTTATTCACAGGTTTTTATTATTCCAGCAGTGTTTGTAGAAGAAATAAAATTGCAGCAACAACTTCCATATTTCCTCCAGTGTGGAGCTACTCACATTCGAAGGTTATTTATGAGGTATTTACATTCAGATTTGTATTGCCAGTTTCCAGTTGCAATTATAGAGCCAGTTGACTCAGTTTTATTTAATTTCTAGAAGGGTTTTGGCAGAATTTCCATATGCAGATTTCTGGTTATTTTGCAGATAATGTTTATCATTAAAAATTTGGTTTTTAATCTTGTCTGAAATAGAAATAAAATTATTTATATAATATTTGTGAAGGGTTATCCAATAAAACCCTAGGCGCATTTCCTTGTTAGATATCTAGTTCTGTGGGTATTGATTTTATTAAATAGTGTGAAGTCTATGGATGGTATTCTTTCATTATCTTCTAACATTGCAAGCAAGGATCCAAGCCAAAAGAATTATATACAAACAATAAAGGACAACAGGTTGGGATCTCTTAGACCATTTGTAATACTAAATATTATTGATTTTTCATTATTATCAAGAAGAGGGAGAAAGGAGATAATGTAGCCAAGTCCATAAATGCAAGACACGGTGTGCAATCTAGGTACCGATTTTGGGGGTTTAAAATTGATAAGGTCATGATAAGATGCCAATGTTAAAAGCTCAAGGCTACACAGATTTTTATCAGAACAGTAAAAAATATTGTGTTAATTTGGAGACAAATTAGGGTGTCATCCAGCCATATAGGGTTAAAGTCTTATAGACTAGACATTAAATATTGGTAAATTTGGCTTAAAGGTAAAGGTCTTATAGACTAAACAGTATATATAAGGCTAGTACATGCTTTTTGCCCTTAAAATTATGAAATCTTTGAGCCTTGACAATAACCTGAATAGTTGGGCTTGAGATGTTACAGGCTTTTTTACCCTTAAATTTATGAAATCTTTGTGCCTGGTCTCATTTTTCTTAAAGCCTTGAAAGTATCCTGAATAGTTGGGCTTGAGATATGTTTTTTTGAAGCTTTTTATAATAAGAGTTATCATTTGTGCAGTGTCATAATGGTTGATGAGGCTCATGAAAGAAGTATCTCAACCGATATGCTTTTAGGGCTCTTGAAGAAGGTGAAATATATTGCAAGTTTTTGTTGCACAATCTGTTGGCTTTCTAATGATAAATGGCACTGAATTATTGATAACATACCTAATTGACTGTAATGATGCTTATCAGGTTCAACGTCGAAGGCCTGGGCTGCGATTAGTTATTTCATCTGCAACTATTGAGGCAAAGTCGATGGCCGCTTTCTTTAATACCAGGTACTAATGTTTATTGTTCCTTCTCAAGCTGTTTTGGTATTTTTCTGTTTGTACCATCTTATATGCCACCACTTTTTTTTAACCAATGTTGTATGTTGTAAAGCATTGGTATGTTAATTTGTGATACTACAAAAATGTGATAAGGTCAGAGAGATGCTATTTTCATACTGATACAAAGACATTGAATGTATCTGTTATTTGATGTTCAAAACTGTCATATATGATCAATAGGACTGGTAAATCCATGCATGTTAATGGAATATTTTGAAGAGTGCATCAGTATTTCAGAATTTCTAGACATAAAAAAACATATAGTTGACTTAAATAACAGATTATCTCAATGCAAGGTATGCCTGTGGTTAGAAACATTTTGTAAAACAGTTGACTGCTCGCATCATATATTCTGCACATTATCCAATTTCAAGGTTCCCAACAAGTAATGCCAGTGATTCAAATCAAGTGATTATTTGCATGCTTCTAAGGTTGGATAAATGTCTTTCAATAGTTCTTCCTAGTATTTTAGGTGAAGTCCTGCAAGTAATTGTGAAACTGAACACTGCAGGTATGAGACCTCTGCCAGCTGTGTGACACATGAACTAGCTTTGGTCTATAGAGTATCTATCCTTCATGATCTTGTACCAATGGCATTAAGAGCTTTAAGCCCAATGGGATTGTAATGTCCCTCTCCGGGCTGAAACTAAAAACAAGGAAATAGCACAAATCCCAATTGATAGTAAACTGAATTTTATGCAAGAACTAGGGCAGCAACCTGTTTTAGGTCCACCAAACCCTAAGCAACCTAGGGTAAATTCAGATTTTTGCCTTCACACACAAATTTTTAGAAATACATCAACAACATGAAACCCTTGATGAAATCATGCAAAATAATTGCTTCAACCATAAATTACGGACTACTGGAATTAATTAATGCTCAAAAAAGTTGAAACTTCAAAATTCCGTAACTTCATAAATACTTGGAGAAAAAATGCAAATGATAGCTCAAAATGACAGTTATCAAATAAAATTAGAATAAGATTTTTCTAACCATCAAAACCACTTTGAAAAGTGATACCAAAATCTCCAAATGGGTAGATCAAGCTGGAAATGAATGTGGCAGCCCCAAAAAGGCGTGCCTTGGTTGGATTTTGTGCCCTAGCATTGATAGAAACTCTTGCTGTTCCGAAATTCTTAATTTTGAAGCTCAATTTTGACTCCCGAATGAAGTCACCAATGCAATAAATGAGGGTTATTCATCCCCAAGTGTTGTAACTATTGAGGGTTTTCGTCCCCAATAGGATCCAATGAGGGTAAATCCAAGAAAATATCTATATCCCAAAATACATGATCTTCTTCAAGCCAAGCGAACCCCTTATGTAGCTCATATGTGGTGCCAAATCTCGAAACATGATCCCCGTGAGGACCGACCTCCTTGGGAGATATGTTTCTCCTTTATCTTCAAGCATGCACTTCAAAGATCGACCTCTTTACGAAAATATAAGTTTTTTTTTCTTTTCTTTTTTCCCATTCCATTTTTTATTTATCCTTTTTGCTAACAAAAGAAATGAGTATTAAAAATACCTTTATATTAATAATAATATTAAGTTGCCCCTAAAATGGAGAATTGACTGGGCACCACTTAAAATATTATTAGTTATTTTATTTTAGAAAAGGGGACACTATAGGGATCTTTGATCCAACAATAGGTATTTGAACCTTAAAGAATGACATGTACTGGGACTTTTTTTAGTTTCCTCTTATAACATATTGATACATCTTTAGGATTACTCCGGTGAGGTTTTGACTCCCATGGAAGAGGACCACAAAATTATGTTTCTTGTATGAGGCAAGCACAAAGTCCTCACCCGAGCGGGGAGTTCTCGACATAGGGATTAATGCCATTCAAAGAAAAAGCCACAGTGAACAACACATCATTATTCAATAACTTTAATTTGTTGATGGGTTTTGAGAATAGTATCCAATTCAACTTAAACATGGGGCGGGTTTCCAGAGATGCATCCTTGAGCTATGCAATCTTTTTGCAGTTTTGGAAGGTTTCCTCTAGTTTCTAGGTGCTTGAGTGCTCATGTTTTTCTTCTTTTGCTCACAAGTGCACTCATTTTTCCTTTCAGATAGCTAGAGAGACCCTCCAAAATTTGTGGACTGAAAATTGGGACTTGGGAATCAAAATATAAAAAGTAGAAATTTCTAATAAGAACCATGGTTTCTTGTAATTAATGATATCAATGGTTTTGGAGGATTGGGTAGGGTTAGGGTTTCACTTTGTAGGGACAAGTGTGGTCCTTTATATATATATATAGAGAGAGAGAGGGAGATAGAGGGAGAGCGAGAGAAGGGGAGAGGGAGACGGAGAGAGCAGGGGGTGAGCTGGAGGGGCAGGGAAAGAGGGAGGGGGAGGCACTATCAAAAGCATCATGTGTAGAATTTTAAATTTCCTGGTTATAGTATATTGCTTTAAATGTTCTTTTGAAAGAAATTAGTGACGAGGGATTTTGTCTTTTCCCTTGTTGTAATATGTTGTTAGCATTGGATTTTAGCTGAACATCGTTTTTGTTACACATACATCTACAGTGGTAAAAAGCAATATCAAACAGATGCCGAAGAATCCTTACCAAGTAGAGAACCTGCAATAATATCAGTTGAAGTAAGTTTTATAATGTCTTGAGCTGTTTAAGGTTTCTTTTCCTAGTATATAATTTTATTTTACTTTCCAGAATTTTGAATACACTCTGCTTCATTGGCTTTTTTTCTAGGAAGTTTTATTCTTTTACTTGTTTGTAAACTAATAGTAAGGGACTTATTTCATATGGCTACAGAGAGTGTGTGGCTCTTAACTGGTTCCAAAATCTACAGGGCAGGACATATGATGTACAAATTCACTATCTTGAAGAATCAGCTCCAAATTACTTGCAATCTTCAGTCTCATCTGTTCTGGCAATCCATAAACAGGTTGGCCTCTCTCCCTCATCCTTGGAAGGTCAGATATGTGTTTGGAGTGCATAATATTCCTGGCTGAATAGTTTTTCCCTTTGTAGGTTCATCTCTTGACATGGAAATAATTGGAAGGCATCTTATTAAGCAACAAAATATGCCATAACATTTTATTTGCACTTAATAAAATCTCTTCTCATCCTCTCAATGTGAATAATATTGAAGGTTTGCAGTATGCTTTTGAAAACCCAAGGTTTGGCATTTTTATTTGACATGTTCAATGCAAATTGTTTTTCCTTTACTAGCATTGGTGTGCTATATATATGATGCATAAAAGCTTAGGAATAATAAAAAATTGTGCCATACTTAGGACGGGCTTTTATTTTTAGGAACCCTTGTAATTTAGCTTGAGGATTGAAGGATACCTTAGAGAAAAAGTACAAGCAGGTTTCTGTCAAGTTCAATGGATTGCGGACCAGATATCAATCTTCAATGGCATCATGGATAAAGCTAGAAACTTTTCTCACGATTTTATTATTTTCAAGGCCTTGACAAGGTCTTTGAGAAAGTCCTTTAAACATCTTGAGTCTGAGCCTTATAAGTACAGTATCTTTGAGAGACCACTGAGCTTCCAGATTCTAGAGTGTATCATCTTAATAGCGATGGCACTCCATAAGTGTTGATGGATTTGTCTGTCTGACCCTTCCCTTTCCATTTTTCTTTTTTCTTTTTGTTTATGAGATTAGATAGCATATTTGAAACCTCCTTACCACGAAGTATAAGATGGACGTGTTTCCTTCTACATTTCGAAGATGAGGCGATTCCTTAGTTTCATTTTGTGTTTATATGTATTTGGATGGAAATACCTGTAAAGTTGAGGCTTCAACATTTAAGACCTCATTTGATACTTTAATTTATATTTCAACTTTTAGCATTCATGTTTTCCTGATTCTGTAGACTATCTGATGGTTTACCATTCATGATACCCATCGTAATTGTAGATATCATCTTTTGGCCAAGGAAAATATGTCTACATTTTCGGATTTTAGTTTTATGTTTACAACATTCTTTCCAAAAATTAATGATTCACAAGGTTACCATTACCAATCGCTAGCGAAGGTTGAATGAAATGAAATGGTTTAAGTTACGTCCACGAGACCTAATGGTCAATAGGACCACAAATTGTTTCCATTTCCCTAACCACCAAATGATGCTGAGAATCGAGATTGTAGGTTGAGTTGATCCTTCTCCTACTAATTTGAGTTATCAGCTACCCTAACTCTTTTATCCTTGATTCTTCAAATAGCTGTAATGTCCCTTTCTAGGGCTGAAACTGAAAATGGAGGAAATCACAAACCCCAAATGATTAAACTCAGATTTTATATCAGCCAACTGGTTTTTTATGACAATTGTAAATCAGCAGTCTGATTTTTATAACAGCAGCTTGTAATTAGTGAGAAATCACCCAAATATCATCAAAGAACTCATCAACAACATAGGAAAACACTTTAAGAAGATTTTAAGCCACTTTTCACCATGAAACTTGATCAAATACTCAGCTGGAAAATTAATTTAGAACAGCAGAGGTACAACCAATAGAAATGATCAAAATGGAGGTCTCCAAACCCCAATAATTACAAAAGATGATAGATTCCAACCCTATAAATTATGCCAAGTTTGAATATCAAAGAATAAATGAGTTATGTGCCCTAGAAGACACCAAATCACACTCAAACCCTAGTCGCTCCCTAGGAGAGGGGCTCCAAAATATGCCAAAGCTCTTTGTAGGTCTTCTTCTTGATGCCCTAGATCCAAATCAGCAAGAGAGTCTTCAATTCACCAATATATAGAGTTTTCGTTCCCCACCATGCCACAAGGGTGGGTTTCGTTCTCCTTGGATGCCACACAAGAGGGTTTTCATCCTCAAGTGGAAAGGTATTGAGCAATCAGCCCAAAAACCAAAATAGTAAGTGTATATGCGCCAAAAGATGATCCAAATGAGGCCAAGCGACCTCCTTTTATATCCCTTGGTTGGCGCCAAAGGCCAAATAGGTGAAAACTGACCTCCAAGCTTCACTTTATCTTTTAATTCCTTGTTGGGAATCTCATAATCCCAGCCGACCTGCCTTAGGGAGTAAAACACCAAAGAAAAACATTAAAAATAATAAAAGAAAACTGAAACGAAGCTCAATTACTTCCCCTGTTCACTTATCCTTCTTGGCCATGGGAAGAGAATGGCAAGAAGTCTCCATTTGGCATTAATTTGAAAAAGGGGACATTACAATAGCTCTAACATAGAGTCAACTCTTAATATTTATGTGTACTTATGTCCTTGTAGGTTGGGCATTTGAGGCTGAAATACTTCTTTGATTCTATTGCTCTTGTGGTGCAAAAACATACATCCTCTCCCTTCTTCCTTAAGAGTCACCCATCTACTTGTCTCACCTTTGAGCCTGTGGGAACTACACCTTATTTGTACTGAGGATATCTTCCCTCCATTTGATTTCAACCTCCTGGTATGCCTTTTCGTAATGCTCATAGGTCGGGTTGCATTTTGTATGGCGTTTCTTGCCTGTTTTCTTTCACCACATGACTATTCTAAACTTTTCATTCACATATTTTTTAATCTTTTTTTTTTTGTTAAGATAAGGGCATTCATTTAAAATAATATCCCGTCTACACATACATTCGTGGTTTTATTTCATCCATGTGCTCTTTCTCCTCTGCAACTCTTTTTCCCTTGCAGCCCTAGGCCATTTGTCAGTCTCCATGTTATCTATTTTTTTGAGTAGCACAGAACCTATTCGTTGCGGTTGTTTTGAATGGGAAAGTGCCTTATTTTGCAAGGAGTATTTTATAGGGACTTGAAGCCTTGATTTTGAATTTGTTTGTAATTAGGTGCTTCTGGATCCTTTCTATTTGCCTCCATTTCAAACCTGAAGTGCCACTGGCCCATAACTCACACCCATACATCACCACCAAATAAGACACTGGTGGTCTTCCAATCCCACAGTTCTGCATTCTTGCATCTGTTTGGTAGTGCATATAGAGTTTTCTCTCCATCCTGTATACTTTTAATTCAACACTTATCTCAAATGAGTTAGTTTTGAAAGTGCAGACCAAGATGCTATCACTTCATGATAGTCTCCTTCAAATTGGAAGTTCAAATGCTTCCTTTTCCTTTTTAGGAGAAGATCAGTATTTTGGTTTTGCTGATGTTAACCTGCATCCCTACCTCTTTACAAAAGAGTTTAGGGCCTATAAGTGGTTTCTCTAGCCTGGGGTTGTTTCTGCAATTAAAATTTGATGTTTAACAAACAGTCAAGAGTTTCACCACAAATTTGGAATGAAAGAGTGTTAAACAAGACAACCCTCGTCTCATGAGAAACCACGAGTATGACAAGACATATCAAAGTTGACGGAGTTGGAAGTTCCTCAATTTCAAGGTGCTCGCGCTTTTAGTTTTTACCTTATATTTTTCGGCTTTCATATCAAACGGATTCATATCAAATGGACTAGGGACAGCTGTTGACTTCCATGTGCAACAAGCAGGCAGAGTTGGTCTGTATCAAAGGAACAAGAAGTCTGTTTCTTGATGGATGATCCAGATCACCTCCACAATATCTGAGGTCATGATCAAAGCCCAAAGAGTTATTCATACAATGCTGTACCGACAGCAAGCTATGATGGAAAGAAATCAGGGTTTCTTGTTTTAGAATATTTAATATAATGGTCAGCAATGTAAGTCAAGTTTATATATTATAAAATAACAATGACATTAAATAAACGCACAATAAGAAAATTTAACATGTGCTTTATAAAGTTAGTAATAAGGGAAGGTGCATTAGCTAACCTTCTAACTAAAAGCTTATTCGCATTCAGTTGGTCATCTCTTTCACTTTATGTACACACCCATTTCATTCGTTACTTGAATGAAGAATAGCACAGAAAACATTTTGCTCTTCATTACTGAGCTTCTCTCTTATCTTCATTCGCCTCTCTCTCATCTTGAATATTAGTCATTGAAAATCACATCAGTTTTTTCTAGTTTCCAAGGCATACACTGTATTTATACAGCATTCCTGTCTGGAGAAGGAAGAAATCTGTGCCCATAGTGCTAATATATGAGCCTTGAAAGGCCTAAAATACAAACATTTAGAAGCGATATATGTTGCAAATTTTGCTGATACTGAAGTAGGAAAGAAAAATTTGCAGGCCTTATGGCTTTAAGGGAAATGGCAGCTAGGATAGTTGCAGTCCCTAACCGGCTTGATGTAGCAACTATAATGAGAGATAATACAGAGCACAGACCCTCACCACATGTGTAGCAGATGCATGTCAAAATACTTAGAGAAATGCCCAAACCATGAAAATTCCCACGCCTCATTGTATGGTAAAATATGAAGGGACAGAAGCTGCATCAATCTTACAGAGCCTTCAGCAAGCCTTAAACTCAGGTCATCACTCTCGCCGTGGAAGAAGCAGACATAACCCTCTCTTTGAGTTCAATTTTTAAGAAGGAATGGAAGAGGTAAATCTCTCAATGCCAATCCTGGACATGAAAGTGGATAAATTGCAGGAGGGCAACCATTTCCCTATGTCCTACAGTTTAAGCCGAGGCATCCCTTGGGATATTGAGAAAACTCAACAACTGTTAACAGACCACCTTCCCAGCAGGCCCTAGACTTTTTGTTCTAACAACTTGTCTCAGACTTGTTAAGTCGTGATGGTTCTTGAATTATCATATCAGTTCTGTTTTGAAAGTCTGGTTGTTCCTATGCAACGTTAGAGGAAACTTATGGCGCTAGAAAAGCAGAAGATGAAACTGGATAAAAGTCATTTTAGGGTGAAAAGCATATGAAAAATCATGGAAGATTGACAGTTTCTATTTAAACACCAGTCTACGTGTGTGCACTTCATTGGGCTTTTTAAAAAAAAGTCTGCGAGGTTATAATTGTGCTTTTTTTTCTTTCATATTTTATGCCCTCTAAATTCTATATTTGTTTCTGATTGGATTTTCTTTTTGTACATGTAAATGCACAAACACTTTATATTCATATTTAAAAATAGAGTAACGGTTATATTCATATTTATGGGTGTGAAGTCCAGGAAGTAATATGTCAAAGCATGGATGGAGACAATTAGAAAGAATCTAGAAATATTTAATCACAAGCACTCTCAAAGTTAAATCAACGGTCCGTTATGAGATTTTACTTGGCTGAAGTGGGTATCTTACCAATGGAAGCTTCGGCAATCACTCGGCTAATAAGCTATTTGAAAAAAGTAGAAAGCATGGACAATCATCGTTGGCCCAAAATGGTTATAGAGGATAACCTAGAGCGCAGAAAAAAAACTTGGATGAAGCAAAACACCAAATGGATGGAGAAGTGGGGCATCCACTTCTAGGAGTGTCCTAACAGCAATAGGGAAATAAAAAATTATGTGACGGAGAAGTTTAGGAACACCATGTGGACAGAGAATATTGGTCGTAAGAAAACACACTATATCAAATATTTTAACCCCACTTGGGATCACGATGACAAAGCTTACTTAAGGGCAGATATCAAAGGTAAGGCTAGGATTATTTTGGCTCAGTTGAGGACCGGGTCGCATCATCTTCGTTGTGAAACTGGTAGATGGACTATTCCCAAAGAAGAGTGGGAAAGGAGAACTTGTCTTTTCTGCAGTACGGGGGTTGTTGAAACAGAATGGCACTTCATCATGGAATGCTCAGCCTATGATGACATCCGCTTCCAGTACGAAAATGAGTTACACGTGGACAACCTAAATGAGTTATTTGAGGAAGCTAAGCTTCAAAGGATTGCTGGTTTTGTGCTCAAGATTCACAGTAGGCGAGCGGATTTGGCAAAGAACTTGGTTTCAGCTTAGTGTATTTTCTTTTTGGTCCCTTTGACTCTTCAGTCACGTGGACGTCATTAAAATCTTTCATTTCATTATTAACTTGCAAGGTGAAACATACCTGTTTGTCTGTTTTAGGTAACCTAATAAATACTTGACTACTATTTTGTGAGGTGAAAGTGAAACTCTTTTGGCAGTTGCAGTTAGATCAAAAATGTTTCTATCTTTGTGCTTGCCAAATTGCAGCTGTATTGGCACAAAAATATAACTTTTGTAACATTTCATTTGTGACTTTCAATTTCCATTTCGTTCGTTTATGACCAGTAGTATCTATTGTATCTGGCTACAGGAACCCCGGGAGATATTTTGGTGTTCCTGACAGGCCAGGATGATGTCGATGCAGCAGTTCAGCTTATCAGTGAAGAAGCTCAAAAAGCAGATGGCTCATCAGGTTGGTATAGCATCTGGCTGTCAATTATTTGTTTTTAATTTAATGAATCCAAAGTCCATATTATAAATGTTTATTTCAAATTCAGCTTAGTAGTATCAAGTGCTGTTTGTCTATGCCATCAGCATGGGAAACTTTATGCTAATAGTAGAGGTCAAGCTTGGATCTATCCAACAATGGTCCAATTTATGCTATCCTTTATTCCTGCTCCTGTCTTATTCTGCATATATCTGTAACATGCAATCGATCCTCCTGTTTGTACAATTCAAGTTTAACACATGATGCAAGTTATATTTGAAATTAAGAAGTATTTTTGAATATCTAATGTTATCAAAGTTTTTTTCATACTTGTGTTGTATGGTTGACAACGTAGATAGTGTTGGAAATTAAGCTTTATCTGGGTCTTGTCAGGTCATAGGTCATTCTACTTCATTATTTCTCCCATTCCCTAATGTTGCAAATGAATATACTTTAAAAATATTCATTAAAGGGAAATTGTAACGAGTTTTCTCCTACAATTCTTTTCTTTTATGTCTAGATAATCCTTATGTAAGGAATATATGAATTAAAAACTAATTCTCTTCCATGTATACATTCCTCATGTAAGGAATATGGGTGTTACATATATGAAAATTAAATGCAAAGACCCATGATCAACATAACAGAAAACTCCACACAAGCAATCAATTAACATGAGAACACCAGCATATGGATGTGCCTTTTAGGGGCACCCAAATACAAGGGAAATGAAAGAATAGACATTTTCAGAGGTTAATTGGTACACAATTTTAAATAGTAAATACATTTTTCATGACAGATGCCTAATCTTGGTTTTTATGCATGTGATATATGGATGCAGTTATTTCAAGCCCTGATACAAAGAGTCATACCTATAGGAGCACACCAAAAACTTGTACTTTCGTTTAATTGATAAAAATGATTGAGTGCATGAAAGCCCAATTACAGAAGATCTCACCATCTAAATATGTACATTTTTGAATAAATGGGTAGATAATATACATACTTCTAGAAAGAAGATCTTTTGCAGGAAGACATCAACTTGAATGCCTAACTGGTCATGCTCTTTCCTGCATAAAAGATTGCTGATTTTGTTTAAACAATTCAAAAACTCAAACCAGATGACAGTGATCTACTAGTAAGTTTTGGTGTTCATCCTCATTTTATCATAATCCCAGTTGATGAAAGCCATAGATGTCATATATAAGCTCACCAATCTGAACATTATGGAACTCTTAAGATTATGTCTTGAATCTAGCTTTTTCAGCCTGAAAGGGCAATATTGTGAAGCAATAGAAGGTACTACCATCGGTTCTACTCTCAACTCCATTGTTGCAAACCTATTCATGGAATAGTTTGAGCAAAAAGATTTGGAATATGACCCGGTCAAACCTAAACACTGGTACCAATCTGGTGAGGACATCTTTTTAATTCAGCTCCATGGTAGCGAGAACATTTGGACAGAGTTATGCAAATTAAAACACGCTTTATTTATCTGCAGAGATACAAATATATAGGAAGCAACTCCTACAATTAAGGAGGTCGCTCCAACAAATCACCCGATAAAAGCTCTCAATCATAACAACTAACCTATATATGTGAGTTTGTTGTAACTCACAACACACAATGTCACGAATAATATTAGCCAATATTCTTACTCACTAATATTAACTTGCACACATAATATTAATGTGAGCGTTAAATAAAATGTTTCCTAACATTCCCCCTTAGTGTGAACATGGGAGAAAAACAACTGCACTTCCATCTGTAGCGTGCTCGCCTTTGCATGCTCATGATCTGGATGATTTTGTTTTTAGGATAGCCAACAACCTCTCGGGATGGTTTTGCAAGTGGTTGAAGAACAACAAAAAGGATAGTTTTTCAGTGGATTACTAACAACAACAAAGGATGGTTTTCCAGTGGCTTACCAACAACCACAACAAAGGATGGTTTTCTAGTGGCTTACCAACAACCACAACAAGATGGTTTTACAGGACAACCAACAACAACCTAAATATCATGATGTTGCTTTCTCCTTGTGCTTTTTATCTTTCCACTACATTTACACATTAGGGGATTACATAGGATAATCTACTCACTTATTACAAATTTGAACATAGGAACACATTGCAAATTGAACATGAACAAATACAAGTACTCAAAAATGAAGCACACCATTGCACACACAACTGAAAAACAAACGCCACCGCCACCATAACTTCATGCCGCCATGTTGTCGGTGACTTACGAGAGGTCGCTGTTTGACCTCCAACCTCTCGTGCCTCCTTCCTCCAATGCGATGTTGCTACCTCAACAAAATGTGATCATGAAGCTCAATGATTTCCTCGTTGGTTATTTCCCCCCCACAATGTGAAATCATTTATTGTCGACGCGTCGGTTAACACCGAAAATGCATCCACGAGGCTATTTTAAAAAAAAAATTCGATGCTTTTAACAATACTTTAAACAAAATGACAACAAGACAAACAATAATGACGATTTGATAGAGATGTTGTGTTTGAACAACATACTACTCTAATGATTAAAAAGCGACAGTTTGAAAGTAATTAACTTTTGATACTAGACAACAAGATGAGAAACACGACAAAATACGTTATTTAAAGCATGTCACACACAATACGAAGACACAAAATAAATTACAAATTCTAATTAAATATTAGAAGTAATAAATGAATGGCAAGAGACACAATGACTACAGACATAAACTAGAAACTTATTAAACTAAACATTTTGTTTAAAATACAAAACTATGATACAAACACAAAGTATAAACTAAACTTAAAAACTTTACACTTTGATTACAAAAACAATAAAGACAAAAAAAAAGACAACAAGATACTCAAAATGGATTGACATGCTAATCGACAAATGTCTCAAATACATAGTCGATCCATCTTTTGCTGTTTTTGCACGAGCTTGTGAATTGGCGCATTGACCCAATGCGTCGTATGCTGGTGTGTTGGCAGCTAATAAACTATGCGTTGGATGAGTATGGAAAGAGTGATGTTTATACATCCCTTGATCAATGCTCTTACATAGATCCACATTGGTAAATTCACATTGCAGTTATTGTGAGCTCCGGTCACATGGAATTACCAATGGAACTATTTGATGATCATGTGGTTGTACAACCCGTAGAGATAGAGGGAGCCGATCTAAACTGAAGACTTCTAGCCCATTCCACTTCCCGTGGGCCGGAAGAAGGTGAACAAGGGAAGTATTTGTTTATATTTTAGTCCTTTTTCTGTGAGCATTTACATTTTCTTTTAGTGTTTTCCTTTATGAGGCAGGTCGGCTGGGTTGGAGGAATTAAAAGCAAATTAAAAGATAAAGCAAACTTCTTTATGAGGTTGGTCATGGGGAAACTCCCTCATGGGGTTTGGCGCCACCTAAAGGATATAAAAGGGGTCGCTTAGGCTCATTTTGGGCATGCATCTTTATTATAATTTTACACTACTTGGTTTTGGGGCTGATTGCTCTATTCCATTCCACTAGAGGGCGAAAATCCTTTGGTGTGGCTTCACAAGGAAGACGAAACCCTTCCTTGATAATTGGAGAACGAAAACTCTTCAATTAATTGTTCCAAGTGCTTCAAAGAGGTGGATAAGGCCTATTTTCAGTGAGGGTTTGGTTCTAAGGTGAAATTCAGCCCCTCTCCTAGGGGAGCGACCCACCTTGGGGAAGAGATTGGTGGTTTCTAGGGCACGACATCACTCAACTCAGCCATCATTGCATTCTCCATATTTTTGGCAGCCGGAATCTACTTTGTACTTCATTTTTAGGGCTTGGAATCATTCATTTCCAGCCATTTCATAAGGGCATACTCTGCTGTCATTTATTTAATTTCCAGCTGTGTTTAGAGGCTGATTTCTTGGTTGATAATTTTCTAAAATATTCCTAAAGTGCCTCTATATACTTCAGATATTGTGAATGGTGATATTTTGATGAATTATTGTTTTTTCCTTGCTGCTGTTCTAAAAATCAGACTGCTGTTCACTGCTGTTCTATTTTCCAGTTGGCTGATATAAAAATCAGAATACTTCGGTTTGGGGTTTGTGTTATTTCATTGTTTTTCAGTTCAGCCCTAGAAAGGGACATTACTGTAGAAGACTGGTCTGGTGTGATGAAGGAACAACAGTCCGCAGAATGCCAAGATCCCAATGTCCAATGTATGCAAGAATTTCCGGTGTTGTGCGCAGATTTGAGGAGATGATATGCTCAAAGAGTGAAGTATATGCTCGAAGTTGGAATGATCAACCAAAAATACGATTACAATGGACTCCAGTAAAATGTTCATTGGCTTGGCATATAGATGGATACAATTCACAGGTCACATTCATAGCTTAGAATATCTACAGCCGATAAGGATTTATGCCATGTAAAAATAGCGCTACGAAGATGTTATCTCACTGGCCACCAGTAAATATGATCTGACTGGGTGACATAAAGTTTCTAGAACCGATTGTAGCAAACACGTAGATGAACATATCAGAGAACACACCAAACAGCAGATCGCACGATAGCAGGCTGACGAGCTGTGATAGGACACGGAGTTGTCATGTCCGAGTCAAGTAGGAGCCATAACACGCAGGTCTGAAATTGTAGTGATGGTGGAAGATGCACAAGCCCTCACGAATACCTTAATATCTCCTGAAACAAATTTAATCTTTGCTACAAACTCCTCACATATTATTTCATCCATTGAATAAAATATCCGCTTTGATACCAAATGAGAACATTTGGACAGAGTTATGCAAATTAAAAAGCACTTTATTCATCCGTAGAGATACAAATATATAAGGAAGCAACTCCTATAATTAAGGAGATTACTCCAACAAATCAGCCCACTAAAATCTTTCAATCGCAACAACTAAACTACATAAGGGAGTTTGTTGTAGCTCACAACACACAATCTCATGAATAATGTTATCCAATATTCTAACTCACTAATATTAACTTGCACACATAATATTAATGTGAGCGCTAAATAAATATTTTCCTAACAGGTAGAGGGAACCTCAAAAACATTCTTGAACCCCACACAAACAGTCTTTTAAAGCATATCCAATTGACTATGTAAGTTGAAAATGACAACTGCTTAACTTTTCTTGATGTCCTTGTTACTAGTAATCCATACGGGTCTTTGACTCATCAAGTATATAGAATAAAAGCTCATCTTGATACATACATCCATATACCAATTGCCACCACCATCCCGCTTAAAACATTGCCTTGCTTGATACCCTCACAACTTAAGCACGCCGCATATCCGACAAAGACCACCATGATCAAGCAAAACACTACCTTCCCAAGGTCTTAAAAGACAATGATTATTTGGAAAACCAAATTAGAAACTCATTCAACAATACTCACAAATCATGAGCACGGCGTACCGTGTTGTCTGAAAATTTCACTCCACATGCCTTTCTCCCCTACCTTGACGGTATAACTATTACCAATAAAATATCTAAACAGCTCCAAAAGAAAAATATAAGAATCATTATTAGTCCCCTCAAAGCGAGACAAAAATCTATTCACATTTTCAAAGATATGGACAAAGCCCTATAACACCAAGGTGTCTACGAAGAACGGTGCTCATGTGGCCTTTGTTGGCTAGATTTTCTGCATAGCATAAAACCTAGGCAGTCATGAGATAAATCTCCCTCATTTACCGGTGAGGCTCCCGTGTCAGATTTGTCAATTAAAATATGCTAGTATCTATATGGGGTTTTACTTTAGCTATTTAGCTCATGAACCATAGTATGCATGCATGATTCTGCAATGTAGTAAGCAAGCACTTGTTTAAGAAAGGAAATATTTATAGAAGAAGGGAATTATATTAACACAAGAAGAAGAAATGGGGAAGATGTGCATCCCAATCAATAGATAACAGAGTTGATTGCATGCATATAGAAGAAACCAATAGATATCAACACAAAATTATAAGCAAAGGTAGCTCTAGATCTAAATCTAAAATAACATAGTTTATTCAAAGATCTAAAATGAAAAGCTAAAAACAAAATACACCGTGACACAAAGTTCTCCAGAAATCTGCTCCTGTATATTCCTTTGCTTCAAGTGGCTCTCAAGGGTTTTAGCACAAAGTTTGGAACACAAGGATGCTGCTTCCCAATTCTGAACATTAACCCAGAGGTTCTTCTTTTACTTATAGAATGTAGAAGGGAAAGTACAAATGGGAAACTCAACTGAACTGAAACATAAACAAGTAGTAAAGATGACATTTGACAATCATCCTTCACTAACTTCTCCTTAAGTGACACATGTATCACTTAACTAATAAAATTGTTCCACATAACTTTAAGTAATGGTTTCAAAACCAATAACTTTAAAGTTTTACAATTTCATCCGAGAACGTGAAAAATAGAAGAAGTCAAGAAGTCAAGCCAGCTGTAACATTTATGTCTTCTTTTTGTTCTGATACTGGATATACTTGTCGAACATGTAATTCAACATCTTCCCATCTGTTTTAGCCACCACTTCCTTTTCTGATCATGAACTGCAGCAATCCTTCGTTCAACACCTTGATACACGCTTCCACATCCTCCAAGCTCGGCCCGAACCTCGCAATATCCGCCTGCAGTGCCACCAATCTGCTAATGGAATTCATTGTGAAAGGCTTAGTAGCTCCATCAATTCTCCTTTGTACCATCAGAAGAGACCCTTCCAGGGAATTAGGCACTCTGCTAGGAATGATCCGTACGTATGAAGTAACATTTCCGACGTAAATTCCTAGCATTCCTGGAGTCGGTAACATGTACGTAGGAATGCTAGGAATTAGGCACTCTGCTTTAGGAATGATATTGTTTGGTAAAGACGATGTCTTACTCTCAAGTGCCTGCATCCTCTTCAGCAAAACTCTGCAGATCTCCAAACGGAAAGATACTGCAAACTCCAGCTGCTTCCCCTTCTCAACTGATCCATCCGGTACAATTTGCTCTGCAACCAATACTTCTCTGGCAGCTTGTTGATTTCGGCCAAAGTACTCAGGTTACTCTCAACAACTATGTTCATATCTACTATGCTCGTCACCAGTTGCTTCAACTAATTTGCTGCATCATTCATAACCTTCAGGCGGGCTGGCACCTCTCCAAGTTGTACAGAAGCTTGACGAATAATCAGATTCTTCCATTCGTCAATAGCTTTCACTTGATTGCTTGCATCCTCCATCTCCTGCATAAGATGATCACTCACCTGCTCTGAAATGGGTTGAGTGGAAGGTTTAGCAACCTTGGCTATGATCTCGCACAACTGAGATACCTGCTTCTGAAGCTCGTCTTTCTCCACCTTTTCTCTGTCAAGCCTAAGGAATAGAGCATCTATCAATGTCTGTGTATCCTGCTTCAATCCTTTTGTGGTGGCTTGACCGATGGGTACTCTAGTTACTGTTACATCTTTTCTGTCGTGAGCTCATCTTCCTTCTTTCCTTCCGCCGGGACTGACATCTCAACAAACTTCGCCCGACTCCTCGATGATCAACCTTGAAGTTACCTTAGCAACTTTAGGTCTTCTATCTTTTCTGCCTAGACTCTGGAGCAACTGCAAGTCGTGTTCCTCCAAGTTCATTTCCACTCTAGCTTCTGGAACCAACTGCGAAGCCAACCATTTTGAGAAGTTACTTCTCGGAGAATGAGAAGTTGCTGAGTGCACTACTATCTCCCGCTTTGTTTCCTCTCCATCAGAAAGTGCTATAGTGTTATGGTTGCCATCTTCTGAATCATCCAAGGACAAAGCTCTTTCGAACTCTACCATCTACAGCTTCAACGTCTCTTCTGAATAGGTGCTGAACGGAGTGGCTGAGGAGAGAAGATGAATGATGCCAGATTTAGTGGAGGCATGGAAGTGTTCTGCTGAGGCACAATAGTTGGTGAAGTACTGGATACTGGAGAAGCCGAAACTAAAGTCATGGCCGTGGAAGTGATCTTCTCCTTTGATTGAGATCTTCTGTGCACTTTCATCTTCTCGGACCTTTTGCTTTACTTTCTCCTCCGTGCTTCCTCTTGAGGGAATCTCTTGTGCCGAAGTTGCCCGTGATTTGATTCATCAATGCTTCATCAAGGCGCAGATCCCTTCACAAAGCAACCAGTTTGAAGTATTCACCAGAACAACGCCAGACCTTTCTTCAATCGTATGGCAGCCCCCTACGTTATCTTGAAGTACGGCTCTATCTCCTCCCATTTGATGGTAAGCGTCAAGTAACACATTCCCATCATCTTTAAGATCCGCAGGTATCCGTGCTAGTCCAAAGTCGAACACTTGCCGTGTTGATAGCCTGTTGAAATCCTTCTTTCTAACCTCGTACTCACTTTTGCACTTCATCCAGAAATCCTCTAATGAAGGCACATGTGTGTACTCCTGGGAGATCGTCTTCTTGGCTACTCCAAATGGATCGAAGTTCACCGTGCTGCCGAAGAACTCTTGCTCATACTCGGATAACATCTCCGTCTCCATCCCTCGAGCTCTATGAATGCTCTGGCAGCTATAATGACCCACAGTGATCGGGAAGAAGCCCGTAGACTTGTGCCGTTTCGACTGAAGGTCGTGTATCTTCACAAGTTGTCTGCTTAGCTCCATGGTGATCAATCTATCATTTGGATATCTGGGTAGCTTAACCGGTTCTCCAGAAAAGCCAAGAACCCTTGAGGTATGTGAAATCTGCAAACTGAATGAATAGACTGCCAATTTTGGATACAGCTTCCCACGCTTCCTTGCTTACCCTATTGGCCTTTAGGTCCTGTCTACTTCTGAAATGAATTCGTAGAAGAATCCATCGTTGACCACTTTGAAATCTTTTTTGACGCAGTACGTAAGTCATGGGTAGTACACGAAAATGGGGTCATTAGAAAGAACGCCACATCTATCCAACTTGGAGAAGATGCCTTGTGAAGTTGCTTGCATATACCAAATAAGAAGTCATTTTGAAGTTGAAAGTACGCTTCACGTTTCGGAGTTGCTCACCAATGTTGTCGCTAATGATTTCCGACCAATTGATTATGGAATCAACCTTGTTGACTTCAATGGTCTTGATGAAAGCATACATCCATGTACAGAAAGTGTGAGCATTCGCCTTGCCATTTATCTTGCATAACAATTTGGCAATATCATCTACCTCCTGCACCAGATTGGACCGCGGAAGAGTTCTTGGGAACTTAGAAGGAGATCTGGGCTTCTTCATGTATCTGCTGTTCATTATGTTCACGCAGTCAACTCTATGCTTCTCCCACCTGCTGCCGGCATCCTGAATGCTAATGGAAGTCACCACCTTTCAAGCCGAATTTTCAAGCAATAATTGATGAACTCTGCGTCCAACCGAATTATTGTTTTCCCCGTAGCATCTCGCACTGATCTGGATGAAGGATGGTAAGACCTAACACACTCCATAATGAACTCGCAAATCGGGTTTGTGTATGGAAAGGCTACAACTCGAATAATTCCACTGCTTTTAACTACACGCATGAGTGAAGTCTTTCCTGCTCTGGATCTATCAATCAATTCGGAAAGAGGTTCCGACCTAGATTTGTCTCCTATGTCTGCAAATTTGGAAGTGATGCATGACTCCGTTGTGCTTTCTTTTTCATCCCTCTTTGCCATGGCTTTGTCTATCTTTGTCTGAATAATTCTTTTTCTTCTTATTCGGCCGGAATTCTTCAAAACTGGTGCAGATCTGGATAATTCTTCAGATTCGAGGATATATTCAATGTATTGGACATTGATTAAAGGCTCAACTTCGAATAATTCCACTTTGCATTTAACTACACGCATGAGTGAAGTCTTTCCCTTTCTGGATCTATCAATTAATTCCGACTAAGATGGCAACTGGAACATGAACAGTGGATTTTAATCATAAAAATCTGCATAATTCAAGCCTGCTGCCCAAAAATGATGTTTTATTTGCATGCAAAGCGAGCATGAATTTTACCAACTTCACCTGAGCACCTGTATCACTTATGCAAACAATTATCTAGACACAAATCAACTTCCTTCAACCTGTGTGCCAAAATTGGAAGCTTTTAACATTAATTTCACCTTCTTTTGAGCAAAAATCCTTTTCAAATGGGGCGCACTTTTCCTCTGGGCTGCACTTCTCTGCCTGTGAATTAATTAATTCATCCTTATGGCAGCCCCTGCTTATATAATCCTTATGATTCTATAATTAATTAATGCCTTTGTTATTACTGACAATTAATTAATTAATTAATAAGCTTCACTCTTCAAATGGGGCGCCTATTTTGTGCATGCTTATGGCTGCCATTAAATAAATTAAATTTATTTAATTTTAGACTTATGCTTCCACTTAACTCAAGCCTCACAGTATGCTTTGACCTTAACCACTTTGAAATAGGAATTAATTTAATCATTTAATACTTTTAAAAGTATTATTTCTCTCCCAAAAGGGGCGCATTTTTGACATAAAGGGGCTGCCATTAAATAAATTAATTTATTTAATTTTAGAACAGTCTATTTTCAACCACCTTTTGTCCTTTAACTTCAGTTGACTTTTCCACAAGCCTAGGCGCCAAAATTGGATGAATAATTAATTAAATTAATCAATTTAAAGGCTACCTTTACTTCTCCAAAGGGGGCGCACTTTTTGACATAAAGAATTCTATTTTTAAGAAACACATGACAATGGGATTTTTTACCCTGCAAGGCAGCCCTAAAAATCTTATGATTCACTTAAGTCACTTGACTTTCATAATGGGATTATTTACCCTGCAAGGCAGACAATAAAATCCCATGATTCACTTAAGTGATCTTTCTTTTATTCCACAATGGGAATTTTTACCTTGCAAGGCAGGTAATAAATTCCCGCCTGCCTGCTGCCTCTAATTTTTCCATTGTCACTTAAGTGGCGTTGCTTTCATGGGAAAAAGTACCCTGCTAGGCAGGTACAAAATTCCCACCTGCCTGCTGCTTCTAATTTTCCCATGATCCACTTCAATTCTTCTTTTTCCAAAAATGCGGCCAGCCTAAAAGAGGCTTTTTGGTGCACGACTTCGTCTTTTCCCAGTGAACCAGACCTCCGATGGCGACTTCCTTCTGGCATAACGTGCGTATATGATCCCCAGTTACTCCAGGCCAAGAATCAGGCCAAACCGGCAAAGGAATTGATCTAGAGAAATTTCACAGAAAACGAAACGGGAAAAACACAAAAACACAAAATGTTGCCAGAAGTCACAAATAAAGTCCAGAACTCATTCCTGGTTAAAACCCTACTGGTATATATGAATAACGATATGTACGATCACAACAGAGTTAAACCGGAGCGCAAATTGCCTCAAACGGGGCTCAAAATAATTAAATACAAATTTCCCATAGACAAATTCCGACGACAAAATATAACAATTTTGGGCCTCTGGGTATTTGGCGAAAATGGTTAATATGGCTCTTTGGGAATATCTTGACACAATACAAGAACTTTTTGGCGATAAAAACACAAAACGACCCATTATTTTAAAAGTAAGAAATTTTTTCGGATAGGGTAGTCTCAGATTTCAGGATGAAATCTGGGGACACCGAGCACATCATACATTAAACAAATGATGTCGTTTGATATACACTAGACTTAAAAAAATCATCTATGATGTTAATTATGAGCACACTAATAAATAGGCCTTGGAAAAATATTCATATCACACCAAACATCATATTTGTTTTAAAAAAGCTAAGGTCCTGGCCAAAAGTAAGCAATACCACAATATGTTAGTTCAAGAATCCGTTAAAATGAATCAAAGCCTAACAATATAAATTAAGATGATGGCCTTATCCTCAGCCAATCTTGGCAACCTCTTGCTATTAGACCCTTTTAAAATTAACAATTTCCCCCATCCTTTTAGCGTATCTCCTAAATTATATGCTAACCCCTAATTGTTTAACCCCATTCTCTACTAGAATTATTCACTAATTTTTATACTAGAAATTACATTAATGATTTGACTTTAAATTTCCAAGACAATTCAAATCAAATAAATTTTATCATCAATGATTTGGATTAGATTTGTAATCTGGTGGAAGACAAACTAAATTGCAGAAACTTAATGTGTTGCTAAATCAATGAACTAAAACAAAAGGAAAACCAATCCAATAAACACAAGTTATATATACTGCAATGTAAATGGAAGTTTAATTGTAAACAAGAGTTGTTTATGGAAAGGTAGCAATCTCTGTAGAGAGATGCTCAGCTATGAAACTACTCTGCCCCCTTTTAGATGAAGCACCTCACTATGTACAGCCAAGTAGTTAAAATAATAAAAAAAGCTCAAAGGGGAATATGAAGCATCCCACCTTGGGAATTTAAGAAGTAATCCGTTATACATAGATGAGGAAATCAGGGTTGGTGGAAAAGGACCAACAAATTTGGCAGTTATACTCAGTTTTGTGTCAAAATTTTATTTTACAAATTTCGGGGTCAAACTTTTCTGAAAGGAATTCAACACCCTTTCATCATGTTGTGCACATCATTCACTTTCCAACACTTATTGAATGGGCTGTTTTGAGCTACGGTCGCAAAAGTTATGCCTTTGGCAAGTTGATTCACTAGATTTTCTCAGTATTTTCACTGAATTTTGTCCTGAAGTACCACCCGAACCAAACTGCTTGAATAAACAATTTACTAGCGTACTTTATTACTTAACAAATAAAAACATATCCCCCTTAGTGTTTATTAACCTTAATAAATTTTTCTCAATCTCAAATAATATTTTCACTTGTAATTTCATCTCCTAAAACTAGCCATAACTAATTTTATCCGACCAAAGTACTTTACCTATTTATCCCATAAAACATACCTATACCTACCTAATGGGTGATCTATGATTCCTCACTTGAAATATTGGACCAAAAAATTCTACGCAAGTAATCCCGAAGAGTTTCCACAAAAGAATACTTGCATTTGTGAACCTATCATAATCCCCCAAACACGGACAAAATGGGCTTATAAGAAGTCCCAAAACATGAGGGGCCACAAACCTCTAGCATCACGAATGATGCTTTTGGTGATGTAGGCAATTGTGTACAACCAAACAACCTTGATTGACATTGAAGATCAGAATTCCAAACCCAACTCAAACTTGATTAGGATAATACATTATTGCATTATGGAGAAATGAAGAAATCCAAAATTTACCATATTATAAATTTTCTAGCTCTTTAGAACTCCACAATTTCGAGGTTGAAAGATGTCATGTGTCAAGGGCCTAGCATCACCTCTTTCTTCTAACACATCACAAAGGTTGGTGTCGTTGAGTGCCCTTTGCTTACTATTGCTTCACACTTTGAGGAGGGTAGATTAGTGAGGGGCACTTATCTTTGCACAACATTACTACTAAGGTGCCCCAATGCATTACCTCTTGACGACATGGATCTACTCCGTCTTGGCATCATGGATTTTCTCCATCTGTCATAGATCTACTTGACTCCTTGGGCTGTGGAGACAAGCATTCATTACGAGTTTCTTCGATGACATGGGAATTTCTTTTGCCTTGGATATTAGTTGGGATTCTAGGGGGTGTTTTGCCTTGTAGGATTACCCATCTTGGCCCACTCGGTGCTTGACATTCCCCGATGAACATTATCAAATCTTGCATTAGCCCATTCACAATGATAAATGATGACATAAATGATTCCTTTGTCTTGGGCATGGTCAAAGATGTTTGATGAGACTAGAATCCGGTCTTTCCGACTTTCATCTGCCCATACTCATTGGGGGCCTGTTATTTTTTTATATTTTGAATAGATGCTTCAGTCATTAATAAAAAAACAATATTTACAACAAAGAGCTGTACAAAAGAATAAAGAACAGTACAATGATATGTACAATGAAGATTACAACTTTGTCCTTAAAGCAACTAGGACAACAATGAAGTCTGAATAATCCCGAGGTTCAAGCTTTTTGGCTTCCTTTAGCAAAAGAAACCCTTTTGCAAGCAATTGCAAGTGAACTTCACTTTTCCAAGTGTGACAAAAATCATCCAAATTGCATACCTCATCCCTAAAGACATAATTGCATCTAAGTTTCCAGATGACAAACAAGGTAGAAACCCACGCACAATTTCAAATGCTCCCTAATGGATCGCGGATATGAGTATTGGAATCACTTAAATGTAATATCCCCTTCCCAATTGAAGACCTTTGGCCTATTTTGTCAACCCGACGGCCAAAGGGTGAACACAAGGGTGACTTGAGTCACAATAAATTAGAATTAAGTGCCTAAAAGATTTTCTTTTTATTAAAGCACTTATATTAATTTTATTTGGCTTAATAGAGAAAAACACTTATAAATAAAAATGGTAATCTCTAGAAAGTGCAATTTGCCTTGGAGCAAATATTTGAGGTTAGAGAAAGGTGCAATTATATTTTTATTCTCCCTAGGGAGAAATGGCGACTTGCCTTGAGGAGGAATAAGGGAAACATAGAAAGGACCAAAGCCCATTTCATTGTGTATTCCTTCTAGGAAAAATGCAACCAACTTTGGGAGGGAAAAATAAGTATTAAATATCCTTTTGTATTCTCCCTAAGGGAAATGGCGACTTGTCCTAGGAAGGGAAAATGGAGGGTAGAAATTGCATAGAGAAAATCATTGCATGCTGATTGGATATTGTGGAGGTTGTTTTGGGTCTCTTCTTTCCTTAAAAGGAGAAGTCGACTTGAGGAGAGGAGCCTATTCTATGATCATTTCTTATTCTCTGAATTTTGCATCTAAGCCTTGAGCTTTTGCAAAAATAATCCAAGGACGAAAACCCTTGGATTTTGACTCTAGAGGACGAAAACCCTCTTAGAGCTTAGGAGGAATTTTTACACTAGATCTTCCATAGAGCTTGCAAAGAATATTAGTCATTTCCAGCAGTTGTGTAAAAGGATTTGCAGATTTTGTGTCAAGGGTATGAAGAATAATATTGCAGCAGTGTTAGACTATTTTTCTCTAATGGAGCGACCCATCTTTTGGCTATCATGATGTGTTTTGAAGACATTCCAAGGTCTGAAATTTGTTGTTATCTGTTGTATTGATTTTTGTGGATCAAAAGAAGGCATTTTCAGTATTTTTGGAAGGATTTATAGTGCTGTTTCAGTCCTCTTTTATCAACAGCTTTCTGAACTTTATTTCAGTCCATAAATGCCCCTAAAAATCAGATTTGACTGTTAAATATCCAAGGATCAGTTTAGAATATTAATAGGCAGATTTGATTGATATTTGTGTGGGTTTTCTATTCAAACCCTAGTCGCTATTTTGAGCAATATATTGCAGCAGTCGTAGATATCATCATCCCTTTTTTAGTTTCAACTTGTTTTCTAGTTTTAGTTACATTTTTTCTTCATCCCTTTTTGCATTGATCTGCAATAGTTTTATTAGCATACATCCAGCTAGTTTATTTTGTCGTATAAATGATTCCATTTAAGTTTTTAACCATAGTTACCAAGTTTGGCCGGATTTGAATGAAATCCGGTTCAAACCGCATTTTTCGAGGTCACCGGATAAATCCGGTTCGATTCGCTAACTTTTTGCACGAAAAAAAAAGCCCTAAACCTAAATGCGTTAACCCTAGACTCATTAAAATGCTATAAAACCCCTGCAAATCGGTTGTTAAAATACAAAGTGCTTCTCCATTCGTTTGTAAGGTACTATTCGTGGTCCGAGCGATGACAAAACACCATCGAGCATAGCAGAGGCTCTCGAGTCTCAGTTGAAAATCGTGAGAGGTTTGAGCAGCAGCGGCGGTGGCGGTGGAGGTCTACCAGGAAGCAGCGGAAGTGGTGGAGGTCTAACCGGGAGCAGCGACAAGGAGGAACTCGTAGCTTGTGGCGGCGGGGGAGGAGCTCGTAGCAGTGAATAACAGAGGAGGAGCTCAGAAGAAGCAAATAGGAGGAGCTCTAGTAGCGGTGGCGGCGAGTCCAGGTATGTATAAATATTCGACTTTGTTTTCATTTGTTTTTAGGTTTTATTTAGTTTATAAGATTATTTACGTATTGTTTGTTTGTTTTAACTTTTTAGGTTTTTAATATAGTTTGTTTAATAAATACTATATTATTAATATAGTTTTTAATATAGTTTGTTTTTAAGTTTTTAATATATGTATTATAACTTTATAATAATATTTACGTATTGTTTGTTTTTAGGTTTTTTATATAGTGTGTAATATTATAATTTATATTATATTATTTATGTATTTTTAAATTTATTTTTAATTATTTATAATATCATTATTATTATATTTTATCATTAATTTATGTATTTATTATTTATTATTTTTAAATTTATTTATTTTTTATTATTTTTAAATAAATTTATTAATTTATGTATGTATTATTTTTAAATTATAGTTGTATTTTTAAATTTATTTATTATTTATTATTTTTAAAATAAATAAATAAATAAACTAAAATAAATATTACATACATAATAATATAATTTATAAATAATATTATAATTAATTTATAGAATAATATTAATTTATATTATTATATGTATTAGTTATTTATGTATGTATTATTTTTAATTTAAATTATTAGTAATTAGTTTGTTTATTTATTTTATTTTATTAAAAATAAATTAATCTATTAAAAATAAGTTAATCTATAATTTAATTTTATTAATTATTTATTTCAAGTAAATAATTTAGTTTTATAGTTTTTAATTAGTTTTAGTTTTAGTTTTATTTATTTCAAGAATTAATATATTATTATTTAGTTATTGATTTAGATACCTTTTAATCTTTATGTTTTATACCTTTTAATTATTTATTTCATTTTTAATAGTTGAATTTTAAATACTAATTATGACGATCTCTTTCATTTGTCATCAATAAAATTTATATGTATTGAAATTGTTTATCATTTTTTTTGTAGGAAGGTGAACTCATCAACAACACCATGACAAGTCATCAATTGGAGATGAAATACATTGTCTTGCGAGAAGGTGAAAATAATATCGAAATATGAGATGCACTCTATGTACTTCAAATGTCACAGGCACTATAACAAGGGTTCGTAATCATTATATTGGGGGTAAAGATTTGAAGACTTGCCCAGTTACAAACGAGGAAGGGAAGTATGCTGAATTCGTTAATCGAATTCGAAGCAAATATGAATTGAAGACACTTGCAACATCAGCAACAACTTAAAAAAACCAAAATCCAAAGTAGTATGTCACAGATTGACTCTTTTAGTAGCTTAACTCCATCAAAGCATTATCCCAAGGAAGTAAAAGTGCACAAGGGATGTCTCAGGGTTCATTGAAACCACTATGGAAGCCACAAAAAAAGCATGATGTTGACAAATTGGTGGCTCGATTTTTTTATGCAAATGCCATCCCTTTCAATGTTGTTTGAAATCCCCATACAAAAGCCATGGTAGAGGGGATTGCGAGTTTTGGGAAAGGTTATACAATGCCATCTTTTGAAATCCTTAGAACTACTTTGCTTTGGAAGAGGAGGTGTCATCAATATCTAGCGAACTAGATAATATGAAAAAGAATTGGAGAAAATCAGGGTGCACTGTAGTAAGTGATGGGTGGTCTGATACAAAACGAAGGCCCCTCCTAAACATTCTGACACAATGTCCAAAAGGTGCTATGTTTATCAAATCAATTGATACAAGCAAGGAGGTAAAGACTGCAGATTTCATTTTCAAATGCATTGAATTTGCCATTCTAGAGATTGGAGAAGAATATGTAGTACAAGTTATTACAGATAATGCAACAAATTGTAAAGCAACAGGTGAACTTCTTATGGCTAGGTTTCCTCATCTGTTTTGGACCCCATGTGCAACTCATGTTTTAGATCTTTTGCTTGAAGATCTAGCAAAGTTAGAGTGGGTAAATAATGTTGTTAGAGAAGGGAAACAAATTTCCAAATTCATACTTAATCACCGCTTGACCTTGAGTTTGTATTAGTCATTTGCAAAGTGTGAACTTCTTTCCTCACTTTGAAACAAGATTTGCATCTAATTTTATCACTTTGTAGAGAGAGGTGGAGGAGAGGACAACTTTGAGAAAAGTTGTGGTGAGTGAAGAATGGACACAATCTAAGCTTTCAAAAAAAGCCTTGCAAAAGATGTTGAGAGAATTATCTTAGGAAGTTCATTTTGGGAGAATGCTTGAGAAGGCCTTAAAGGTGTTTGAGCCACTTGTCCAACTGTTGAGATTGGTGATGGCATGAAACCTTGCATTAGCTTTGTGTATGAGGGCATGGAGCAAGCAAATGAACAAATAAAAAAGTACTTGTAGATGATTTTGAAGTTCAACAAATATGGGACATTGTGGACATACGTTGGGACATGCTACATCGCCCTATCCATGCAGCAGGGTGCTATTTAAATCCTAAGCTTATAGAGGTGGATCATGATGCAGATGAGGAGGTAAAGAATGGTGTATTGGAAACTATAAACAGGTTGGTTCGTGATGATGATGAGAAGGCTAAGGTGAGAAGGCAACTCACTATATTCAAGAACCAAGAGGGCATGTTTTCTCGTAAGGAGGCACAAGAAGACATCCACTGCATGGATCCCCATTTATGGTGGCAGACTTATGGTTCTTCTACTTCGAGCTTCAAAAGCTTGCCGTGCGTATTCACAACCAGTGTGCCAATGCTTCAACATGCGAAAGAAATTGGAGTACACATGATTTGATCCACACCAACAAGAGGAATCAACTAGGAGCTAAAAACTCTCAGATCTTGTGTTTGTCCACAGCAATTTGCGTTTGCTTGAGAACAATCTTGCAAAAGAAGATGGCGAGTCTCACTTTGGAGAATCATCTTTTGAAGAAATCATTGATAGTGATGATGAACATGGATTAGATGATGGTGCTAGTGCTAGTTTTGATTTTGAAGAAGACTTTGATGTTGAAGCAGGTTTTGATGTTGCAAATGTTTGAAACTTTTAAGTTTCATTTCAGTGTGGAGCTTAGGCTCGAAACCATGTCACTCTTTTAATCGAATTTCAAACTTTTTGCATTTCTCAATTTTACGAACTTCAATTTTATGTTTTATGATGATGATGATGGTACATTGATATTTTTTTGTATGATTTGTCTACATATAATAATATAAGTATACAATAATATAAATACAAAATAATATAAGTATATATATTCCGAACCGGATTTTTCTGGATTTTTTTGAGAACTCCAGATTTTCGGATTTTTTTGCCCTTCCGATTTAAATCGGATTTTCAAGCTGGTAACTATGCATTTAACTCAGTTAGGCAGGTTATTTCTTCATCATGAGGGTAGTATATCTTCATTGTTTATTCCCTATTGCATGTCAAATTTTAAATTGGAAGCTTTCTTTTCTGATATCACAAGTCTGTTGTCATTTCTTACTCTCAGATCAGTAATGACAAGTCAATCTTCTTTTCTGAAATATTTAGTAAATGATTGTCATTGAACTTATCTGCAGGATTGTTTGTTTTACCTCTGTATGCTGGGTTGCCACGTTCTGAACAGGTATGAGAATTTAAATTCATTTCAAGACATTTTTGGTACTCCTGTCAAAATTTAAGCAGAGCCCCAGAAATTTTGTGAATTAATATACATTATCTTTTAGGAGCTTATTTTTGGACCTGCACCCAGAGGAAAGAGGAAAGTGGTCATAGCTACAAATATTGCAGAGACATCCGTTACCCTTGAGGTGAGGGTTCTGTCACATTAATGTTCGTGGTTATATTTGAAATGCATACCATCTATCATGTGGAGGCTTTGATGTGCAATATTGGGGATTTTCTGCATCTTATAATATTGTTATTGTTGAATTCCTGCAATTTTTACTTACCCTGTTCTTCTAGGTTCATGATAATCTATACAGTTATGGGTGTGAATGCAGGGTATAGTTTACGTTGTTGATTGTGGCTTCTCAAAACAACGCTTTTATAATCCGGTAATATAATTGTCTTTTTAAAGCCTTTTTCTATTTGATTGTGTGTAGGCTCATGGGATAAAATAAGGCTCATTGGTTTTCAACCTGTAAATTACACATGGATTTTTCAAAAAGCGGCTCATTGTTTTGGTTACATTGGTATATCATGGTTAAGACTGTTTAGGCTGTTAACTTGGAAAATCAACTAGCAGGCTACAAAGCTAGTTTCCACGAATGAAATCTGTGTCACAAGGCATGCCGAATTTTATGGAAAAAGTTTGAACTTTGTCGAACTTTATCCTTGTGGGACACGAACTCGAACTTTATCCATTTTTACTACATGTTTTTATATATATACATATACATACACACACATATATATATATGTATATGTGTATGTATATAAACATGTATATATAACATACACCCATATACATATATGTATGTATGTATACATACATGTACATGTACATGTATATTTATGTATGTATATATGTACATACATGTACATACATACATACATATATATATATATATATATATATATATATATATATATGTACATACATAAATATACATACATACATATATATATATATATATATATATATATATATATATATATATATATATATATATATATATATATATATATATATATGGTTATTTATATATACATACATACACATACACGTATGCATATTTATATATACACATACATATATGTATGTGTGTGTGTGTGTGTGTGTGTGTGTAGAATGAAAGCTAAGGATGGAAAACTCTCTCCACTTCGTCTCTTTGACAGATCTATTCATTTTTTTAAAAACTTAAAATGATAAAAATAAATGTCTGAGCTTTAAGATGTTTTTTCAAACTTTATCCGCTGGCAAACTTGAACCAAACTTTATCCTCTTTGAACATGAATGTGAAGTTGAACTTCAACCTTGTGACTTAGGATGAAATAATGGAAGGGAGGAGCACAAATTATCCACTGTCCACATATGACTTTCACTTAATATTGGTTGTTGAGACTCTAAATAAACCATTCATAATGTCTTGAATCTCAAGAGATCGCCTATGCTCGCTACGTTGCTTTGTGGCACTGCCAAATACATCATGTGCAATATTTCAAGGGAGCCCCAAGGCCTCTCGAGACTAAATAGAGATATAATTTTCTTTTTGAGATTTTACCTTCCCAAGATAGATATGATTTTGCACCTGAAGCCTTAAAGTTTTTGATCCTTGTAAAATTTAGAACAGTTTCCTGCATAGCTGGCTTGGATATCTTTAGTATTCTTACTTTCCTAGCAAAAAGGAGAAATACTATTTTTATAAAGTGCAACGAAGATGGTTAGCATGCAACGCAAGGATGGAGAAAGTCATTAGTAACAGTAAAGAAATCTACTAAATAAGTACTTATGATGAGAAAGTGAAAAACTAGAATAGGAAAAGTAGCAAAAATGAATATTCTTCCTATCTGGCTCGAAATTATGATGGTGAGTATAAGAAAGAACAAAGGGTATGTCTTCTATCTTAATGTGAATCTGATCTATCTTGACTATATTTTCCTCTATTTGCAGATAACTGATATTGAAAGCTTAGTTGTGGTACCGATATCAAAGGCTTCTGCACAGCAGAGAGCTGGAAGAGCTGGGAGAGTTCGGTCTGGAAAATGTTACAGGCATGTTTTTGGATTGGTTTTTTACCTTTGTAGGTGGTCTGTTATTGAAAATATTCCATTACTTCAAGAATTCATCTAGAAATTTTAGTGCTTCACCTCAGTGCAAGAGGCCAGTGCTTGATTTCTGTAAGTATATATGCATGTGCAAATAACTAAATCAAATCACTTATTTCGTTTTTCCTTATCTCCTTGCTGAGATATATTACTGTGTCACACAGCTGTTTTAATTTTGATTATACAATTCTTAGTTATTTGGACTCTTCTCTTGCCAAGGAATTTTTTTTTTTTTTTTTATATTCAAATGGACCAAAGCTCAGAAATAAATTCATGTCATTCAAACTATTCGAGAATGCAGATAAACATAATGATATGGTCATTTAAAATGTAGGCAACCGCATATGGTTTGTCAATATCATCTGACTGATTGCCATGATAATTCAAAAGTTAAAGTTTAAAAAAGTCAGAGGTTGGGTTCATAAGCCAGGAAAGGGTGTAAGTCTAAAGATAAATGCTAGAAAAGAAACTAAAGCAGAGTCCCATGCTTCATAGAACAAAATAGCAAGTTCAGGATGTAGAAAAAGGGTCTGTTTGAGGTACTTGATCCTATGCTGTATATTCTCCATCTCGGTATGCTAGACTAGACTGCCAGGATACGGGTATGGGTACGGGTACGGATAAAGGTTTGAGTACGCTGAAATGGAAATTTAAAAAAAAACCCTGGTACGATATGTTGCGGGTACGTTATACAATATATTTTTTAAAATTAAAAAAATATAAATATATGTAAAAATTTAAAGAAAACAACAAGCTTATAGTCTCAGCAACCTATGAAATATTAGAAGCCAACATCAAGCTTATTATGAATTAGAAGCCATCTAAAGCAAGATTTTTTTGACTGAATACAAGAAGACCACAAAACATTAAAGCTATGAGTCCATCTACTAATGGGCTCACAAACATTCCACTTATTGTTAAGGCCCAGGGAAAGGTTTGGGGAGAAGGCAATCTTTTCATAGAGTTGTTTGGAGGTAGCCTCTTGGAGAGGGGGCCCATTGAGCCACCTCATAGTATCCCAAAAGTCATTGTCATCCTCCATAATTAGTCCTGTAGAGGGAGCTATGAAAGAATTTCTGAGCATTTTATACTTTCTGAACGGAGATTGAGGAAGCTTATAGAAATATTTAAGGTCTGTCCATTCCATCCATTTCCCAAATCTGTACAAGTTATGAAATATTTTAATTCCTTTCTCAAACCAAAGGAGGGCAGAGCAGCCTCTTGTCAAGGCAAGGATCTTGTGATTATATTTCAGATTCCACCAAATTGATTTGTAGGCTTGGCACCTATTGTCAAAGGAAGAGAAGATAGGCTGCCCAACCAAGTGCTTCACTTGTTCCCATGCCTTCCAAATTGACTGAAGAATAAAGGACCCTTGAGGAGCGACAAGAGAGCCCCCAAATATTAAGTCAACCAAATGAGTCCTTTTCATCTCTCTTGACCCTTGGGAGCCTATTGGCAATATTGAATCTCACATGAACTTTCAAAGGTTCAATTCCAGTCAAAGCCCTCAAGTTTTATTTATTTTTTTGCACTTCAAAAAAAATAATTGTGTGGGTACATTGTGGGTACGTACCTACAGGCCTTGGGTGTCTTGGGTATGGTTTTACGTGCCGGAACATACCTAGGGCCTGTGGGTATGTACCTGAGAGAGTACTAGTACCGGTTTCCGTCTAGGAAGCATGGATACGCCCAAGACCCTGTCGAATCCCCTTTGATACGTATTGGAAACGGATATGGATATGTGTCTGATACATACGGGATACGTCAAGATACGTACAAATGTATCCGTGATGTATCCCGTATGTATCAGGCATGTATCCTGCTGTAAACACGTCTTTTTAAAGTTTTATTTCATTTTTTTAATTTTTTTGACTTTTCTACTCCCTAAAACCGAACCCTAAACACTAAATGAATAAAATAATACACCCTCTCCCCCACAAAAAGTTATAAAAAGCACCCACCCCTCTCATTTGAAATCACACAAACAATTTCATTGTCTTTTTGCAAGTGAATGAGCAAAGAGCCAAAGAAGAGTTGTGAAGAGCTTAGTGGAGGCAAAGATTGGAAGGAGGTTTTGCAAAGAGCTTAGAGGAGGCAAAGATTTGAAGGAGGGGCAGCCATTGCTTCTATTGTTTGGAGTCCACCATTGCAAGGAGGAGAAGGAGAAGAAGCCATTGTTGAGACTTGAGAGGAAGAGGTTGCATTTGTAAATTTGTTTTCAGAGGCAAAAGAGATCTACGATTCTACAGGTACAATTTGTTTATACCTTATTTTAATTTTAATTTTAATTTTTTAATTCATCCTTTTGTTTTATTTTTTTATGGTTATTTATTTATAAATTATTTTTTATGTTGTATTTTTTTTAAAGTTTATAATTTAAACACATCCTAAATCTGTGTATGCTCTCACCTCGCACCTTTATGGCAATCTTGGTCATCAAAACAATTAGGATGGCATAGTTTAGGGTTATTTAATTTAATAATTGGTAAAAAAATCATTTTTTAAAATTTTAAATGCATTGTTCAATGTTAATGTATTTATTTTTTTAGCTTCCTAAATTTGTGTATGCTCTCACCTCGCCTTTATGGCGATCTCGGTGATCAAAAACAGATTAGGATGACATAACTAATTTATTTATGTTAAGGCAAATTGTTTTTTAATTTTTTAAACATCCTAAACCTGTGTATGCTCTCACCTCGCGCCTTTATGGCGATCTTGGTGATCAAAAATAGATTAGGATGACATAACTAATTTATTTATGTTAAGGCAAAATGTTTTTAATTTTTTAAACATCCTAACTTTGTGTATGCTCTCACTCATGCGCCGTTATGGTGATCTTGGTGATCAAAAAATAGATTAGGATGGCATCAAGTTCTGCTTCAGGTGGAGTGCAAGGCCAAGAAGCTGTTGAAAACACATCAGTTCCTATGAGACATGATCCTAATTCCCCTCTTTGGAGACATGTGACAGTGGTAGACAACATTGTTGGTGGTGGGTGTTGGGTTTGGATATATCATGGTTGTCAAGCTCAGTACAAATCCTCATATAGCCGAGTGAAAATCCATTTGATTGGTGTTGGAGGTGTGGGGATAAAGAGGTGCCCAAAAATATCAAATGAAAAAATGGCAGAGTACCTAAGAGAGCAAGAGGAGGCTGATAAACAAGCTGAAAGAAATAGAACTAGAATAATTCATTTGCAAAGAAGGCCTTCATCACTACCACCCACACCTAGACCTACTTCTCATCCTTTCATTCAAACTCAAAGTCAACCATTTTTGATGAAGAGAGTCCAAAGAGCTCACGAAAAAGGCCAAAAGGAGCATTGGAGAAAGCATTTAATATTGAAAAGAGGGAGATTGCTGATGAGGTTGTTGCTCGATGCATTTATGCATGTGGGCTGCCCTTTAATGTATTGAGATCTCCATATTGGCATCAAATGGTGAAGGGTATCAATGAAGCTCCACAAGGGTACAAATCCCCAAGTTACGAAAAAGTTCAAACCACACTCTTGGGAAAGGAAGTGGAACACATTCACAAGACTTTGCAGCCAATCAAAGACTCATGGAAGGAAACAGGGGTTTCCATCTTTTCAGATGGATGGAAAGATCTTTAAGTATGCCCTAAAGGGGCAATGTTCCTTAAAGCCATTGATTGTGAAGGGGAAGTCAAGGATGCACAATTTATTGCTGACATTTTAATAGAGGCAATTGAGTCGGTGGGCCCCCATAATGTTGTCCAAGTCATCATGAACAACGCTAAAAATTGTAAAGCAATAGCAGAATGATCATAGAGGGTAGATATGAGCACATTTTTTGGACCCCTTGTGTTGTCCACTCCCTTAATTTGATGCTCCAAAAGATTGGGAAAATCCCATGGATTGAGCAAATTTATTCTGAGGCAAATGACATTCAAATGTTTATCACAAACCATCATATGTCACAAGCCATTTTCAGAAATTCTCAAGGTTAGAGTTGTTGAAGGTTGCAGAAACTAGATTTGCCTCTCACACGCTCGTTTTGAGACGACTTGTGAAGGTGAGAGAGGCTTTAAGCAGTATGGTGATCAACAATGTTTGGTCAGTGTGGAGGCAGTCAAATACGAGCTAGCTACAAAGGGTAAATCATGGGTCCTTGATGAGGATTGGTGGGCCAAGGTTGAGTACTTGTTGAGTTTTACAGAGCCCATTCTCTCCATGATCCGATATGTAGATACTGATGAAGCATGCTTGGGAGAGATATATGATGGCATAGATTCTATGCTTGAGCGTATCAAAGATATAATACAAAAAAAAGAGCAAGATCCAGAAGAGACCTTCTACGGTGAGGTCAAGAGTGTGGTCATGAAGAGGTGGAATAAAATGACCACCTCATTACATCTCCTTGCTTATACATTGACCCCAAAGTACTATAGCTCTGATGTACTTGGGCTACCAAATAGGCAAGCACCATTTTCTGACTCCGAAGTTGGAAATGGAACCAGGGCAGCATTCAAAAGAATTTTTCTTGATCCATCTATAGCCAATGTGGTCAGAAGTGAAATGGGCATGTTTACTGGTTCAGAAGGCAACATGGGATCGATTGAGGCTCTTTTCGACAAGAGCAACTTGACTCCAACCACATGGTGGCGTGTACATGGCCATGATGCCAAGTACTTACGTCCTATTGCTATAAAAGTTCTTTCACAGGTATAACATTTATAAATTTTAAAATTTAGAATCATTTCGAATATTTTAAATTTTATTAAGTTAGGATTATTTAAATTTTAATTTATTTTTCACACATTCTTAGTATGTTACTAATTTGTCTTTGAATTTCAATTTTCTAACTTTGTTGTAATAGGTGGCTAGTAATTCTTCCGCAGAGCGGAATTGGAGTACTTATAGCTTTATCCACTCAGCTAAAAGAAACAAGTTGGCATCTAAAAAAGCTAAGGATTTGGTATATGTGCACTCCAATTTGCGCCTCTTGTCACACAAGTCTGAGGACTATGCTAAAGGGCCTCACAAACTTTGGGATCTTATTCCAGAGACCACAGACTTGGATGCCTCCACAGCCACGCTTGCCCAACTTTCATTATTTGATGGCAAAGATGACGTTCAAGGAGTTCACAAGGAGCGGAGAGTGGAGTTAATGAGAGTGGAGCTAGTGCAAGTGGCACACAAGAACTTGATTTTGAGGAAAATCTAGATGATATATTCTAGATTTGTTTGTATTCCTATATCATATGTATGGCAGCCACATGAACAATGAAATGTAAAATCTTAAGTATATTGTATGTTTTGAAAATTTGAACATGGATCCTAGTATATTTTTCAAATTTCAAGTTTTGTTCGTATTCATGTTGACATGATATTCGTATATCATATGGCAGGCTGGCAGCCACATGATCAATAAAAAAATTCTTAAGTATATTGAATGTTTTGAACTTGATTCAAGTTTTGTATTACTATTTCAATGGACTAAAAATAAGTAAAATGAGTAGATGTACATAAATATATATATATATATATATATATATATATATATATATATATTTTAATTTTTAATATATGTACAAACGTATCCAAGGGTTTTTTAAAATTGGGTATCCGCGTTGACGTATCCGTCTCCCAAACCGATACTCGTATCCGTATCCCGCAACGTAGGTTTCGACCTAAGTAGACATTTCCTTTATAAATATTAATGAAAAACCTTTACCTTTTAAATATTGGCCACGCTTTTCGTAGTCATTTTTGGTGGAGCTATGCAATTTGGTATGGATCTTATATGGGTTCCAAATCACTTTGTGAAATTTAACCTTAAAGGAAGGGTCTGGGAAGTACCAATATATATAGGACACAGATGTTTATCCGGATGAACCATGACTTCAAAAAGAGTCAAGAGGAGGGGGAGGGTTGATAATGTTATCAGACATCTTATGAATGGGAGCTCTTTTGTGATGGTTTATTGCAAGACTCTAAATGTTGTTTTAGCAAGCAAAGATGTTGTCTTATCGGGTCAATATAAGAATAGTTTCCATCCGTGTTGGAGTGATTAGACCTGGGTTGAAAATGTTTAACTATATTAAAGCTCCTATGCACTTGGAAAAGCTTGAATTTTAGCGAGTCAATGAGGGCTATTAGGAAGTGAAGCATTAGCTAGAATTCAACTTGGTATGGGAGTGTGAGGTGGAAATCGTGGCAATGGTTAATTCAAGAGAGTGTGATTTGCACCCATAGATAAAATCTATAGAGAATGGAGGGTATTAGATTCCCGTATCAGTTCTAATCATTTCCCACATTGTTTGTGCAAGTTCGAAAGGATTAAAATCAGGTTGTTCACCTCGATGGGGACCTAGTCATTGTCCCCCATATTCATAAAGTCTACCAACTGATTTATTGCTCTAGGAACATCATTTTGAAGCTTTCTGAGATCTAACCATCAAATATTATGTAACTCTAATAAGTTATCCAGTTTCCAAAATGGATGAGTGAACAATTGTGTTGGAATGTATTATCCAGTTTGTGGTTCATCTATTAAAGTCATCTACCTAATTTTAAGTTGTTTAATGAAGATAAGAGTCACCTAGAACAATAGATGTTAGTTTGACTATAATAAAGTTAGTGCCTACGTAAAGGTTGTCATGTAGTTATGATCCTAAACTGCATTATAAATACATTTAATATATATTAAGCATTGAATCACAAATACAAAAATCTAGAAAGTGAATGTTTCTATCGATTGGATTGAGATAACTACATTTCAGATGTATTAAGCATTAAGTCATGAATACAAACATTGAGAAAGTAAGTGTTTCAATCCTTGTGTAGATTAACTGTTCTTTTTCTAAGCTTTTTTCAAAGATGGATAATAGCCATAATGACTTCTAATGGGAGAAGAAATACAGAGGAGAGGACATGAATAATAATGCTGCTTAGTGTAGTCTGAAACACAAACCCACCAATTCTACAGTATAGATCTTTTAATGCATTGTGAAACCTTGTAGACCAATCTGAAATGTAAGCTATTTTGGATCCTAGTGCTGATTCAGCAAAGAAAGAAAAAATAGAGCAGCTATTTACCATGCACATATTGAGAAGAACCGAGAGAACAAGTATCTAAAGCAATAATGGAATGATTGAAATAAATTTTTCAATGTCTATATATACAAATTAAATGGTGCTCCAAGGAAGCAATGTTGAAACCCTCGGTGGTGTCTTTTGAAAATCAAATTATATCTGTTTAATCAAGTATCAAGTGTACCTCAAAACTGTCTAACAAAGTGTATATAAAATCTATCAACTGAGATGGAAGAGACACTAACATTTTGAAGTAAAAGAGTGCCAGCTGTCATTTAATAAATCAAAGGAACCAGTAGGTTAAGTAATGAAGGCAGATTAACATCCTGGCCCTTTCCAAGTATATTATTTTCAAGATAAGCTGGTGTGGGACTACCTATTTTATTTGACAACAGCTTGATGGTGGTAGGGAAGAACTGCCCTCAGAATGCTCCTTTTTGGTCATCAAAGTGGTAGGAACCTTTCCTTGATGTGACTCTCAATATTCCCTAGAAACAACAAGTCTTTAAAAATAAAGATGACAGTGACTGGAAACTTCTGTTAGAAAAAGGGCACTAAGCTTAATGGAGACAAAGTTCTACTACTTAGACGATAAGGTGCTTTTTTCCTTTCTTGGTTGGCTACTGAAGGATGAATACCAAGCACATTGAAAGAAGGCAAAAGATTTAGAGATAGACTCTTTGAGCAAGCATAAGAAGGGATGTTATAGTCTTATGAGCTGTGCTGTATTGATACAAATAGGACCACCATTCAGGTATTTTTATTTTGTGGGAGGGTGATTGGAGGAATGGGAATAATCATCTAATCATTCCATTAACACAGCAACAACAATGCATGAAAAAGGTGCAAGTGTTTTTCAATTACTGGTTTAAAGATGGAATAAATGCAGCAGAGCATTCTTAAAACTAAAAATCATATAATATTTATAAAATTATTGTTACCAAATGATAAATTCTAGTGAAGGGCAAGATGTAGAAATCTGTCCACCTAGTTCAAGGTTTTGATCAAAGAGTCTTAAGGGATGGATCTAGTAAGGGTAAAAGATGGAACCCTTGAGATGATTAGATCTAGAGGTCATGATTGCTAGGCTTTGATACAAATTGATACAACCACAGTTGATGTCAGAATAGAAATTAGAAACACAAAGGAATTAGTGGCAACTGTATATATTGATTGTCTTGCCATTCAAAAGCAAATTAGGTATTTATGGAGTACAATGATATGTGTCTGCTTTAAAAAAAATGTTTTAGATAAATAAAGATGTTCATAGAGATACTGCAAAACATGTTAGTAGAAAAAATATGAAGAAATAAAATAGGAAGAGCAAATCAAACATAACCGAACATATCAGTTAGAGGTAGGTAAAACTGCATAACCAACATATCAATTATATATATTGGACAACACCCCCTCTTAATGACTAAATCGGAAACAATACCAAGTTTGTCGTGAAATTTTACAAATATCGTAAAGCCCATATGTTTAGTCATTAGATCTATAAAGCTGCCATAGGTTTTACTTGAATCAATAAGATTGTTGTGTTGTGGTTGTCAAATGGAGGAGCACAAAACAATAATATGGTCGTGTGAACAGAGGATATGGCAAGTGGTCCAGTGATTCTTCGTTACGTGATTCATTGACCAATGATGAATCATTAATAGCTGAGAGTGTCAACCCCATCTCCAGAGTGCTGGAATCAAAACTCGAAAAATATGTTCTAGGCTTGTGTAGCCTGTTGGAGTCTATATAGAGACTCAGTTAGCTTGTAATTTGAGTCACCTTAATCATGCCCTTGCAACACCATGTAGTGCTCATCCAACCTTTTCAAGAAAGCATGGGGAAGTGCCTTCCAATCAAAGTGAGTTGCGAAGGAGAGAAATGTGACCATCTATGTAGTGGAAGTTAGAACCAACTCCGCAATAGTAGGAGAAACAAACATCTCTCGTCTTAGTAGTGGGAGAAATAACCATCTCCGTAGTAGGAAGTGAGAACCAACTCCTTTGTCTCATCTATTTGCTCATTTATCCCCCTCTGTTGGGAAAGGTCTTTCACAACACAATGAACAAACTATTCACGCTCTACCGTCCTTCGAGCAAGTACCTCTGAGTGAGTGGCTTGGCATGCGGTCTCACCATGCATCTTAGTGTGCCTATGGAATAGTGGAGCATTTGGAATAGTGAGGTCTCTCATCCTCAACAAACTATTCTTCAATGAATGAGGAAATCCATCCTCCCAAGGAATGTCAACCTCTTGTACATCTTGTATGGTGGAGTTGTCCTCCACATGTGCATTCATGTTGATCGTAGCAAGATCAACAAGCCAATACTAACCACCTTGCCCAATAACAAGGGCAATCATCGCGACTTTGTTTCACAACAAGACAACACACTTCTTCCACGTAAATCGACAAAAATATTGGGATTTTCAGTTAATTGTGAATAGATAGAAGATTCTTTTGTAAAGAAGGTACATATCTTACATTCTCTGCACCAACAGTTTCAACATTATTCAATACAATGCATATATCTCCTATCCCTTCTACTGCAAGTGATTCTCCATCAACTAGTACTACTAATTCAAAACATATATTTGCAATAAATGAAACATACCAGTCCTTGCGACATGAAAAGTGTGTGGATGCGCCAAAGTCAATGATCCAACAACTAGTACCACTGTCATGTGAGCATGATGTCGTAAGACAATAAAGAGCATGCTCATCATCCGAATCCCGTTCTTTTGCAACTGCTGCCACATGTTCCTCATCACATGGCTTTTTGTTTTGTTGCGAAAGATCATACTTCCGCTTCCGACAATCCTTCTTAAGGTGCCCAACCTTGTGACAATAATAGCATGTGACTTGATATTGAGTGGAGGACTCACCAAAATGACGTCTCCACTTTCCTTTTGACTGTGTGACAAGAGCACTCTCTGATTGGTCACAATTGGATTTTGCCTGAATTTGTCTCCACTCCTTTTGTAATAGGTAGGAACTCACCTTGTCAAATATGAGAGTTTGACTTTCAGCAATTAAATGAAATGCCTCTACAAATGACTCATATGAAGAATGTAAGTTGTTCAGAACCAGAGCCACCATATCATCGTCGTCCATCTTTTTTTGTTGATGGAAGATAACTGGTCTCGAAGGTCTTTCATCCAAAGTAGGTGCTCAGACAGCTGATCCACCTTCTTGTAACTTCAAAGAAAACAATGTATTCTTTAGGTATAAAACTTGTCCTTTCTCTGACGTCTGATATTTATCCCTCAGACTGGTCCACAATGTGCTTGCCACAGTGGCATTCTGCACTTCCGGTATCATATCATCCGAAACCGACAACTTGAGAAGTAATAGAGCCTCCTTATGACGTTTGTCATAATCAGTGAAGTTCGCAGCAGGTTTGCCTTCGCTGCCTGTGATTATTTTATCACAATCTCGAAATTCTGCAAGCGTCAGAATTTTATGGCTCCATACATTGAAATTTGTGCCCGTTATTTTTGTTTCCGGCAGAATCAAGTTGGATATATTTGCCATTTATTATTCCAAAAACAGAAAGTCGGAAATAATAAACAATATTCTGCCCTCTAACACGGAATTCAATGCAATATATACTGACTGTAATGGACCTGTTCAGATTTAAGGTTATTTTGAAACCATAAATTCTCTATGCCCTAATGTTTCAGCAACCAGCAAAAAGAATTTTTTTTTGTGCCCTAAACCATAATCTCCAGCGATTTCTTCCACTTGTACTCTCAAATTGTGTTTTGCCCTAGCAAACTGGGTCTTACCCCCACGAAAATGGAAGGTATTTGCTTCTACAGGCCCAGAAATTGCGAGTTGAACAATCACGAAACCTTGAAAATGGTTAAAACGTGGCAAAAACAACTTCAAACCCTAAAAAGAAAGCACCCGCGACTGAAAAAACATGACAGTATACACGTGTATTAGACTATGCCCTTTGAAAATCTGTGGCGTTAGACAACATGCCCTAGATGCCTGCATAAATGACTAGAAATGCCCACGTTTTTGAACACAAACAGTAAAAAACGAGCCCATGAGTGCCCACAATTTTTGTTTTTGCCCTTGTTACTGGTTTTCTCCTTATGATCTGCAGAGTTCACGACCTTTGCCCTCAACCAGAGTTCACGAGATGCGTCGACCCAACGTCGACCCCAAATACTCCCGATCTCTGCAACCTCAATGCACACAGATTCTTCCTTCAATGGCGTCAATCGCGAACTGTCAAATGCTTTGATACCAATGTTAGCAGAAGAAAATGAAGAAAGAAAATAGGAAGAGCAAATCTGCACTGCTGGAATGGATGCAGGCAGAGTATATTTATTCAGGAGAAGGTGGTTACATTTAGTTAGCGGTTATAGGCAGGTAAAACTGCATAACTGAACAAATCAATTATATTTATTTAACAAAACATTTAAGAATATACAATAAGCCCATGACTACGTAAAACATTTAATTAAGTACACTAGCCCATGTGATGATATTTAATAAAATACAGTAGACCATGCGACTCTCTCATCAAGCTGGACCAATCAACAAATATAAATGCCATCTGGATGTGGGGTTTCATTGATTAGTTTCAGTTAAATCATGAATTTGCAGTCTAACAACTCACCATTGAACTCCAAAATAGGAAAATCATTGTTAAAGACACCAAGGACATTATTTAATGTGGACTTTATTCCAAGGGATATTTCAATGCTTGATTGACATATATAAGCATGCAATCAATGGAACTAGAGAGATTCAAAATTCACTTGGAATCGAACATTCTATGTGGATCGTACTGCACCAAAAAATTCTCAACACCAAACAAGTTACCGAAATAGCTTGGAAGGATCCTTCTTGTTGCCCAAACTCTCACCAAGAGAAGGAGAAGATATATTATATTTTTCTCCAATATTCTCTAGCAAAAATGTTTCGACGAGGCATTTGCTTCTGGGCATTAGATTAGTAATACTAGAGAATATCATAGACACACTTCCCACCTGGCCAGAAATGATGTTAGAGGCAGAGCATATATTCAGCTCATCATCCCACTATCTGTATGCTGCCATATATTGTTGGAAGAAATAATAGTCTATTTGAATGACCTAGGACATTAGAAGCTATCCTCATAGCTATTTACTATGGTGTCAAGCATTGACCATGGTGGCTTCTGGTGGAGTACTAAACTCCACAGTTCTCCATTGCCTCTAGGCCTTCATGGACACCATCACATCTCCTCTATTACAAACTCATACTTTTACTTGTGTAGCCTACCATATCCAAGCAATGAAAGTATTGGATGACTAATATTTGTTCATGAATGCAACCTTGTTATGGCTTTCCAAGCTTATATTGGGCATGCCACTAGTATCATAGCTGAGAAGTGCGCACTATTGCTAGGTCTTATCCTCATTATCGAATTTAACATCCTCCTATTGATAGAGGCGGACTCAATGTTAATAGTAACCATGGTGGTACGTACAATTAAAATTGCAAATCCAACAAGATATTAAATGTTTGGCTGGTTTTAAAAGAAGACTTTTAACTGGGGATAGACTTATGAAGAGAGGCTTTTATGGTCCCTTCAGATGTGCCTTATGCTTATACAATGAGAAGACCCTCTCTCATCTTTTCTTCCAATGCCCATGGGTCATCTCACTATGGCAGCTGTTTGCTAAGATGTTTAATCTTGCATGGATCAGCTTTTGTTCATTTGAGCAGATTATTAGCGATTGGCACGGTCACATCCCCAAAGGTCAAAATACGCTTCTGGCTTTTTGGACTGGCATATCTCTGCTCCATTGGAATATATGGGAGGAACGAAACAGCAAATTTTTTTGACAGGAAAGCAGAGACATACTTTATGTTTGGGAAAAAACCAAAATTAATGTTGCAGAATCTATCAAACATAAGATTTCTGTACCTCCTAATCTCACCCCTGAATGGGAGCACGTGTGTAAACAACTTTCTGTGGAGCCGAGGAATACAACTATGCCTGCTTTTCAGCATAAAAAGAAAATATAGAGGGATGGGCACTGGACAGCTCCCGAGTTGAGTATGACAAATTGAACACAGATGGTGCCTCAAGGGACAATCCAGGCCAAGCTGCCATGGGAGGTATTGGTAGAACTTTTAACAGATTGGTGTCTTTTTCTTCGCTGCAAAATTGGGATCTTTAACCAATAATTTAGCATAGATCAAGGCAATGTACAAAGGGATGCAAGATGCGTTGAAAATTGGATGGCAGAAAATCCAAATTGAATCAGATTGTTATCAAGTCCGGAAGGGGGTCATATCAAAAGTTGGCAGAGAGCTAGAGAAGTCTGGAAAATTCATAGGTTGCAGGACCAGTTTCAAGATGTACAATTCATCCATATTCCCAGAGAGAGAAATAAAGTTGCAGATCGGTTGGCCAATTGGGCTCTTGACCACCACAATCTTGTTTGTTGTGGAATTCCCCATTGTGGTGGTCGACCAAGCTCCAAGAGGATATGAGTGACATCCTTAATTCTGATCATTTGTAACAATGGCTAATAAGTATCCTTTATTGTACACGGCCCAGGCTTCGACTAATAGTTTTCAAGCTTGGCACAATAGAATTTGTACCATGCGATTCTCTTTAATATAAATGGGATTTTTTTTTATCAAATAAAATAAATTCCCCCATAAAGTTTTCCTGGAGGCTAGAGTCTATGAAGTATTTCACATCCTAGAATTCTTGAATCCTTGAAATGCAGGTGTTGGGAGACTTATAAGGGATCACAAAGGCAGCCTTGTTATGGCTAACCAGGCTTATAATGGGTATGCCTTCAAAAACATAGCAGAAATGTAGGCACCATTGCAAGCTATCACCCATGATAGTGACATAAACATCCCGCTCCTAATGATAGGAGCGGGATTCAAAGTTGGATTATGAGTGGGATTCAAAGTTGGTGGTTATCATGGTACAAGTAATACTGTCTGCTAAACTGATACGCTATTTATGGTTGCATGTGTATTCTTCTGCATTAATGATAGAAGCATGCATAGAATAATAAAATAAGTAGCAGGAAACCCAAGAATAGCATGTATGGGATTAGCTCTACCAATTTCCACAGCCCAATTTTTTTGAAATCCATACACTATATGTGTATTAACTATTAAGTTTTGTTTTGAAACCACTGTGGGACAATTCACTTCTATGTTCTAATTCTATCTATGATATTTCATATTTTATTGTCTGAACTAATTCTTTGGTCCACTCCTCGATGGTCATCCTTGTCATAGTTTTGAGTTTTCTCATTTCCTCATCATCATAATCTTTTTAATGGTCTTTTGATGAGTTTTACAACGAACTTTAAAACTCATCACCTTTTGGTAGAATTCAAGTTTTTGTCCAAACCTCACCAACCACATCCTTCCCTTTACTCTGTCATTTACTAGGACTTTAACATTAAATCCACAATACCAAAATTTGCCTGTATTGCTCACTATTAGTCAATTTCACCAGTGATAAGCTATTTACAGTCACATGCATGCTCTTTAACAATAAGAATAAAAGTATACATAGAATATTGCAATAAATACTAGAATACCACGGATAAAGCTTTGTTGTTGCGGGCTACTCCAGTACAACTTATGATTTAAAATTCAATATCCATGTCTATATATAAGGATGAAAGGGTACACAGTGAATGATTGCAATGATCGGTCGTGGCCATCCAAAAAAACTAATTGTAATTACTATTGAGCATATTCTTAGCGATCTACATAAAAATATTAAAATACCCCATAAAGATATTTCTTGAAGGCTGAAGGCTTTTAGGAAATAAGGTTGGACATGTGTTAGTAACACTCAATAAATAATTAAGATTTCTCATTGTAAGCTTTGTGAATTGGGTGGTATATTTACTTAACATTGTCTATATGGTGTATGTATACTATCTGGCTAAGGTCTTTGAAGGATTTTGCAGATCTGAGACCTTTGATGGAATTCAAACATAGGCAGAGCACCATTTAATTTCTAGAGGCCGGGCTTCACATGTTAATGCTCAAGCCATGGCTTACTTGAGAAAGAGGAATCCAAAGGATAAAATTGCAGAAATAGGAAACATTTCACAAGAAAAGAGACACTGAACCAACTTGTGGCTTGCCTCAGAGCAATAGGTAGCACAATAAAAAAATATTTTACTGAATATGCAAGTTGACTTTGCAGTAAAGTGATGAAAGAGCCTGCCTCATCTTAGGGCACAGAGTGTTGTGCCTGCACAAATCTTATCAGATGAAGAGCCAAAGATGGGTTCACGAATATGCCAAGGATCAATTAATACACACATCTTCAACCCATGTACCAATGCTACTCCAATCTATAGCCTGGGAGGTTGCATATTGGATGTTTCTTAGTATGCCATTGAAGCAGTGGTTAGACAAGCATTGGCAATGGTTACATGATTCCGAAATACATAGGCACTATGGTATCCCAAAAAAATGTGTTCAAATCTTTTGAAGTCATGAATGGTTATCTAATGCATCCTTTGCTTGAATTTGAAAATAAATCTGGAAAATTGCTCCAAGAGTAGCACATTCAATTCCATAAAGAAATTGAGAAGCCCATATAGGAGCTCTAGTGGCTCCGTAAGGACAACTGTATCCTTCAAAATGTGCAAAATAAATTACATCATGAAATCAGGTGACTTTATCTTCATGGCGATCTGGGGAGGATCCCCAAACACACGAAAAGCACAACTTCGACTAGACTCTAGTACATCCAATGCCCAAAAGACTGCGACAATTTGAAGGCCCCTTCATTCTTGAATTTTACCCATCACATTGATTTAGTCCTCCGTGAAGGTCTTCCTGATGCCTAAATAGGCAAGTTTAGCACAAGCTAAAGCTGTAAGGGAGGCATGGAATTTGATACAGAAGCAGTTGGAAGCTTTGTCTCAAACAGAGGCCCACCTGCATATTAAATTTCTTTAGAAGCTACTCTCAATCTGCTGAGGATTGAGCTTATTAACTATTGGCTCCTCTCACATGCTAATTTTCTGACATAGTCCCTATACTGTTTTTGCATGAGTTCTTGTACAATTTTGGAGGTTCATGTGAGTATGTCTTCAACTGATATCAGTAGCGGTTACAGAAATCTTACTCCAGTCATTGTATTTTAAAATATCTTGTATAAAATATATGTTATTCCTGATAGATTGTAGAGGATAGCTAGCTTGCTGGTCTTTGAATCTCGGCAGCTACTTTGTTTTCTTACTTTGCTTCATAGTAAGATTGAATAACTCAAATTCCTGATCTTTGATATTCCAGTAGACATAGAGCGTGTTCTCTGAGAGTTCATAACTTATGTATCTTTCCTTGTATAATATAAATTTTTATTTTGCTGCTTAAAAATATCCGTTGTTTTAGTATTTGATGAATGCTATTTATAGAATTCTAGTGTGTTTGTATTTAACTGCAACTTAGTATGCATTTGTGTATTGTTGAGTTCATATTATATGTTGATTAGGTACACGGTGACTACATTTTGATACTTTTTTAAAAGAGTTGAATTATATTATATAAACATCGAATCATGTAGGTCACTAAGAAATATCTTTATTCATGTCATGTACAAAAAGCTTGATTTTGTTGTTGATAACGTGATATAAAGTTGCATAAAAAAATAGGGCTAGTAACAAAAACTTAATCTGGGGAACATGCAATTACAGACAAAGCTTTGTTCTAAACAGTTGATGCCTTTTGTTTTGAGAAAATGGAAACCGCCCTTGCTGGCTTTATCAAAATAAATACCGATGGAGCAGCTAGAGGTAATCCGGGTCCAGCCAGTATGGGAGGGATAGCCCATGACTCTTTGGGAACTCCCCTCTTCTTTTTCACTCATCAATTGGGACATTGTACCAATAATGTGGCTGAAATCATGGCTATCCAACGAGCTCTTCTGGAGGCAGCTAAATTGGGATGTCTTAGTATTATAGTGGAATCTGACTCTAAGGTTATTGTTAACCTTCTGTCAGCTCAAGAGCAACATCCATCCAATAATTGGCTTATTGCCAGAATTCAGGATAATATTACTGTTATAGCTAGACAATTTCAGACAATCATATATCAACATGTGCCTAGGGATCAGAACAAGGTGGCAGATGCTTTGGCCAACTGGGCGTTAGATCATACTAATCTGATCAACTTTGGCCCTGTACCTTTGACATGGTCTCCAGAGAAGCGGAAACAAATTGAGAAGATCCTTCATTTGCAATCGCATGATGGATAAATTGCAGATATGCTATTTCTCTTCTCTTATATGTTGTTGGAAATCCAAGGATATTTCTTCGAGTATGAGTATAACAACTTGGCATTGTAATTTGTACTTTATATTTCTATTAATATAAATGTGGTGGTTTTTTTACAAAAAAAGGGCTAATGTAACGAGTTCACTTGCTCCTCTTTCTATGCATTAAAAGATCAGATGTCCATAACTATAACAATTAATAAACTATGTACATATAGGTGTTTTTGCGGAAATATCATATGGCGTTTAGCTCACTTGATATTGGTTCATTATTTTAGCCAACCATTCTTTCCATTGAATGGAAGAAAATCTTCACAAGACATACAAGTTGGGCTTTAACATCATACCCATCATCATGGAACAACTAGAATACATGGAAATGAATACTTTCTTAGCTGACTTCCAAGATCATCTTGGTGTGTGCTAGAGGCTCAACGTAAAGCTAGAGTATTGCATTTTTAGATCTTACATAACATGGGAGAAAGATTTTAGATGTTAACTAGGATATGTGTTCTTCATATTATGGTAACATCTTCAAATAATTTTTTGATGTTCACCATAATGCTTGATTAGGTGGTGATATCCCAATATAGGGTCACTCGTATATTACTGAAGGGTATCTTCTATATGAAATTGTTTTTAATACATTATCCTTGTGCTTGATGTATTTGGTGATACCAACCACCACTTTTTGCTAATTTGTCATCGGTGATACAATTTGTTTCCTTTTTTCCTTTACAATAGAAAACTAGGCATAAACGGATAATAAAATGTTTCTTTATGGATGAAAAACAAGTTTTTCCACAGATGTAATAGGATGTGTTAGCATAAATATGGAAAGATATTTTTACTTAAAAAAATTGATTGCTTTGATGCTTCATTGCTGATATCAGGCTATACACAGAAGAGTATTACATAAAGGAAATGTCCACAGATGGTATTCCAGAAATGCAAAGATCGAACCTTGTTAGCTGTGTAATTCAGGCAAGTCCTAATGCTTGTTAATTATCATTTATATTTTGATTCTTGATTGTGTCTTTATGTGATTGCATGGGTAAGTGGCAAAGTTTCCACTTGTAAATAATCAACGATTTATATTATTAATCTTCATGTGATTTTACAAGATGATCTTCGTGATTAGTCATTACCGCAATGCTATTTTTTCATGTATGTTGTGTAAAAATCAAGGCAAGGGGACCCACTTGGCGCACAAGCTCATTAAAACATTTGTTTGTGGGCTAGAGGGTAAGAAGCCCAAAGTGGTGGATTACATTCACCGTTTCTTGCCCATACTAACAATGCTTTAAGTTTCTTGTCTGGTAAGTGGGTCCCCTTACATTCTGGTTTTTACAAAAATACAGAAGGAAAAATATTATTAGAGTAATGACTACTTGTGGAGGTCATCATCAGATGACTCAAACATAGACTGATAAAATCACACAAAAATTAATGACATATCTAAATTTCCCATGGAAGCCTTCTATTGCTTAAATCAATTATTTGTTTCAACATTATTATGAGGGTTGCCTTTTTAATTTCCACAAAGACGGTCACTGTATCAATGCTATGAGATCGTAAGCCATTCATGAGATAGTGTCCTGAAACAAACTGCAGCTAATTTAGTTGTTGACATTTTGTTTAGTAAACATGCATTTTAGGAATTCATTGTGAGTATATTACTGACTTGCAGCTATGCGCTTGTTACATTACATTGGTAGTTTGTGGACGATAATATGGTGCTCCTTTGCTTCCTGCATTGGATTATAAGTTTTAATTAAATGCGACCAATATCATGCATATTATAACGAAATCAAATTGAATCTACTAGCCATTTTCTAGATACCATTTGACTTTAAGTAATGCTTGGAAATTGAACATGGAGGACCACAATTTTTGTTTTGTTTCAATACTTATAAACACATACACATCTAGTAGGTTCCTAGTGTTTGTGTGAGTCTTTAAAAAAGGGTATAGCTAGGGAGGTGAACTGTAGAGATAGGTGGCTTTGACCGTGTTTTTGGATCATTCATTTTAAAATTGTGAGAGAGTGAAACCTTTGAGGACCAGGTGTCGCTGAATAAAATGAATCTAGATAATGACAACCCTTATTTAAGGTTTTATCCATCAATTGAAATCTTGCAAATATGTAATTACTAATTACTTTCATTTAAGTAATTCAACAAATCTAAGTCAGATTTGAAAGACAATATCTGTTTTATATTTATATGGGCAGAATGTTTTCCTATCCTGTGATTATCTTGTATCTTGTACTTCATGTCCAAATGTATAGAATACCATACCAGGAAAAAAATGGCTTTGGAGGGTCCATACAAGATTTTATTACTGTAGACGATCTAGTTGCATTTATTGCATACAATTTAGTTGTAGGGATGGTCTTCTCAAGTAAAAATGGAAAAATGGAACAGATGATCTTATCAAGTGTAGTTAGTCGGGCCGAGCATACAATTTTATTGAATAAAGTCAGCCGTGTTGCACCATCAAATGCATGCGGTTAAAATGTACGGATGATCGGAATGTTGCAAATCAGTCTGATCTTAAGCACAACGTTAAAAATTGCTATTGTATGGAAAAGCTTGATCATCGGTAGACATGGAGATACAGTATAGACAACTTGCATACTACTAGTGTAGATGATTTGCCATTCAGTTGTATGGATGACCTTGATATTGTTTATGCAATTGGCCAAAATGGAAGGGGAAAAAACAACCATGTTGCGTTCAGCCAATAAATAATTGCAGATGGCTCGATTGTAGAAGACATCTTGGAAGGAAAAAAGCCTCACGAGACAAAAAAGTCGTTGTTGTGAATCTGCTTGAGACTCAAGATTTGTCTTGAATCCATACGTAACATTGAATCCATGTATATTACCTAGACGGTTTCGATGCGGCTCGTGTGCGTGTGCGGAGTGCGTATGCGTGTACGTGTACGGGTGCGGATACGAGTACGAGGTTCGACACGCTAAACGACACATTTTTAAAAATCTTAGGTACGGTACGCTTTTGGGTACGTTATATATATATATATATATATATATATAATTATAAATTATAAATTTAAAGAAGCATTTGCATACTTATTGAAATTTAATACTCATACATTGCATACTTATTGAAATTTAATACTCATACAACTTAAAATCATTCATAGAACATGAAAACAAATTTGAAATTTCCAATACTTTGAGAATTGAGACTTGAGTTTGTATTGATTCATAATGTTCAAAACATGATAGTAAATAACATAATACATTCAAGTTCTCAACTTCTAGAGCATATCATCTAGATGATCGTCAAAATCATCTTCATGGATGCCACTTGCAGCTCCACTCCCACTAGCTCCACTTTCGAACCCTTGTGAAGGGCTCCCTGAAGTTCCTCATCAACGCCAAGAAGTGAAACATTGGACAAACAAGCAGCAGAAGCTTCAAAGTCCGTGTTTTCAGGTTGGAGGTCCCAAAGCTTGTTAGGACCACTAGTATACTCTTGCGTCCTGTGCGTTAAGAGGCGCAAGTTGGAATGAACGTATACTAGATCTTCAGCCTTCTTCGATGCCAACATGGTGCGTTTGGCTGAGTGGATGAAGCCATAAGTACTCCAATTGCGCTCTGCAAAAGAATTACTAGCCACCTGTCACAAAAAACAAAGTATTAATATTATTAATTAAAAAAAAGAATGATATCATTTTGAATTTTAATTCTTAATTGGTAATTAAAATATCAAATAACAAGTTACAAACTTTATACTTGTGAGAGCAATTTGATTGCAACTAGTCGTAAGTACTTGGCATCATGGCCATGACAAGTCCACCACGTGATTGGATCCGAGGTGGGTTTGTCACAAAGAGCCTCTATCTCTCCCATGCTACCTTGTCCATTTACAAACATCGACATCTCCTGGCGGACTGCACTAGATGTAGTTGGATCAGGAAACAACCTCTTGAATGTTGCCCTCGTCCCATTTACTGACCTTTTGGTATCCCAACTATTTCACTGCTATAATATTTGGGATTTAAAGCATAAGCAAGGAGATGCAATGAGGTGGTCATTTTGTTCCACCTTTTCATGACCATCTTTTTAATTTCACCGTAAAATATTTCCTCGGGGTCCTACTCTTTTGCATGTATGATATCATGGATTTTTTCAAGCGTGGAGTCAATGCCATCATATATTTATCCAATGTAAGCATTATCTTTGTCTACAAATCGTATCATACTCAAAATAGGCTCCGTGAAACTCAACAAATATTCAACTTTTCCCCACCAATCATCATCAAGGATCCATGATTTTATCCTTTGGGCTCTCTCTGTGTTAACTTGCCTCCAGATGGTCCAAACATTATCATCCACCATCATGCCCAAAGCATGTCTCACCTTCACAAGTCATCTCAAGACGAGTGTGTGAGAGGCAAACCTAGTCTCAACAACCTATTAAAAAAGAATGGAAACAATTCAATAACAATTGTAAATTGAAATTGATTTAAAAATTTAAAATCAAATATTAAATTTAAAATGAATTGTTCCTTTACCTTCAATAGCTCCAACTTTGAGAATCTTCTGAATATGGCTTGAGACATGTGATGGTTGGTGACAAACATTTGAATCTCGTTTGCCTCCGTGTAGATTTGCTCAATCCATGCAATTTTCCCAATCTTCTGCAACATTAGATTCAGGGAGTGTATTGCACATGGTGTCCAAAATATGTGCTCATACCTACCTTCTACTATCAACTATGTTGCTTTGCAATTTTTGGCATTGTCCGTGATGACTTGGACAACGTTTTGCGGGCCCACTGACTCAATAGCCTCAATGAGAATATTTGCAATGAATTGAGCATCTTTTACTTCCCCCTCACAATCAACAACCTTTAGAAACATTGGCCCTTTAGGGCATATTGCAATAATGTTGATGAGAGGTCTGTTTTGGAGTCTTTCCATCCATTTGAGATAATAGAGACTCTTGATTCATTCGAAGAATCTCTAATTGGTTGTAGAGATGTCTGTATGTGTTGCACTTCTTTTGTCGAAAGAGAAGTGCGAACCTTATTATAGTTAGGGCTTGTATACCCTTGCGGTGCCTCATTAATGCCTCTCATCATCTACATCGTCAATAAGGTGATCTCAAGACATTGAATGGTAGTCCACATGCAAATATACACCGAGACACCAATTCATCTGGAATTTCTCTCTTCTCAATGTTAAATGCTTTTTCTAATGGCCTTTTTGTTCTCTTGCTTGATGGCCTTGAGGTATCTCGCATTAAAAGGGGAATCATCTGGAATAGTTTCAAAGCCACGAGTCTCAATGAAAAAATGAAATGATGGTGGTTTTCCCATAGTCCTCTGCTATAAGGAAATAGTTCTAGAGTGAACTCTTGTTGCTTCAAAGTTTGCATCTTCTTGCTCTTTTAGGTACATGGCTATTGCCTTTTTTTCCACCTTCCTACACAGATCTAATACCCGTCCCAAATACCCTAGTTAGATGAGCTCACAAACGGGTATATGAGGATTTACATGTGGTGGCACAATGGGGGCATGTCTAAACACGAACACCACCAGCAGCAATAAGCTCTACCACTTCCACATGCCTCCATAAAGGAGAATGAGGATCCATTTTCACTGCCATACCACTCAAAACATTTCCTCCCTCTTTCCCTAGTGAAGCTAAACTGAATGCCATGATTGTAGGTTTAATTTGTTTTAACCTACAATAAGAGATATTTTTAAAACATTGCTAAATAATTTAATTAAAAACAACAAATACAAATTAGAAAATTAATTTGTTAACCCCTACACGTCAATCTCTGATTCTGATCACCAAGTTCGCCATAAATGGTGCGAGGTGAGAGCATACACAGAGGGTTGACATTTAAATTTTAAAAAATTCAATTTAAAACTTTAAAATTAAAAAAAACGAATACATACTAATTATAAAAATTAAATAGTTAGCCCTACATGTCAATCTCTGATTCTGATCACCAAGTTCGCCATAAATGGTGCGAGCATACACAGAGGGTAGACGTTTAAATTTTTAACAAATTCAATTTAAAACTTTAAAATAAAAAACAAATTCATAACTAATTAAAAAAATTAAACAGTTAGCCCTACACGTCAATATCTCGATTCGATCACCAAGTTTGCCATAAATGGTGCGAGGTGAGAGCATACCTGAAAGGGTATACATTTAATTAAATAAAACTTCAATATTAAACTTTAAATACGGAAAAAATAATTTATATACTATATTTTAAAAGCGTAAAATAAATAAATATTAAAAACAAATTTAGATCATGATCAATGATCATGAATGATGTGTGCAAACACATCATTCATGATCATTGATCATTGATTCATTGATCATATTCATATACAAAGCATTGCTCAAAAGATTTAAAAAAAAATGCAGAATGCATGAAAAATACCTGGAAAAATCCTTCTTGTTTGTAGACTTGCTTCTCCTTCTCTCTTTCTCCTTCAAGCTCAATATTAGCAAAATAGCAAAGATTGAGTGTGTGAAAAAAGTAGAGGAATTGGGTGTTTAAATAAGTGTTTGGGGGGGTCTTTTAGGGTTAGGGTAGAATTAGGTTGCTTTAAATTTAAGAAAAAATGCATTTTTTTTTTTTTTTAGTTGTCTTTTAAAAAAGACGTTTTTTTTTGCTGCGGGTATGTACCCACAGTGGCAGGGTACGCTACGGGTACGTTAAACTATGGGCAGTGCATTACCCGGTATGTACGCACAACGTACCCGTACCCATACTCGTACTAGTAGCTAGTACATTTCCGGGATGGTACGAGGGGATTTGGGGCGTTTCCGTGTAGTCTAGCATATTAAACATTCTTACACTATTAGGAAACTTGACATAAAAGAAATGGTAAATTAATTACTCAAAAAATTGCAGTTTGGGTTTGTATGCATTTAAACAAAAAGTTTCTTAATTATGAAATGAAAATAAGGGACAACACAGGTCTAACTACACCATTGATATATACCTATATGGTACTCGAAGGTGTAAATAGAGAATAGTGTTAGACAGGTGTAAAATTTTTATGGTGTGAGTTTTTGGAAGATGCAGCTCCTCTTGATGCATTAGACGCCTTCAGTAACCTGCAAAAGGTTAGGACAAAGCATGCAAATATACTCCATATATATGTATCTGAAATGAAATAATCTCACCAGCAAAGTTTGTCTATAATATATAGAGTTTTGGCATGTTGGCCTTCAAGTGAGACCTAGTCTTGATTGAAGCGGTTGAAGTTAATCTTAGAGTCATACATGGATTCCTAGCAGCAAGGATGATAGCTCGCCTTGGCTCTGTTATCAAAGAATCTATCCTATAGATCAGAACATGTTGCGATACAGTTATTTGAGAAGACCTTGAGGGTTTGATTGTCAAAATGCCAAGAGCATAGATAAAGTGTGTAAGTGCAGTATTTACCAGTGCTTGGTAGATAGCTATGAATTGCCATTTTGGGAGGGTTGGTAGTTTCATACTTATACTCTTGAACTATTTAAAAGTGTGCAGGAGATAGTTTTAGCTAGAGCTGAAATCATTGGGTATGGCGATGTTTTCAACTTGAGCCAAAACTGTTGCTTTGGAACCTAAGGTGGAAGATAAAGGGCTGAATGGGTCCAGATAGGAAAAAGATGTAGATGAAAGTGTGGGGATGTAAGGTGAGAGGACTTGGGAGTGTGTCCTAAAGGGCATCTAAGGTACCCAAAGTGTTTTTAATGCTAATGTCATCAAGGAATGGTCTCACCCTGCCACAGCCCATCGGAACCCATGATATGTCATGTGATGGGAGGCCCATGCATGAAAACATATCAGTAATTATTTTTGATATGTACATAGTCCTCTGCTGTATAGAAATTGTAGTCATGAATTGTTAGTGACATTGGTTGCATTTTGTTGTTTACACAATACCCATATTAAGGTGGTAAATCAATTTTTTGATCATCTTGATTTTTGCATACTATTGTCAAATGATTAATTTGTTTATCATCTTGATGACACTTCTCTTGAGGTCATCAAGGTCATATAAAATGTGCTTTTGCATTTTGGAGAAGTAAATATTTAATAACTTTGTGCAATTTTCATTAGTGGGCATTTTTCTTTAATATGTGGATAATTTGTTTACATTTAACTATCAAATTGAATATTTTTTCATATGATATGCAGCTAAAGGCATTAGGCATAGACAATATCATGGGCTTTGATTGGCTTGCATCTCCACCACCAGAGGCAATGGTGAGGGCACTTGAAGTTCTTTACTCGATTGGTGTCTTGGATGAAGATGGAAAATTGACATCTCCAACTGGGTTTCAAGTTGCTGAAATTCCTCTTGTAAGTCTAATGTATTTATGCTTTTGGTGAAATGGGAATAGTTATATTGTATTTGTTGTGTCTAATTTAATAATGGTGACAGATGTTGATTGCTCTTTTGTAATGTAAATTTATATCTTTAATTATAGTCCTATCATCAAATCCAATATCCTCTATTGAAACTAGAGAACCTTGATAAAATCAAAGTAGCCAATGTTTTTACATCAAGTGCAAAAGCACACTAAGAAAGTGGTTATTCTCATCTTCCTTTTATTTAGAGATCACTTTTCAAATAATAAGGAATCATTGCAATTTATGTTAATATTGATTGTTAGTATGGAGGCACGCTCAAGATGTAAGAAGGATAACCTATTCTTGTACATCTATGTACTGACAATTGTAGCAGTGGATTGCTTTTACTCAATGTACAACATAAGTAAAAGAAAATCAGGTTGCTAAGCCAACAGAATCACTCCTGTTTCTCTTTTTCTTTCAACTACACTATATTTCATTTTGTGTACATATCCAATGTTGGCAACTTAGCAAGGCTATTGACCAAGCTAGAACCTCTGGTATAATCCACAAACCTTCTGTAGATAGGCAGATAATGGATTCGCCAACTTTCACTTTGCCGATGATGCGCATCTAACATATACATAAAACTTTGATGCATACTTAATAGGATAATATACAAAGGGAATCTGTCAAGGGATATAGTGAAGCCAAACATATATATAGAAAAGGAAGAGCAAGACATCAAGGACATACCAGCCAAATGATTCCTGAGAGGGTAGATGATAAAGATAACGTGATACGAGGAAGGGTCTGAAACCTAGACAGAGAAAAAGGAAGCAAATTCAAAAATGCTAATGAGAATTAAGGTGAAAAAGGCTCCACATTAGAAACGGGGAAAGAATAAAGTAAGAGAATAAACTAAAGCTGATCAAAACATTAGAGGGACTTCCGTCGGCACAAAGGATGGGGCTGGAAAAGCAGTCTATACCGATTTTAAAAAGTGATAGTAGAAGAATAAATGACCCTTTAGGAGACTAAAGAAATTCGTTATCAAAAATTAGAGAATTAAAAAGAAAAGGTTGAGATGATAGAAAACCTACTGAAGTGATTTCTTATGATCTTCCTTTTGACTCTTTCGACTCCTCTATCTTTACAAACTCTTGTCTGGATTCTATGACACATATTTCGAGTTTGCATCTTGGGAAGAGTGGGATTCCACTTTGACCTTGAACTTTTCCTTACATTTCTTCCACGCTGCCTGTGAACTGCACATCCATGGTGATTATATGAATGTGTTATGATTTTATTGATCATCACGATGTTTGTATGTGACCACTTACTCTGAAGTCCACAATTTTATGAATTTGGGCTGGTTTTCAAGATAGACAAATGTATGAATTCCTTTATCCTTGAAATGGAATATTGCAAGGTTTGCAAGTCTACTAGATGCAGTGTTACAATCCCTTGATTGGCGTTCTATGAAGCAATCATTGAAACACATACTCATTTCACTAATTTGATTGATAATAGTCTGCGTTGTCCAATTGATTTCCTTGTATCCCTCTCCATTAGTCCTAAGTTTTTATTGTAGTTCTATTTTATCAAATGTATGATGATTCTAGAATCACCTTCTACCTGAAGTTTTTGAATGCCCTAAGGATTGCAATACTAATACCTTGAAAGCACGCAAACAATTCAACAATGTTGTTGGTTTGATTTCCAATTTCATTGAGATGAGCCATTATGTAAATCCGTTGGTCGTCTCTAATGATATCTTTGATTTCCGCCAAGATGAGATTATTTTTGGTGGCCCCATCAAAATTTGTTGGTTTGATAGTTATTTGTTTCATTCTCAGTGGTGAAATGGGATTTTCCATGTTTGAGCAATCTACTCATCTGCCTTACTCGAGGCTTCCACAAATCTTGTTTTTCCTGAGAAGAAAACCATAGTTGTGCTTCAAATGTTGTTTTTTTAGACTTAAGATATGAGTGGGGTGTGTGAGTTCGTCTATTGTTTCTCTTATTCCATTGCTGCTAAAGGATGTGATTAGGGTCTATTTGAGCTATGAATTTGATCATCTACATTTTAGTGGGTATATGAACCCCTTCTATTTGATGCCTATTTAATAGTAATCAGTTTTCTTTCTCGAGTGTCTTAAAGAATTTTGAATTTTTCCATAAGTGTTTGGATAAGGAGAAGTGTAAAAAGAGGTGATTGATGGATTCATCACTTTCCTAACAATTCTAGAAAATTAAGGGTCTTCTCTTTTCTTGTTTTATAGAGCATCCACTGTTAGGAGTGTTTTATGTAACACAATGCAACTAAATGCTTGAATTTTTGGCCAAATTGTGACAGTTGAAATTATGATTCATTTGTTGTTGGAGTTTTGATTCTACTCGTTGACATCTTGATATGTTGTAGCCAATGTCACTTCTCCATGATGTGTATGGGTCCATATAACACTTGTCCTTATTATTGGATAAGAAGATATGTGGTGTCCCCAAATTTCACCCTGAAATCTGGGACTACCCATTTAAAAATATTTCGTTCTTTTTAAAATAACGGGTCTTTTTGTGTTTTTATTGCCAGAAGATGTCTCTATTACATTAAGATATTCCTAGTGAATCATATGAGCCAATTTCGACAAATACCCAGATCTTGAAACTCATTTTATCCCTCTGCCAAGTTTTGTCTGCATGGGAAATTTTTATTTAATTATTTATTAAATAAATAAAGCCCCGTTTGAAGTAAATTGTGCTCCGGTTGAATCCTGTTGAAGTTTTGCATGCCAGTATTCACACATCTCAATAGGATTTTCACCAGGAATGAATTCAGAGCATTGTCTGCTACTTCTGGCAACGTTTTTCGTTTTTATTTATTTCTTTTGCGTTTGTTTTCGGTTTTCTCCGCAGTTTGTTTGTTAAATTCCCTCGATCCGTTCTTTGTTCTGTATAGTTTGTTTAATTGCCTGGAACATCTGGAAGTCATCCGCATCCTCAGCAGTGGAAGGAATAAATCTCGGAGTGCAGACTTCTGACCACAAAAAGATGAATTTAAGTAGAAAAGCCTCTCCTAGGCAAGTCACACTTTTTGGATGAATAGATCTAAGTTGCAATGGGAATTTCCGTGGTAGCAGGAAGGTGGGAATTTCTTGCCTGCATAGCAGGTTACTTTTTCCCATCAAGTCAAAATCACTTAAGTTGCAATGGGAATTTCCGAGGAGGCTGGAAGATGGGAATTTCTTACTTCTGCAACGTAGGGTGAAAATTCCCATTATAAAGAAAAATCACTTAAAGCACCAATGGGAATTTCTTGCCTGCCTAGTAGGCTAACTTTTCCCATCAAAGAGTTTTTATTCACCCATACAAGTCGCACTTTTTCAAAGGAGGTTGTTTTCCATACAAGTCGCACTTTTTGGGAGATGACTTAAGTTGCTAATGGGAATTTCCGCAGTGGCAGGAAGATGGGAATTTCTTACCTGCAACACAGGGTGAAAATTCCCATGATGAAGTCAAAGTCACTTAAGTGGAAGAGGGGATTTTTGGAGCTGCAGTGCAGGGTGGAAATTCCCATCAAGTTGACTTCTTATTTTTAGCACTCACCCTTGCCAAAAAGTGCGACCCATCTTGGCATTAAACAATGCTTTTAATAATATTTATTAATGGCTTCTCTACCTAATTTTGGCGCCATGAATGGAAGGAAAGTCAATGCAAAAGGGTGAGCTAAAGATAAGTCATGGATGCATGCTAAAAATAAATAAAATAAATTTATTAAAAAGCAACCAGCAAGCATGCATAATTGGGCGCCCAAATTGGATGAATAGACATGGCTATTAATTAATTAAATTGCCAGAAATAGGAAGAGGCAATTATTAAAAATAGCATGTTGGAGGTTATATAAGCATGGGATGCCATAAAGGAGAAGCACTTATTTATTTTTGATGAAGATTGCAGCCCGGACAAGTTTTGGCGCCAAAAGGAGGATGTTGCATTAATAAATATTTTCCACTTTGCCGGGAAGCTTCCAGTTTTGGCGCCTAGGGTTGGAATAGCCTAATTTTTGTCATTTTGAGTGTCTGCATGTTGGTATATGTGCCCAGTGAATTAAATAATATTTTTGTTTGCTTTGCATGCAAGCAAAACCTCAAATTTTAGGGCAGCAGGCTTTATATGCAGATTTTGGTGATAAAAATCAAGTATTCATGCCATGGACTCCATCTTTGTCTGAATAAATTGCAGGTATTCATCACAGGTGCTCAAATCAATGTCAGGTACATTGAATATATCTTCTGAATCTGAAGAAGTTGCCAAATCTGCACAAATTGATCCAATTACAAGGGATTCCGACAGAATTAAAAGAAAAAGAGCTCAGACAAAGATTGTTCTAGCCATGATGAAGCGTGATGAAAGAGAAAGATTAGTAGAGTCATGCATAGCTTCCAGATTTACTGATATCAATGATATAGACATATGCCCTGAATCTATCTCCGAAATAGTTGATAGATTCAGAGCCAGAAGTACATCTCTCATACGGGCAATTAGAAGCAGCGAAATTATTCAAGCTTCAGCATTTCCAGTCACAACTCAGTTGCCTGATTTTGGTATGGAGTGTGGAAGGTCATATCATCCTCTTTCCAGAACAATTCGAGATCTTTGCGGAAAGACAATAATCGAGTTGGATACACAATTTATTAATCATTGTCTCAAGATTCCGACACGGCTGTGGTGATTACGAATTAGCATGTTGGACGCTGGCAATAGATGGGAAAAGCACAAAGTAGATTGCATGGGCATAATGAATAACAGATACATGAAGAAGCCCAAAGCTCTATCAAAGTTCCCAAGGACTATTCCATGATCGAATTTGGTGTAGGAAGTTGATATTATTAAATTGCTTTACAGGATAAACGGAGAAGCCAATACTCATAACTTCCGCTCATGGATGTATGCTTTCATAAGAACCATTGAGATCAACAGAGCTGATTCGATTATCAATTGGGCGGAGATCATCAGTGACAACATCGGTGAGCAGCTCCGAAGTGTGAGGCGGATATTCAGCTTCAAAATGACTTCATACCTAGTATATGCAACAGCTCTCGCAGGGTATATTTTCTAAATTGGATAGACGAGGAGTTTTGTCAAAAGATCCTATTTTTGAGTGCTTCCCATAGTTGATAGTTCCTGAGTGCAACAAAGATTACAGGGTGGTCAATGATGGGTTCTATGAATTCATCTGCAAATTGAATAGCGATCTAAAGACCAGCAAAGTTAGTAAAGAAGCCTAGGAAGCTGTATCCCAGCATGGTTGCATCTTCATCCAGTTTTCGAGACTCACGCGTATCTTAGGGTCAACGAATTTTCAGAGAGAACCACAAGTTGCCAAGGTATCCGAGCGACAAGTGGGTAATCATGGAGTTGTGTAGGCAACTCGTTGAAATGCATGACTTACAATCAAAGCGGCGCAAGCCTACAGGTTACTTTCCAATCATGCTAGGTTATTATAGCTACCAGAGCATCCATAAAGCTAGAGGAATCGAAGCAGAAATGTTTTCTGGATATGAGCATGAGCTCTTCCCAGCACGATTGAACTTTGATCCATATGGGATAATGCGAGAAGACAATCTCCCAAGAATATTCGCATGTACCTTCGTTGGAAGACTTTTGGATGAAGTGCAAAAGCGAGTATGAAGTCAGGAAAAAGATTTCAGCAGGTTATCAGCGCAACAAGTGTCTGATTATGGTTTAGCACGGATACTTGCAGATCTCGCGGATGATGGGCATGTGGTACTTGACACATACTATCAAATGGGAGGAGATAGAGCTGCTCTACAGGAAAGCATAGGCGGTTGTTGGACGATTGAGGAAAGGTCTTCCACGGTTCTGGTTAACACCTCAAACTGGTTATTAACAAAGGGGTATTGCCTGGATGAAGCTTTGATGAATCAGATCACAGGTAATTTTATTGTAGGAGACTCACAAAAGGAAGCATGAAGGTGAAAGTAGCAGGAGACCAGAGAAGCTTAAAGTATACAAAGTCTCAGAAATCTTGGAAAAGGTCAAGGCTACAATCGTCGTGCCAAGATTACTTTCAAACGAAGCTTCTCCAGTGTCAACTCATAGCACTTAAGCAGCCCCTGAACCCCATGCAGATATTGTTGTTCCTCCGTTGAATCCAACATCATTTGTATTTACTCCTTAGCCACTCAGATCTTCACCTCCTATAGAGAAGTTGAAAACACAGATGGCAGAGTTTGAAAAAGCATTGTCTTTGGACAATTCAGAGGATGGCAACCATAACACTGTGGTGAATTCGGATACAACAGAGTCTGAGCATGAGAGGGTGGTGCACTCGGTGACTTCCCATTCCCCGAGAAGCAATTTTTCATCATGGTTAGCTTTGCAGACAGTTCTAGAAGCCAGAGAGGAGGTCAAACTAGAAGAGCATGACTTGCAGCTACTCCAGAGTTTGGGCGGAAAAGATAGAAGACCTAAAGTTGCCAAGGTAACTTCAAGGTTGATTAATTAGGGCAGAAGTTTGCTGAGTTGACAGTTCCAGCAGAGGGAAAGCAGAAGGGAGAACTCACGGCGGCAGTCATGTCAGTAACCAAAGTGCCATTAGGTCAGACCACCGTAGAAGGATTGAAGCAGGATACACAAACATTAATCAACGCTTTATTCCTCAAGCTTGACAAAGGGAAGGCAGAGAAAGCCAAACTTCAAGAGCAGATTTCCTAGTCTGTGTGAGATTATTGCTAAGGTTGCCAAACCTTCCTCTCAGCCAATTCTAGCACATGAGCAAGTGAGTAATCATTTGATTAAAGAGGTGGAAGATGCAGGGGACCAGGTCAAAGCTATTGCTCAATGGAAAGAGCAAATCATTCACCAAGCTTCAAAATAGTTCGAAAGAATACCAACTGAATTGGAGAATATGCACAAGGCAATATCTCAGCTAAAGGAACTAATGACACAGATAGAAGATGAGAACATAGTTCTGAAAGTCATCTAGATACTTTAGCTAAGATACATTCGTTACCAGAGGATATGCTAATTGTAGAGCAAATTGTACACGATTGATGGATTAATAGAAAGGGGAAAGAGTTAGAAATTTTAGTTTCCTTTCGCGTAGAGATCCTCAATCTTATCTTTGAAAAGGATGCGATTCTTTGGAAAATGAGATGGGAGAAGTGCCGGAGAGCATTCCAGGGCGAATTATGTGCTTCCCATGAGGAATTTATTCTGGTTGTGCAAAAAAAGATTGATGAAGCCGTCATACCTTTCACGATAGATTCAATTGGCAAGACTCATAAGGCTTTAGGCAGATGTTGAGGGGTATGGGCCTGGTTTAAAGAAGGTAAAGGCTAACACTGCTGCTTTTTGTCAGGGTTGTTGCAGTTCAAGACCGAGAGAGAGGCTATTGTTAAAACAGATGGGAAAATGTTGAATTACATGTTTGACAAGTATATTCAATATCAGAACAAAAAGAAAGCATAAAGTGTTACAGCTGGCAGATCTTCTTTCTTCTCTTCTTCCTTATCTTATTTCTTATGTATCCGGATGAAATTGTAAGATTAAAGTTATTGGTTTAAAAACCATTACTTTAAGTTATTCAAAAAGATAAGTGGCAGATGTGCACAATCTTGATTTAGTCTTCAAATACATGTCACTTAGAGAGAAATTCTAGGAGAAAGATTGCCAGTTGTTTTCTTTTCAGCTTCCTCATGTTCTAGTTCAGTTGTAGTTTCCTATCTGTAATCTCCCCTTCACACACTATAAATGAAGGAAGAACCTATGGGTTAAAGGATCAGAATTTGTAATCAACATTCTTGTGTTCCAGACTTTGAGCTGAAACCCTTGATATCTTTCTGAAAGCTAAGGAATAGAGAGGAGACAGATTTCCGGAGAACTTTGTGTCAACGGTGCATTTGTTTCTTATTTCTTTAGATCTTTGCATAAAATTTGTGTTATCTTAGATCTAGAAACTTTCCTTTGCTTTGAATTCTGCATTTCTAGATCTATTTGTTTCGTCTATGTGCATGTGACCAACTCTGTCAACTATTGGTTAGGTTGCACATCTTCTTTCTTTTCTGCTCGCATTCAATTATTTCCCTCTTCTGCATATATACATTTCTTACAACTGCTTACTTACTCCAGGCCTAGCTATGGTGCATGAGCTACATGGTTAAAGTAAAACCAATAGATAGGTATTAGAAAATATAATTGACAAAATCTTACACGGAGCCTCATCGGTAAATGAGGGAGATTTATCTCATGACTGCCTAGGTTGTCACCACTGTGCGAAAAAATCTAGCCAACAATATGCCTATTATTCATTCTGTAAGAGAGGATATCCACAGGAAGTACATCTAGATCACTTGGACCGCTCCTCAGCCATTCAGCTCCACGCTTGCCTTTTACACTTAAGCATTTCTTGTGGGTGGTGATTGGTGTAATTCACCGTCTTGACTATCTCCGACATCATTGGTCTGACGACTTGAGGTTTCCTCTAGGCCAATTGAGGGTCTACTCATTCAACTTACGGGTTGAGACCGATCATAATATTCCACGTGGAGACCAGATTTGTTATATTTGCTCCCTCTAGGAGGTGGAGATTGAGGAGCACTTCATTTTCAGATGCCCCATTTCTTGTGTGATTCGGGAGATACCATTGTCTTTACAGAGACTTGAATGAATCTTATCCATTTCTTCTCGCACTGGAGCAATGATGTCTTGACTATCTCCGACATCATTGGTCGATGACTTGAGGTTTCCTCTAGGCCAATTGATGGTCTACTCATTCGAGTTACGGGTTGAGACTGATCATAATATTCCACGTGGAGACCAGATTTGTTATATTTGCTCCCTCTAGGAGGTGGAGATTGAGGAGCACTTCATTTTTAGATGCCCCATTTCTTGTGTGATTCGGGAGATACCATTGTCTTCTGAGAGACTTGAATGAATCTTATCCATTTCTTCTCAGTACCCGGAGCAATGATGCTTGGCCTTTTTTTCCTGGCAAGTTTCACCTTCAACCATGTGGGAAGCCCCTAGAGTCCCTAGAGCTCCCGGGTAGATTACCTCTTTCTTAGATGATGATTGGCCTCATAGCATGTCCCATTTTTAGCATTTGTGGCATTTGACTGGAAAGTGTTTGGACAGAAAAACTTAAGTTTAATTGCCTGAAAATCAATAAAATGTACATGAGCATTCAGCTTTAGATATTTGAAGACGTGCTTTTGGTTTTCCAAAAAAGTTAAAGGTATTTTTGCAATATATTTTAATTATTTCTATATTTGTTTAGCCCTGAAGTGGAACACATTTGTATGCTTTGACAAACTAAATAGGCCTAAACTGACTAAGAGGCTGGTTCTAGTGTTGTCACAGCTGCAGACCTTGGTTTTAAACTATATTGTAAATTCTATCATTAACATCTCAGGTTATGGTCTCAGAATCTATATGTTAGCTATTACTGCAGTGGCTGCGAAACTGCAGGTACCAGCATTTCAATATTTTATTGTATATGCTGTTATAGACATAATTTTCCCAATAAAAAAGGTTAACAATGTTTAGGCTGTTTTAGAAGAAGGTCAAGAGATGTCAAAAATATCAAAATACCGATCCGATTTATGTGTAAGGAATAAAATTAAATAGTTAATTTTGTATCTTCAAATCCTTACACCATAAAGTATGTTTAGGAACATGCAACGTGAAAAACTGTATGGCAAAGATAGAACATTTCAAACAGCTGCAGAAATTATGCGAAATATATACGTCAAGCATACAAGAAATACAAAATATAAAGCTTTCTAACAGACAATTAATAAGAAGAAAAAGTAAGATTTAAGACTAAAATGATCATAAAATATTAATGAAAGTCATTTTTGGAGGAAAAATGGTAGCTTAAAGACTTTTTTCCGCAATGTATAATGTTTGAATGCAAGGAATGATTGACCAAAAGGCATTTCAAACCACACTTTAATATGGTAGCTGTTTTTCTTGCAGTGAGTTCTTTGACCTCGAGTACTAATAAGTGTGATTATGCATTTGGAATTCGCTATAGTTCTGAGTTGGTCATCTTTCATAAAAATATATTTTATTGGCAAAAAGAAGCTCACATATGACAAAAATGGGGCTGAATTTTCGTTTAGCTTTTATCAACACAGTTTTGTTGTGCTAGGAAATGATTTTATGTGTTATGTTCTTGGGCTTGTAAGGAGCCACTGGTTTCGAAGATGTTGCTATCATCAAGCTTAATGGGCTGTTCTGAGGAGATTCTTACAATTGCTGCAGCTTTATCTGTCCAGGTTTAGAATGATATCTTTACCTCATCTTTTAAAGGGTATTTCAGCAGCTTTTATCTTGATATACTCTGCATTGAGAATTCTCTACTTATAATATTTAGTTGACACTATTCGTTACAGTCCATCTGGGTTCCAAGCAAAGGGATTCAAAAGGCATTAGATGAAGCAAAGGATCGATTTGCAGCTGCTGAGGTACCTTTGACATGAATTTACACTGCACATTTTCACATATGCTTTTTTAAACTCTTCAAGCAAAAGTAGGCTTTTTATATACAGTTTTACATTCCTATCTGGATTGGAAAGATTATCAATTTTTCATGACAAATACACTGTATAGCTTTCAGATACTCTAGGAAGCTCATTCCATCCTAACCATCCTATATGTATTTGTTGGGGTGCCTTTAAAATACTTGCGTGTTGTGAAAGTATATTATTTTGTTTGTTTATTGCTTGAGTAAATCTCATGCCAAAATTTAATTTGATATCATAGCAGAAGATCAAGGACCTATGATGAAGGGCTGAAAACAGTCAAGGGGCAGCCCCGTGTCTATTTGTTGCCCCTGTAGATGAAAGTCATTGATTATGAAGATTTTTAGTTTAGTAATCAAAATTTAGATTAAGCTGTAGGAGATTTTGTATTGTCACTTGAGAAAGGAGTGCATATCTGGTTGCAAAAGCATTTTGTTTTTCTGTAGTTCAATAAAGAAGCACCATACAAACAAGGGACATGATTATTTGCAGCAGTAAAAAAAAGAGGAGGCACCAGGTGAAGAGGAGAAGCAAGGGGTGTTTAAAATTGCAAAGGAATAAATTGCTTGGAGTTGAAAGAGAACATCACAAAGCGTGGGCTGCATTAAAGGAAGTGAATTTACTGATGGAGGCACCAAGACAAAGGAGGGAGGTGTGAATCTGCTGCCTGGTGATTTGGTTTTTGTTAGCAGCTCTGTACAACCTCTGGCTGAAGAAAAACCATCACATAAGCCTGCAAACAATTGACAAACTGATCGATGTCGTACCACAAAAATAGAAGTGCATACATATTTTTGCGTTAGTTTCAGAGAGATGCAACTGTAGGCTTGCTGAAATGGTGCAGCTGCAAAGGCAGATAGGATGATATCTGACTGGTAAAAGGCCCCTGAGTAGGCCGCTGCATTTGAGAAACATGGCAGGTTGCCTGATATGCCCACTCAAAGAAGGACTTCAATGAAAAGATACTATGCATTATGCACCATAATTTTATCAGCATATAAGTTTTACTGTATAGTTAAATATGGTTTTACTTTAGGGCAATACTGTTTATTCTTTTAGTTTTCTTCTTTTAGGTTTTGTAGAAGATTCGGTAAAATTACGTAAAAATAGAAATATTACTAAAAATTAATATTCCCTTACTCTACCTGGGAAAGCCCAAATTAATTCGGTATTTCTTAAACCAGGAGTCCGTTCTTGAAACTTTGCCACATTGTATTTAGCATTTGTCTATACTGCCCTGTAAAGGCATTTTGCCTAATTGTTTGTAGTTTTCTAGATTTAATCATTTTAATGCATTCTAGTCTTAAATCTTGCCTACGAAGCCTGAATTAAATTCATAAATTCTAAACCAGGAAGATTTTTAGCTCAAATTTTGCCAGTAGGTTCATATTACCTTTTCTAAACACCCACTTGAAGGATTTCTCATGAAACCTTTCGGTTCGAAATCATTTTACCCAAAAAGGTACGTAAATGTCTCATGTACCAACTAGGTTATCTACTGTATACATATGCATTATCAGTAGTACCTGACATCCATAAAGGCTTTTTCAATTGAGGGAAAATGCCATTGATGAACGAGGAAAGTACCGGAGAGAACGATGCTGGAACTGTCATAGTGTTTCATGGAATGGTCTATGGTCCGCCTAGCTAGTTGAGCTGAAGCAGAGGAGGTTGGAGGATAATGACCAGTCTTGACCACACTACTAGCTCAGAGACTGGAGAAGTGCTCTAGTAACAAAGTCAAGAACCAAATTGACTAAAGTTGAAGATGGTGATTAATGGTAGTGATAACGATACTTATACTGATGATCAGTAGTAGTGGTTACAGATGAGACGATTGGTAAGGTGATCTGCACCCAACATCCATTAAGAAAGCATAGTGAGGATCCAATCCCACTACATTGGATTTATAACTGCTCATTGAGGCCCAGTCCAACAAAAGGAGCAGTGGTTCAGGTGTGGCCAATTCCACATGAGGATGTTGTTATGTGGAGAACAAGATGTGTTCCTATTCAAACATGCATGAGAGTATGGACTGTAGTGTGTGTCTGAGTCCATTAATTATTGGTGTTTCTTGAACGAGGTGTTTGTCCTCGTTCACAAATTGCCATCCTCACTACAAGTGTGTTTGTAAGTATGATGAATGGTGAGAGTTCCAATCCAGATATGATATTGGTTCTCTTCTAGAATTGGAACTATATGTAATAAGGGGGATTGTCGGGATTTTTTTATTACATATAGGATAGGTTTAATTGATTAAACCTCTACACCATTAGATAAGTCCCATTTAGTAGTTGGGTGAATAGTTGTTATAACAACACCCTTAGAATAGATTTGTCTATAGTCTATCTTAGAAGGTTGACATATAATAGTTAAGAGTGATAGGAATGATATCCTAAACTATAGGATATTGTATTCCTATATATTTTTAGTGTGAGAATGATGTAAATTTGTCATGTGTTGTGTAAGTATATTATTTTATCCTTTGATTGCTTGTATACATCTCATATTAAAATTTAACTGTCCATGTAATTCTTGGCCCCACATATTGAAGCAGTAACATGCACTTTAAAATGAAAATTTTCATTTAAACCTATTCACACACTGTATTTTATTGCTCAGTTCTGTCTATTGTACAAGGCTCTTGCTGAGAAGGCACGTACTTGCAAATTTGACATAACCCATCAGATATAGAACATTGTTCAACTCAACTGACACAAACTTGATCATGATTTCTGTTAGAAAATCATTGTTAGTGCTCACATTATGAGTTAATAATAAGTGAGTAATTATTAATTGTAACAAAACAACTTGTATTGTTATGTTTGGGTGAAGTTAGTGAGTTATCACAACTCACACAGATAATGTGGTGAGATGTTCTTGATATGTGAGAGAGTTTATAGGGAACCTAAAACCTATTAATCCTTCTATGTATATGTAATGTCCCAAATGAATTACCTGGTTATTGTAGTGTTCATTGTGTGTGCAAACTGAACCCAATATTTCATTTGGTATCAGAGCAAATTGATCTTTGATGGAGTAGAAAATAGTTTGGGGGGGGAATTGGTATTATTTTTTCCCATGCGTGAAAGAGGCAAATGAGAGTTTTTTGTTTTGAATTGATTAGAGAATTCCGTCAATCAGAATACAAGCATTTATTGCATCAAGAAGCTTCACGAATCAACCAGTCTCATTGCTCATGTTTGTGAGCCACGTGAGAAGTAATTATAATGTTGCTCTACGGATCATGTCTTCTTGGATAATCCGGTCATAAGTTCCTTTGGAGTAGTGGCATCAATGCTTGGAAGAATTTCGGTGCTAGAAGTTTTGACATTTTTGTAATATCTCTTTTAGGGCTGAAACACACAAACAAGTAAATCTTACTTGAAATCCTAGCAGAAAACTGAAATTTGCATGTTAGGGCATCAAACAAGCTGAAATTAAATATACCAATGCTTCTCCAAATTATATATAATTAATGGAACCATTACCAAGCCAAAACATGTGCCAAATCTGAAATAATACCCAACTGCAATTTATTTTAGGACAGCAGAAGTGCAGTCCACAAAAATAGCTAAAAATGAGGTCTCCAAACCCCAACAATTACAAAATATGGAAGATACCAGCCTTATAAATTATGAGAAATCTGAATATCAAATAATAATGAAGTTCCTGTGCCATAAAAGGCACCTAAAAACACTCTAACCCTAGTCGCTCCCTAGGAGAGGGGCTCCAAACAATGCAAAAACTCTTGAAATGACTTCTCCTTGATGCCCTAGTTGCAAACCAGCAAGATGGTCTTCAATATTTGCCTTCACACCACCAATTTGGAGAGTTTTTCGTTCTCCAATATGCCACAAGGAAGGGTTTCGTCCTCCTTGGATGCCACACTAATGGATTTTTGCCCTTTAGTGGAGTTGGATTAGAGCAATCAGCCCTAGAACCAAGTAGAAAAGTATATATGCCAAAATTGATGATGAAAATGAGCCTATGCGACTCCCTTTATACCCCTTTGGTGGCGCCAAAGGTCTAAGGGATGAATTACCCCAAGACCGACCTCTTTGGAAGCTTGCTTTATTTTCTATTTTCACTTTGGGAGCTCTCCAACCCAGCCGACCTGCCTTAGAGAGGAAAATACAAAAGAAAAACATTAATAGTAATGAAAGAAAACAGAAATGAAACCCAAGGACTTCCCTTGTTCAATTTCTTCTTGGCCACGGGAAGAAAAATGGGCAAGAAGTCTTCAAATGGGACTAATTCGAAAAAGGGGACATTATAGTTTTTACATATCTTTTGCTTTGTATCCTCTTTGTATCGGAATCGACATCATGGTTTGACAACCGCATTGCATTGATACATGGTGTAGCTCGTTCCCACTAACGTGTATTCAGCTTCATGCATCTCAAATCGACCAAAGACATGATCTACGTAGAAGATTCACCAAGCCCAAAAGCTATTGCATCTGTTCTTTCCATCAACGTGGTGATCAAATTGGCAGTTCCAATCTTGATATTCTCTTGTAGACTTCTTCCTACAATGAAGCCTATCACCAATCAATCTTGTCTACTATGAAGAGACATAAAGCATCGACTTCCAGGCTGCTGCAAGTTCTCTACTATTATGCTTTGTCTTTTCAGTTGAGATATTCTTGCACCTCGCTGTCGGTTATATTCTAGTCAAGTTTGGATAGAATATAAATTTTTGATCAAACTGCAAAGGCCATGGTCAATTGTTTTTATATTTGTTATAGAGTATGTGTTGGGTCTTTAATATACTTAATTCGTTGTATATTGAGGGTGTAGTTAAAATAAGACTTTATAAGCTAGAGTTAAGACATCTTAATCTATGTCAAAGTAGTATTTTTATGTTTAGTGTCCATGTGGTTTTCTTTTAAGGTAACCTATAGTGGGTATTAGACTTGAAATAGTATAAATGGCTATTTGTCATGTGTCTCTCTATTGGATATATTATATCTTTGGCCTATGTTATTAGTTGTGTTGAGTCAAAAGTCCACTATTAAAGATTGTGTTTTTGTGTTTAGAGTCTCCTTGCATGTCGTCAAAGTCTTTGTGTAGTCAAAGTATCATAATGGACAAGTTGAATTGAATTGAAAAATTTGAAGGCAAAGATTTCCATACTTGGAAAGTTTGAACCCAATTGATGCTAATCAACAAAAATTTGTGGGAAATTGTTGATGGTAAAAAACTAAAGCCAAATAATGCAGATGAAGCATCCAAATGGGATAGCAAGGATCAATAAGCAATATCAATTATTGGCTTGGGATTATCTAATGCCTACCTGCATCACATAAATCTAACAAAGACAACACATCTCATCTGGACAACATTAAACAAACTTTTTGGGTCACTGGCGGGAGCGCAAGAGTGGCGCTCAAGCGAAGCTATTCGGGCGTAAGATGGAAGAAGGTGATAGTATGGTGGAACACATTAGTAAGTTTTGTTCTATTTTAAATCAGTTAGCTGGAATAAAAGTAGATGTACCTAATGATGATGCAAAAGTCAGTATTGCTAAATAGTATGCCACCCAACTATTCTAACATGGTCTTCACATTGAGTAAAGTAAATCCAAGTTTAGAAGATTTGATTTCTTCTCTAATAGAGGAAGAAAATAGAACTAAGAAAATTGAACCAAAAGAAAAAGTGTTGTATGGAAAACAAGATAGATCATATGCTAAAAGGAGATCTAGATCTTTTAAGAAAGGATCAACCTCCCAAGATCCAAAGAAAAAGTTTCTTTGTCACTATTGTAATGCTCTTGGACATGGAATTATGTATTGTAAACAAAGAGCACGGATCTACTTCATGGAAAATTAAAAGATAAGGCTTTCATTTCTGAAAATAGAGAAGAAGAAAGTGATTGGGAAATGAAATCTACCCACTCAAATAATGAAGAATCAAATGCTCAACATAGTGACGAAGACTATTTCTACTAGATAAACTGCAGCTGGAGGATTGAGGCATCAGAGGAAGGAGGACAATTAGTGTCCTCATGTCAATCACCAACGATGGGGCCGCATATAAGATTTGGTGATTTTTATTTTAGTATTTTCTTTCCATTATGCAATATGTTTCTAGTTGTGTGTGGTGTGCTTCATTTGAGTTCTTGTTTTTTGTGAATAAATGAAAATTTCACATTGTGGGGGAATATAACACCAATATTCCATTTCCATTCTACACCGAATAGGCTAAAGTCAATGTGATGTAATTCATGTTCACTCCTATGTATTTTTCACCTAATGTAAGAAAGTGATGAGAATTGAGAAAAGTACTGCAACATCATGATATTTAGGTTGTTGGTTGTCCTGCAAAACCATATGTTTGGGTTATTGGTTGTCCTGTAAAACCATTTGTATGTGAAGGTTGTTGGCTATCCTAATAAAACCATCCTTGAGGGTTGTTGGTTGTGTTGGTAAAACCATAGTTACAGTTCGGAAATCCGATTAAATTCGGAAGAGCAAAAAAATTCGAAAATTCGGAGTTCTCGAAAAAATCCGAAAAAATACGGAAAAATCCGGTTCGAATATATATACTTATATTATTATAAATTTATATTATTGTATACTTATATCATTATATATAGACAAATCATACAAAAAAGCATCCATCTACCATAATCATCATCATCATAATGGTTCTTTCAAAAGATTGCAAGAAGTTGCTTGGTCCAAAAAGGTACAAAAATGGATTTTATGAAAATAAAAAAAATATTGCCATCAATGCGTAGAGCTCGAGAAAATATATACTTTTAGAGAAGACACCTAAAACGGAGCCACAGAATGAAAGTTATGGCACATGCAAGTTTTTGTTGCTACATCTTCCCGGACCCTTTCCAAAAATGGCAAATTTTTTTCCTTGCGATTTTTTCACCAAAAAATAAAGATATGCCAAAAAAGGAAATTTTTTTCTTGCAAAAACAAGGCCGAACCGAACCGGATTTATTCGGTTGCTTCAAAAAATACGGTTCGAACCGGATTGCATACAAATCGGCCGAACCTAAATAACTATGGGTAAAACCATCCTTGAAGGTTGTTGGCTGTCTTGAAAAACCATCCAGATCATGAGCAAAGCAAAGGTGACACGCTACAAGCACCAAGGTGATGTTTTCCTATGTTCACACTAAGGGGGAATGCTAGGAAAACTTTGGTTAGTGCTCACACTATTTGGGTTAATAATATCCTCTGTGTGTAAATAGTGAGTGAGTAATAGTTAGTTTGTAGTAGTAATTTGTAATAGTGATTTGTAACAAACAAATCACTTAGATATATTATATTTGGGATATATTGTTATATGTAAGTTTGTATGTGAATAGTGGTGGTTGAAACCACTCATGTATATAGGAGGTGGAGAGATATTTGTGGGATGTGGAGATTTCCTATTTTATAGGAAACACACTCCTATATATTTGTATGAGTGTTTGACTGAATTACCAGGCTATTATAGTGTTCATTGTGTGTGCAAACTGAACCAAATATTTCAGTTTCTTAGTTTTGGCAAATGTGTGATCACTTGCATACTTTTCCAAAATTTGTTGAGTTTGATGTAATGACTTGAGTGTCTCGAGAGATAAATTAAAAATAAAAAAATAATACACACACATTAAAAACACTTTTGAACCACTTTTTCAAGCATAATGAGTTGATGAAGCCGAAAGTTGGTAGAGGAGGTTAGTTGGAGACTAAACCCAACAAATATTTGCGAGACATGATAAAGAAGTTGAATTTCATTTGAGTAATGTCGATGTGTTTTTGTAAATAATCTCAATTCAGCGAAACTTTAGGTATTCTATGCATCCTTGAATAGTTTCAATTCAACTATTACTTTTGGCTTGCAAAGTTGCTCCCAAGTCATAGTTATTTCACCTCTTTTCCATTGGTAAAATGACAAGTTCTATCTATCGTACAAGTAACTCTTGTCATCTATATTACTTACTGCCACCTTCTATATCATAGTTCCCGTCTAGTCAATTATATTTATAGGTTTATCTCATTTGTCTTTACATTTGAAGGATTGTTCTCCTTGAGGCACATGAAACATAAATTAAGATGTTTGGGGTTAGCTTTCAGTACACCTACTTGAGGATCCATGTAATATCCCTTTTGGGGACAAAACTGAAAATGTAGGAAATTAGCTCAAACCCCAATATTAGCAAGTCTGATTTTTAAATCAGCAAACTGAAAATAATCTGAAATTAGCAATCTTCAAGGGCAGCGAACTGTTTATGGAATTCAAGTCCACTTTTCACTATGCAAATCAATGAATAATGCCACAAAACAATTATTCTAGCCACGACAATATTTATAAATCATAAATACATCAAAAGATGGATGGAATATCAGATTACACAGCTGGAATTAATTATTTAGAACAGCAGCAGACTAGCCAAATCCGAGGGCTAGGAAAAATAGTAAACCTTTGCCAAAATTCACCAAAATGGAGATTTCGGCCTTATAAATTATGAGGAATCTGAATATGAAATAAAAGATCAGATTTGTGCCCTAGAAGGCACTCAAACACCATCAAACCCTAGTTGCTCCAACTAGGAATGGCTCTAAAATGCATGCAAATAATTGTAGATCTCTTTCCTTATTCTCTAATGCCTCAAATCTGCAAAAGGTCTTCAATACAACTTGCTTCAACCAAGGATGGAGGGTTTTCGTCCTTCTTGGAAAGCCACACTATTGGATTTTCACCCAAAAGTGGAAAGACAATGAGCAAACAACCCAAAGGTCCGAATTAGATAAAATTCCCAAAAATAGATGTGTGCAAATGAAGTCATAACACTCCTTTTATATCCTCATCTTGGCGCCAAAGCCCATAAAGGAAAGGCCGGCCCATATAAAGCATGTTTAATCTTTTAATTGGCTTTTTAAACGCACCAAACCCAACCGACCCCTTATAATGTGACTTTACAAAGATAAAGCATAAATATGAATGAGGAAAACTGAAAATATGATCCCTGATCTTCCTTGTTCATCCATTGCTTACCTTCGGAAAGAGGAAAGGCAAGGAATCATTTATTTTAAATTAATTCAAACAAAGGGGACATTACAATCAATAGCTTATCTTATATTTTATGATATAGTCTTTGCTTTAGCCTTGATACACCTACTTGAGTGTTAGGCTTTGTGATCTAATAGATTATATGCAAAAGGAAAACTCTTTTCCCCATTTTTTGAAGTATGAAATATGAAATTAACATGATGTACCTATTATAGAATCTCTAAATGGAGAATGATTTAGATTAATGGAGCCTTAGGAGAAATCCTTGATAGCATCAAAGTATTTGCAGTAGTAACGGGTTAGGATGTTATGAAAGGAGGTTGCATGGCCATCATTTGGGATGTTGATTTGATCATTTGATATCACTCCATGCTTGGAGAAATGGGATGTATGCCCTAGGTTGTTGATGTTGCTTTCTCTCTCTTGCAAAACTATTAGAGTGGAATTGAATTCAGATTTGAGGATCCATTAGTGTTGTGTTGCATTTGTTGTGTGGCGAATTGCTTGGGAAAGAATTCCTAACCCTAGCGAATTGATTGTTGAGGGAAATCTGAATTTGTTTGCATGTTTTGAGGGTTAAACAAGTGAATTTCAGATCTGCCATTGTTGCTTGATTTATTTCAGTCTTTTGCGCCAAGTTTAGAGGGTGAAAGTCATTGGTTATGCTCCTTTTCTCTTCGCTGGTCACTGTTGGTTATTCCCAGCCATAACGACTTGGGAAAGAGGGGTTTGTGACACATTTTGATGCTTAAATATTGTGATTTCAGTTCAGATCTGTCCTTGGTATTTTTGTGCATCAAAACAAGCTCTTGGAGGATGAAAACAGTTAAGGGAAGTGTTGGTTATTAATTTATTGAATTTCTTCTAACCCTAGCGCCCAGATCTGGGATTTTAAGTGCTATTTTGAATGGGTTTTAGTGCTCAGAAAAATTTGATCTTTAGTTCATTGGAAAGGGAAAAATCTCAAGTTTATTGTGCACTTTGTTTCGTGCAAAAAGACTGAGTATCAAGAGAGTTATGCATTTTTGAAGTTTTCAGTTGTTTGCAACTGTTTTAAATTAATTCACTGCTGTTATAAAAATCAGAATTAAGAAGAATAAAAATTTGATTGACTCCACCAATCTAGCTCACCACCTTGACCGTAATGTCCCCTTTTCCAAGCAATAATTAATTGAGGCAAGTTGAAGACCTTTAATCCACTCCCCTTGGATTAAAGGATAATTAATTGATTTGTGCTAATGAATTAAAAATTAAAATATTATTTATTTGTGCAAGTCAAAATAAAAAGGGGTAAAATCGATTCATTATGGGCCAATTAATTATCATTTGGAGATGAATTGATTAATGAAGGCAAGTCACATTTTTTAGAAGAAAAATTGATTTATTTATGAGCTCATTTATTAATATTTTTGGGATAAATCGATTTATCTAGGCAAGGTCGATTCCTTTTTGATATTCTCTAAATTATATTTAATTCCTCTTCAAGCATTTATTTCAAATATTTCCTTGGGAATTAACATTGCATTGGAGTTTGACTTTCAGGCCAATTTTAAATTAAAAGCTCTCCTCTCTAGAAGATGGCACCAAAAAGGAAAGGGAGCTTTGGAGATTGCACAAGGACAAATCTATAAAAGGAGATGATGGACACCCTTTTTGCATGTTGACGGTTTTTGCAAACTTATCTTCATGCTTGAAGAGGGATGTATGCCCACTAATGATCTAAAATAAAAGGTGTTCTTCAACACCACCTATATGTGAAGTGTGTATGCCCTTGAGCTATGAATTGATAAGTTTCTTGCATTAATAATTTATCTATGTGAAGTCATCATTTCTGAGAGTATGTGAGCTTGATTTATGAGGGTATTTGTGAGTTCTTTATGGTGAATGCAATCTGAATATTGTTGCTGGTTATTGTGATCCAAATTGACTTGCTTGGAGGAGTTTTGTGGCATGTTTTGATGGTATTTGACAAAGGTTTAAATCTGATCTGTTCTTGCATAATTTTCTAATGGTTTTGCCCTTGTTTTGATGATATTTTGGGCCTCTAATACTGCTGCTAATTATTTGAAATAAATCGACTCATTTGGAGGATTGAATATCATGTTTGGAAGGTCTTTTTAAGGAGTTTGCAAGTTGTTATAAATTAATTATTGCAGATCTAAAAGTGATATTTTGAGAGTTGGAAAGCTAAGGGAAAATATGGAAATTAATTTATATGGTGTTCTAACTCTAGGCGACTTGTTTTCAGATTTTGTGGGCAATTTTGAAGGGTTTTGGTGCTCGAAAAATTTTGTTTAATAGCTGGTTAGAAAGACCATAATTTCAGCTTTTAAATGCATTTTATTTCACTGAAAAATATTAAGTATTGATCAAGTTATGAAATTTTGAAGTCAGCTATTTTTTCAATGTTTTTAATTAATTTATTCTTTGTTGCGATTTAATATGGTTAATGAAGTGTCATCTCCAACTAGTTAGCCCATCTAAATCCATCACCTTGGCTCACTCCAACCCCATTTGGGTTGTATTGAGGCCGACAATCTGGTTAGTTGAGGTGAAACTAAAAGGGTTACTCTTCAAAGTTTACTTTTTGCAAGTAATAATTGTCTAATTTTAATTAATATCCCAAAAGGGGATATTACATTGACCACTTCCAACCCCATTTGGGTTGTAATTGGTTGACATTGGGCTATTTTAGGTTGATTCAAAAGGATCTAATCCTTCTTGAGTTGATTTTTAATTATTTGTTGCAAATTCCCAATCGTCCTAAAAGGGGACATTACATTTCTCTAGGTGGCATTGATTTGTCAGAAGAGTGTGAAAAAGTAGAGGTACATAGCTGTTTTTGAAGAAATTGATGTATCTCTCAAATGTTTCATAGGACAAAGCATCTAAAATCAATGGTGGATGAAGTTTGAGACCTATACTACATGTTCATGATGTTTTCTTGACAAGTTCTAGCCCTTAAGTGGTCATACCAAGTCTATTTCTCAAGACTGGTCTTTGAGGACAATTTGACAGTTTTGGTGCTCATGTTGCAAAGTTGTTTTTGAATTCTTTTTCCCCGAGTTGAAGTGTTTCATGCATATGGTGAGGATGATGAGGTCATGGTGTACCTGTTTACATGTTCCATTTGGCATGGTTGAGTGTTTGAAGGTGCTTTAGAAGTCTCATTCTTACAAGACAATTTTTTTGGCATATAGACCTACTAGGACAGTTTTGGTCTCAAGGTGTTTTCATGGCATATATGGGTGTTGCAGAGCTTAACAAGCATGGTGGTGATCTAAAGAAGTCCTTGACAAAGCATTTGAAGTGTTTGAGTGTGTTGAAGAAGGATTGGTGAGCTCAAGATGCTCAATATGTAACGTTATGCTAGTAGACCTAATTGAATTAGGCCTTCTTGAGTCCTAATGAAGAAATTATGGCTAAGTAGGCTATTGTAGGCCTAAAGGGAGGTTGTGTTGTAATATTTTCATGGTTGTAATATGCTATTTGAGCTTTGGCACAGCCGACCTATATGATGCATGACCGAGCTAGTGTTGGTTTGTGTCTTGAGATACATATATGTGTGAAAGGGCAGTTTTGCCCAATTGAGTGGATGTGAGTACATGAGCGAGCTATAAGGGCTTGTGTGTGAGGTGTATGAGGTCCTAAAGACCATGAAGAATGTGTCCTTGTTGAAAATCGGAAGGTTTCTTGCTATGAAAGGCAGTTTGTGCATACCTATGAGAAGGTGAAGAAGAAGGAAGAGTGAGTAAGGATGCCATGATAGTTGAGAGTTTTCAAGAGCAACCGAGCAATCAGTATGGATGTTTGGGGATCAAAGTGTGCTAGAAACTCAAGAACATGTTGAGGTGGACCGATGATATATCGGAGATTGAGTGCAGGACTAAGAAGAAGAAGAGCATAAGAGAGAAGAAGAGCAAAGAAGTCCATCATTTGTTGAGATAACAACAAGAAGGTGGAGAATATTCTTAGGTGGCTAAGTTGGTGCTTAGTTTTCCTTGTAAGTTGGTGCTTGCTAAAGTCTAGTTGGTCTTTAGATAAATTAGGGGTTGGTGCTCCTTGTGGAGTTGGTGCTTCACTAAATCTTGAATTTTGTTATATATAAGAAAATTTCAGTGGGTTTTCTTCCCCTTGAGGGTTTCCCACCTATATGTTGTGTTCATGTGTGCTCTCTCTTGTTTCATATTCTTGTGGATGGTTGTTTCATGCATAATAAGCTCACAATGGTTAATGAATGTTGAATGGTTGCTTTGATGGTTCATACAAGTTATCATAATTGAAGTTTTGGAAGACACTGATTCACCCCCTCCCTCACCGAGTGTGCTTCCAACATTATGTGAAGAAATATCTTGAGCTTGGGTCATTTGTATTAAAGTATAAGCCTTATTTATTAGTGATAGTTTAATATTAGCTAAATATTAACTAATAAGCGGCTTAAACTACTTGAACCATTTTATAACCATTTTCACATAATAAAATGATGGACGACATGATAATGTGTGCATTCCACTTTCTCTTCATTTCTTCCTTGTGCACGTTTTCCAACATTGGTATCAGAACAAATACTACTCGAAGGGGCTCAAAAATCGAAAGCTTAAGACATAAAATGAGAAGACTAAGAAGAATTCCCAAATCGCAAGTTTTAGACAAAATGAGTTTGTTTTAGACTCAAAAATATGAGTTTCAGGCACATCTTGTTGCAGAAACATAGTAGTCATTGAATAAATCACGAAATAGGGTATCGAGGAATTTTAGATAAAGCTGGACAAGAGTCATTACTAGTTGCGAATCAAAAATATAGTACATTCGCAAAAGGTTTTTTCAGTTTTAGACTCCTACATTCGCGAAGGATTTCAAAAGAAAGTCAGTTGTGATGGTAAACACAATTTGCAGTGGCACAAGGGAAAAGCAAAAAAATTCAAGAGAATATCACAATCAATACGAAATCAAGGGCATGAATTTCAAGTAAATTAAACGAATTAAAATCTCTTATTTCTCTGAAATTTTTCTGCAAGCAAAAGCAAAACCCTAGTTTTTATTTTTTTTTAAAATGGAGTTTTTCTTACCAATAGACAAATATTTTGGTTTCAATTTCCACACCTGGAAAGTAAAAATCTAGATGCAATTAATGAACAATTTTTTTGCGCAATGGTTAAAGGAAAAAAACACCCACCGATGTTGCTAAATTATTAGAGTGGCAAAGTTACGGTGATAAAGTGAAAGCTATAATCGGGCTTGCACTTTCTGACTCTGAATTCTATCATATAGATCTAGATAAATCGTCCAAAGAAATCTGGGATAACTTGAGTAAATTGTGTGGGGCAAAAGTAGTGAATGCTAAGTTTGTAATGTCCCCAAAAGGACACTTTCTAACCCCAAAGGGTTTTGAGGCACTCCCGAACACCAATTGCAGATTTATAAAAGATATAACAATTAATTTTAATGCAGATCTGATTTATAAAGGAAAAAGGCGACTAGGGTAGGGAAGAAAACTCATAAAAATCAGCCATTAAATTGTGATGTTTCCACTCCAATCTGATCCACTAATTTTACAAAGCCAATTTATGAAGGAAAATCCAGATTTCTGAGACACAAGGAGGCTGAAATAATTCTGTAAAATATGCAGACAGGTTGCCCTTAAAAATAGATGGAATTGGTACCTTTTTAACACTAAAAGTTCTGGAAAGAGGCTGATTTGATTTATAAAAATCAGATTTATTAGCAGCAACACAAAACAGATCTGGAACACCTCCAGACACTTCAGATTTCTCCTAGAAGTAGGTCACTCCACATGGGAGATGGCTGGAAAAACAAATGAAACACGACTGCAATCTTCACTTCAAAGCCCTTGGATAATTTTTGCACTTTTACTCCAACTGCTGAAAAGAACACTGAAAATATTGCTAGCGCAATGAAGCACAATGGAAATCCCAAGGTGGAAAATCCTCACAAACTAAAGAAAGGGTTTTCGTCCTCAAGAGTGAAGATGCAAGCAAACAATGCTTAACATGCAAATTTGAAATTTTGAGAATAAACAAGTGATGCCCTCCTTAAGCAAGTCGACTTGCTTATATAGAGAAGATGGGCCAACTAACCTCCCTCAACACCCAATCAGATTTTCCTCCTCATTTAATGTTTTCCCCACTTGTTTTTATCTCCTAGGGAGGTCGCATTTTCCCTTGAATAAATAAAACATTTCCAAATGCTTTTCCTTTTTCTATTTTTAATTTATCATTAAGTTCATAATACTTTATTATAAGTGCTTATAATATTTTTTGTATTTGCACTTTATAATAAATTATTATAACTTAAGTCCCCCTTGTGTTTATTCCTTAGTCGTTGGGGAGACAAAATGGGCTAAGGGTCTTCGACTGGGAAGGGGATATTAGAAAGTTTTTTTAGAGCTTGATTGTTTCGATTTAAGATGGCTAATGATGTTACCCGTCCAGTCATATAAGCAATTTAAGATCTCTGTTTAGACAGGTTAGTAGAGGTTAAAGCTCGGTAAACTATTAAACAATTTTCCCTCTTCATATAGCAATGCCATTTTCACTCTCGGTCGATGCCTTCGCAAAAACCGGAAGATATGATTTCAACTCTATTGGCCAAGAAAAGAGAACAAGCGTGGATGATACAAAAGGTAATTCTTTAAATGAGATTGCACTATACTCCTGCATGAGAAATAATAATAGAGAATCGGATAAAGACATTAGGCAAGTTGAGTGTTATTATTGCAAGAAAGAGGTCCTACAACTTGGAATTGTCGGATTCGAGCTAATGCTATTCTCAAAGGAAAAGTCAAAGATAATCCGAAAGAAGCAAATGTGGCATTTGTTGACAATGCACTAGACGTTGAAGATGTTATTGATGAAGAAGAAGATGAATATGTACCCTAAAAAGTTAGTGTTTTGAAGATATTAAGGGATCTGGTGTAGTTAAAACTTGACATGGATGGTTGTCTAGATAGTTCAAAATTCTGTGGATATCGTGAATTTACCCTTATGAGGGTAATGAGACAATCTAATGGAGTACTATGGAAATAGCTTAGTATGGAGGGTTTCCCAACAATTTGGGAGATATTGTAATTCGGGAGTTCAGGAGGTGGAATCTTGGAACTCGGGAATTCAGCTCAAGAATTACACCTTTATGAGGGTTAGGGAGGCAGCGTGATGGAGTTTTATCTAGTCTTAGAACTATTGTTCAAAACAAAAGCTTTTGAAGATTTTAATTATATTTTCTTTTTAGTGTAAGCATTAAGAGGGGATATTAAAATATAAGACTTATTTATTAGTGATAGTTTAATATTAGTTAAACATTAACTAATAAACAATTGAAACTACTTCAACCATTTTGTAACCATTTTCACATGAGAAAATGATAGACACACAATGATAATGTGTGCACTCTGCTTTCTCTTCATTTCTTCCTTGTGCATGTTTTCCAACAATTTAGCACTATTTGTGCTTGAGATAGGATAGAGAGAGGTATTTTGTAATTAAGTCATTGAAGCTTCCATAGTGTAGTATTATTAGTGTATTATTTTAATGGTATTTTTCATTAGGTGGATTATTGTAATAATCAAGTCATCCCTTTGATCACCATATTCCATGAATAGTCATTTCTTTTATTAGCTTTCACTCATGCACATTAGTAATAATCACAAGGGATCGGACAAAGTACAAAAGCACCTCTAAGCAACGTTAGTATCAAACAAAAGGATGCTTACACACCCACATGGGGACTTACTTTAAATTTCTTTGGATGATAGTAACGAGACTTGATTAAAACTTGGCAAGCCAATTTTTGACTCGACTCAACAACAAAACTTGGCCAAGACTTGGAAAATTTAAAAACATTAAAAATAGCAAATTTTAGTAGGAAAACTATTAAAATGCAGTCCACATCAAATCAACTTAAAAGACTCTCGAAGCTAATCAACATCTAACATACACATGTTTACAAAAGAAGTAAATAAGACGGCATTGGATGATTGAAGTTGAAACTTGAGAGCTGATATTTAATAAGAGTTGCTTTTATATTCATTAAATTGTTTCCTTGGACACAAAATATGGATTTAAAATTCCATGGAAATGACATCAACAAAATAATGATATACAAGATTTAACTAAGGTTGAGAAGAACCTACATCGCTCTTCTTAGCATGAGATGCACACATTGGACCCTGTGATGTATTGTATCTGTCAAGGAAGTAGTTGTGGCCATTCTACCCTCCCTCGAGGTATTGGCAAGATCATCCTCAGCAACATTTTATATAAATTAACGGGCTTGCTCCTTCTCCTCCCCAAGGTTGCGAGGCTTTGTTGTATGATCAACCTCATCAACTCGTAATGTCCCCTTTTCTAGATTAAAATAATTAATAATATTATTTAAGTTCGGCTGGTCATTTCTAATCTTTGGGAAACTTAATAATATTATTATTATTTAAATAAAACGTATTTTGAATACTTAAAGTAATATTAATGATTTAACTAAGTCGGCCAAATGTAAATTTATGTTAAATCATAAGGCAACTTGTGTTTTTAAAAATAAAAGTGTGTTGGCTAGATTTTATGCACAGCGTAAAACCTAGGTAGTCATGAGATAAATCTCCCTCATTTAATGGTGAGGCTCCCGTGTAAGATGTTTATTTATTTTGCAGGGGTGAATCCTAATAACTACTTTCAGGGGTTTTACTTTAATTCCCACAGCTCGTGAACCACAACTGGGCAATTTTGCAGCAAGTAAGCAACTGTGATTGGAATATTTGCAGAAGGGGGAAATAATAGAATTTAGGAAAGAAGAAAGGAAGATGTGTTGAATCAACCAATAGTTAACAGAGTTGGTCTCATCCACACAAATTAAATAAACAGATAAATCATAACATTCAGTAGAACGGGAAAGAAATGACTTCTAACCTAGATCTGAGATAACACAAAGTTTATCTAAAACCTTAAATAGAAGTGATCAACAAAGCACCATAGACACAAAGTTCTCCGGAAAATCCACCTTTTATTCAATCCCAAGCCTTCGCAACAATCACACCAAGGGTTCCAGCACAAAGTCTGAAGACTCGAGAATGCTCAAATTACAAAAGCTCTTGCTAAACAAGTTCTGCTAAAACAAATTGTGATCCTTTAACCCGTAGGCTCTTCCTCTATTTATAGTGCATAGAGGGAAAATACAAATAGGAAGCTTTCAATGAATTGTCGCATGCGGAAACTATGAAAAGGGGAAGTAGTTGGCAGTATTTTCCCCTAGACTTTCTCATTGCATGACATGCATGCTTTACAACTGAAAATAGAACCTTCTATTTTGCATGTCTGCCACCTATTTCCAAGTAATTGACTTCTTCCAGTAACTTGAAGTAATGACTTTTAAAGCTGCTTTGGCTAGATTTTCTGCATAGCATAAAACCTAGGTAGTCATGAGATAAATCTCCCTCATTTACCGGTGAGGCTCCCATGTCAGATTTGTCAATTAAAGTATGCTAGTATCTATATGGGGATTTACTTTAACTGTTCAGCTCATGAACCATAGTCATTTGTCTGCGGTTTTGCGGCAAATAAGCGTGTGTTTTAGAAAGGAAATATTTATAGAAGAAGGGAATTATATAAACACAGAGAAGAAATGGGGAAGATGTGCATCCCAATCAATAGATAACAAAGTTGATTGTATGCACATAGAAGAAACCAATAGATATAAACACAAAATTATAAGCAAAGGTAGCTCTAGATCTAGATCTGAAATAACACAAATTTTATTAAAAGATCTAAGATATAAAAGCTAGAAACACAATACACCGTGACACAAAGTTCTCCGGAAATCTGCTCCTGTGTATTTCTTTGCTTCAAGTGGCTCTCAAGGGTTTCAAAGACAAAGTCCGAAACACAAGAATCTTCAACTTACAAATTTTGTTCTTTAACCCGAAGGTTCTTCCTCTACTTATAGAATATAGATGGGCAATTACAAGTTGGAAGCTTTTAGTTGAACTGGCACATGTGGATGTCGGAAAAGAAACAATTGGCAATCTCCCTCCGGAATTCCTCTTTGCATGACATGTATGATTCGCAAATCAAAATAGAACCTTCTATTTTGCACGTTTGCCACTTATCTCCAAGTAGTTGACTTCTTTAAGTAATGGCTTTTAAACCAATCACTTAAGTCGTATAATTTAATTGATCACTCAATTACTTTGTCGATGAAAGAAGAAGGAAGAGGAAAGTCTGCGGTCTTGTCCTTTTTCATGGCTGCGTGACGCAATGATTCTTTTGCCTTTGATTCTCACCAAACTGGATCTGGAAGCAAGTTGGATCTGGAAACGCTTATTTGGATCTGAAACAATAAGTTTGATCTCGGAAGCGGTTGGAATTTTGTCTTCGCCTTGTTCTTCTTTTATCCTCAAGCTTTTGTAGTTCTTCTCCGTATATGCATGCATCGGTCTGCAATATCCGTCCGTAAATAACTCATCATTTTTATTTTTAATTGCATATGAGCAATTAAAAATTCTGGAAAGCACTCCGGGTGAATGCAACTTCAATGAAGGCTTCAACTGGAAGATTGGAAGCACATGCACAAGATCCTGGAAGAAATTTTCCACGCACTGACTTCTACACGGGCTGCATCAGAAACAAGAGGATGAAGCCTTTGTGCGGAAGCTTTTGCAATTATGAGATCTGGATCTGGGCCTATTGACTTCAACAAATCTAGAAGCTATGCATGATTCCGCTGAGCTTTCTCTTTCATCCCGCTTTGCCATGGCTGGAGCAATCTTTGTCTGAACAATTCTTTTTCTTCTTACTCGGCCGAAATTCTTCAAAACTGGTGTAGATCTGGATAATTCTTCAGATTCGGAGGATATATTCAATGTATTGGACATTGATTTAAGCTCATTTTATTTTGTAAACCACCATGTAGCAATTCTGTTCCACACTTATGCAAACAATTATCCAGACACAAATCAACCTCCTTCAACCTGTGCGCCAATTCTAGAAGTTTTCAACATTAATTTCACCTTCTTTTGAGCAAAAAATCCTCTTCAAATGGGGCGCATTTTTCCTCTAGGCTGCACTTCTTGTCTATGAATTAATTAATTCATCCTTATGGCAAAGCTGCTTATATAATCCTTATGATTCTATAATTAATTAATGTCTTTCTTATTATTGGCAATTAATTAATTAATTAATTAATTAATAAGCTTCACTCTTCAAATGGGGCGCCTATTTTGTGCAATCTTATGGCTGCCATTAAATAAAATAAATTTATTTAATTTTAGACTTCTGCTTCCACTTAACCCAAGCCTCACAGTATGTTTTGACTTTAGCCACTAAAAATAGGAATTAATTTAATCATTTAATACTTAAAAAAATATTATTTATCTCCCAAAAGGGGCGCACTTTTTGACATAAAGGGGCTGCATTAAATAAATATTATTTATTTAATTTTAGAATAGTCTATTTTCAACCTCCTTTTGTCCATTTACCTCTGTTGACTTTTCCACAAGCCTGGGCGCCAAAATTGGGTGAATAAATATTAACAAATATTTATTTAATGCATTTATTATTCACCCAAGGTGGGTCACACTTTTTGGAATAAAAATTTCTATTTTTAAAATTCGATGTCAATAGGATTATTTACCTGTGAAGGCAGCCCGAAAATCCTATGATTCACTTAAGTCATTTGACTTTCATAATGGGATTATTTACCCTGCAAGGACAATAAAATCCCATGATTCACTTAAGTGATTTTTCTTTTATTCCACAATGGGAATTTTTACCCTGCAAGGCAGGTAAGAAATTCCCGCCTGCCTGCTACCTCTAATTTTTCCATTGTGACTTAAGTGGCGTTGCTTCCATGGGAAAAATACCTGTGGCAGTGTGAAAATCCCCACCGTCTCTGCTGCTTCCAAAATCCCATGATCCACTTCCCGGTCCCGTAAGAGGCTTTTTGGTTCACGACTTCGTCTTTTCCCATAGAACCGCACCTCGATGGCAAATTCCTTCTGGCACAACGTGCGTATGTGATCTCCAGATACTCCAGGCCAAGAATCAGGCCAAACCGGTAAAGGAATTGATCTAGAGAAATTTCACAGAAAATCGAAACGGGAAAAACACAAAAACACAAAACGTTGCCAGAAGTTACAAATAAAGCCCAGGATTCATTCCTGGTTAAAACCCTACTGGTATACTGGAATAACGATATATACGATCACAACAGGTTAAACCGGAGCACAAATTGCCTCAAACGGGGCTCAAAATAATTAAATACAAATTTCGCAGGCAAATCCCGAATGCAATGACGAATATAACAATTTTAGGCTCTGTTTCAAAAATCGCGATTTATCGGCGATAAATCGTGATAAATCGTTTGCAACCATGAAAACGATATATCTTCTGAAAAATCGTGATTTTTGATATGGCGATAAATCGCGATTTTTGGCGATAAAATACACTCGAAAATCGTGGTAAATCGTGGATAAAATCATGGAAAATCGTGGAAAATCGCGGGTGAAATCGTGGCCCCAAATCTGAGTCGTTTTTTCACTCGCGCGATTCGGGTTTCCTCCATTCTCCTCTTTTCCGTTTTTGGAATTTCTTTCCTTTTTCGGCATTTTTTTCCTTTTTGGCGAAAAAATCACAAGGATAGAAAAAAATTTGCCATTTTTGGAAAGGGTCCGGGAAGATGTAGCAGCAAAAACTTGCATGTGCTATAACTTTCATTCTGTGGCTCCGTTTCAGGTGTTGTTTTCTTTAAAAGTGCATATTTTCTCGAGCTCTATGCATTGATGGCAATATTTTTCTTATTTTCATAAAACAATATTTTTATTTTTTTTTTTCAAAACTTTGTACTCTCTTTTTGGTCAAAACTTAATCGAAAATATGCATATGGGCCTATGGCATTCTATAGAGTCACTTCTCGCATCATTTAACATTGTTTTTATTTAATTTAAGTATTTTTATGAATTTAAATGTTTTTAAAAGTAACGATAAAGTTGCCGATTTTTTGCGATTTCGATTCAAAATTTGGCCATTAGATTAATCCCGATTTACGATTTTTTGAACTATGATTTTAGGCATCCGGGTATTTGGCGAAAATGGATAATATGGCTCCTCGGGAATATCTCGACACATTACAGAACTTTCCGCAATAAAAACACAAAACGACCTATTATTTTAAAAGTACGAATTTTTTCGGATATAGTAGTCTCGAGATTTCAAGGTAAAATCAGGGACACCAAAGCCAATTACCTAAGTTTTACAAATTTAATTGATTGCTCAATTGCTTTGTTGAAGAAAATAAGAGAAAAAGAAGAAAGAAAAGATGAAATTAGAAGAAAGTTATGACACTCCCAGTCTTGTTCTTCTTCCATACTTTGCATGCTGATCTAACCCAGTATTGCACTTCGCCTCATGAATGATTTGGATGATATTTTTGCCTCGAACTTGAGATGTTTTTCTCCCCGCATGCAGATTGACTTTTTGCCTTTGATTCTTACCAAACCGAATCTGAAGTAGTGATGTGATTTTGCTTGCGGGTGTTGCCTCTGACCTGTCTTCCCCTTTTATCCCTGAAGCTTTTGCAATTCTTCTCCAATACATGCACCAGTAAAATGCTTGCCGTAAACAATTCAGACAAAACTCATCATCTTTTATTTTTTAATTACGTATGAGCAATTTTGAATTTTGGTAAGCACTCTGAGTGAAGGCAAATATAATTATATTCAATGAAGACTTCAACTGGAAAATTGGGAGCACATGCATGTGCTCTTGAAGGGATTTTGCATGCAATGACTTCCTCCCTAACTTTGGCGCCAACCCTTGCTAAAAATAATTAAAAGAAATCAGCTTCTAGGCATGAAGTTATGTCAGAATGGGTTGCACTTTTTGGCTATAAGTTATGTGAAAAACATGAGGGGCAGATAGCGTTAAAATTCACTGATTTGTCAACTATTTACTTTGGAATTCGTTCACAAAATCACAATTATATTGTTGTTCTACTTTCAAATAGAAAATGACAATTGAGCTAGTGATTGAATTGTTTATGCCTTAGAACTGAAATTTGCAAAGAGAAATGAATTAATACACACACATACGCCAAGGATTTTTATCTTGAAACCTCCAAAGGAGGAAAACCAATTGGGAAGGGCAAACAACTCTTTCTTCCTTTTTATCTTATTGGCCAATTCAAATAAAGAGATACAGACTTTACAATAAGTGAGAAAGGAAATTGACAATGTCTCCCACTTCCTCCCAACTACTTGACTGCTTTGTTCTCAAACTCTTTCTTCTACAAACTCAATTCCAACACTTTAGAACTCTTGCACTTACTCCCATGAAGTCTCTTGCTTCCGATAATCAAAAACTCTCCTTCCTACATGTATTTATAGCCTTTCTCATGTCCTCCCGTGCACTGGAGGATGGGAAAGGTCATGGAGGAGAAGAGACACAGACAGCCTTTCCAATTCTGGGACTGTTTGTTTTCGAATTTTATTTTCTGTCCGAAAGTGACAAGACTGCCGCCCAATGCAGACTGGCGGTCACAGGACCGCCGCCCTAGTTGGGCGGCGGTTCTGTCTAACATATATAGGCAAAACCTTCATTTCTTCATTTACCTTCTTTGTTGTTGGTGATCTCGATGAAGTAGAGTCATTTTGGATCTCTATGGATCTTACCTCCCCTGCTCGGGAGGCTTTTGTCCGACAAAAGCTTAGTGGGGGAGTAGATGAGGAAATAATTCCTCACTTGCTCCTTCGAGTACCACCAGATTTGTAGGTAGATATCCCAAGCATGCTTCAAATGGTGACTTCATAGTGGATGTGTGTACTACCCGGTTGTAGGAATGCTAAATGTAGGCTAAGGACTCATCCCAAGTCCTTGGGTATTTACTGTTATACCCTCTGATCAACTGTACCAAAGTCTTGTTCACCACCTCTGTCTGTCCATTTGTCTGTGGATGGAAAGTCGTGCTCCTCTGTAACCTGGTATTTGTCTTGTCCCACAAAGTAGTCCAAAACTTTCCCAAGAATCTGGAATCCCTGTCAAAAATAATAGACTTTGGCAAGCCAAAATGCACCCATACATTAGCAAAGAAAAGATCTGTTGCCTCATGTGCTTTTACTTGTTTTTTTACATGCCATAAGAATACACATCTTACTGAATCTATCAACAACAACATAGAGATAGTCATGGCCATGTTTAGACATAGGTAATCCTCCTACAAAGTCCATAGAAATGTCCTCCCACAGACGAGTAGGTATTGGCAAAGGCATATACAAACCCTCCTTCCTAGTCTTAGGCTTGTTGGTACAACAAAGTTTACATCCACATATAAATTTTGATACTTCTTCTTGCATATTGGGCCAATACATGTACCTTTGCAAGTGGGCTAGGGTCTTACCAACACCGAAATGTCCCGCTACTTTCGAGGTATGTGCTTCCCTCATCAATAGAAGTCTTTCTTCTTTAGGAACACAAAGCTTCCCCCATCGGTAGAGCAGCCCGTCTTTGAGATAACATTCTTTAATCCCCGTTCCTTTAGCCCCTTGGGACTCAGCAATGCTGAAATGTCACCCCAAAGTCTTTGTCCTGGGCATATGCCTCTCCGTAAGCTTCCTTCGTGAAGGGCTCGATCTGAGAGATAGTGGCCAAACGGAGATTTTCTCTTGTGTAGGCAGCCTAGACAACATGTCTGCCACCAAGTTTGTACTACCCTTCTTGTATTTGATCACCAGATGGAACTGTTGAAGGAATCCCATCCATTTGTAATACCTTGCCTACTATAAATTAGACTGTGTGCTTGCAAATACTTTGGAGAGGTTTGTGGTCAGTGTGCATAATAGTTTCTTTACCCAACAAATAATGCTTCCATTTTTTAATTGATTGAACTAGTGCATACATTTCCTTATCATATACTGAATATCCTTTAACTGCTGAAGTAAAAGTTTCAGAATGATAGCATACGGGTTTACCTCCTTGAAGCAACACTGCACCCATAGCATAATCATTGGCATCTGTCTCTACTTCAAAGGGCTGCTGCAAATTAGGAAGAGCAAGTACTGGCGCATGACTAATCTTGTATTTCAATAACTCAAAGGATTTATCTTGTTCCTTACCCCAGTCAAAACCCTTACTCTTTGCATGGCCAATGTGTGTAGAGGTGCTGCAATTGCGAGAGAAGCCCGGAATGAACTTCCACATGTATTGTACTTGCTCCCACAAAACTCCTAGTCTTTGTGGCTCTTGTTGGTGTTGGCCAATTGGTGATGGCTTCCACCTTCTTTGGATCCACTCGTAGCTCTCCTCCTCCAACCACGTGCCCAAGATAGACAAGTGACTGTTTGGCAAATTCACATTTCTTCATATTGCATAACAATTGTTTCTCCTTGAGAACTTGCAAGACTTGTTGCAAATGAGTTAGATGTTCCTCCCATGTGGCACTAAAAATCAAGATATCATCCAGATAAACAATGACACATGAATCTATGAAATCCCACAATACATCATTCATCAATCTCATAAATGTAGCGGGTGCATTGCATAAACCAAATGGAAGTACTAACCACTCATACAAACCCTGTTTTGTCTTGAAGGCAGTCTTCCATATATCCTCCTCCTTCATTCTGACTTGGTGATAACTTGACTTGAGATCCAACTTCGTGAAGAATTTGGCATGCTGAAGCTGGTCCAAGAGATCATCTATGCGGGGAAGTGGATATCTGTTCTTTATGGTGATCTTGTTCAAAGCACGGTAGTCGATGCACATTCTCCAAGAACCATCCTTCTTTGCACCATCACAATAGGCGAACCACATGGTGAGGTGCTCGGACGTATCACACCCTAGTCTAGTAGTTCCTGGAGTTGTTTCTTTACTTTAGTACTCTCCAGCAAGGATTGCCTATACAACCCGATGTTCGGTAGAGGGACTTTGGAAATAGCTGAATCTCATGCTCTACTTCCCGTTTTGGTGGTAACCAATTGGGAGCCTGAAAAACTTCCTGAAAAGATTGAATAATACTATTCAAATCATGTTTTCCCGGTTAGAAATCTCTAAAACTTCCACCCCATCTTGTTTATCCTTTAACAAAAGTAAACAAAACTAATAATGATTTACCTGAATAAGTCGTTTTGCTTGGTTAGCACTCACCATAGTAACCTATGTCTTATGCTTTGGTGTGCCCGGATGTTGTAGCTAATCCCATCCTTGACCCATTTGTATCGGTTTTCCCTTCTCATAAATATAGCATCCCTGATATATAAGTAAGGACTCCCGAAAACAACATCAAAAGCATCAAGTGGAATAACATTAGCTTCCAATACATCAATATACTAGGAATTTATCCCAAACTTGACCTTACATCTTTTTGTTACTTGAATTTCAACACCCTTCTTCACCCAACCCAAAGGATAAGGGTGTGGATGCTCGTAAGTCTCAAGACCAAGCTTCTTTACAACTGCTTTATAAATCAAGTTAGACTGAGAACCGGTATCAACCAAAGCATTTACCTTAGTTCTCTTGATCTGGATTTTGATATGGAATAGTCTACTCATCTCCTCTTCTTGGCTGTCCATGTTGGTGGCCGTGCATCCAAGCCTTTCGTCTACATCAGAGTCATCTTCGATTTCCACCTCCCCTTCTGTTTTATAACTGTCATGGACTTCTTTGAGTCCTCGGCTCGGTTTGTGATGTCCCCTTTTTGGAACAAACCGAAAATTAGCCAAATCTGAAAATAAAAATCTGAATCTTACATTTCAACCATAAACCCTCAACAAAAGCATTCAAATCTGGAGCTTACTATTTTTAGTAAGTTCGTCAAAACCCTAAGCTGAAATATTCAAAATTCCATAACGTTTGATTTACTGACTCCGAATTGCATGAAACGAAAGGGAAATGATAGATATTAATTAGGAGCAAATTTCCGTACAAGAAAACCTCGAAAATACAGAAAACTTGTTTTAAATCCCTTCGAAATACAGCTGCAGCATCAAACCCTCATAACTTGCAAAATACTTATCCAAAAATTATGAACCATAGCTCAAAACGAAGCATAAATTAGAAGGAAAATTATGAGATCAATTTTAGAATTTTGCATCCACGAATGCCATGCTAAAAAGTCTCCCGAAACTCCAAAACAAGTCGCTGCCCTAATTTTGGGAAATTAGGTAAATAACAAAAATCTTCATAAATTCATATCTTGAGCAATACTTGGAATTTTGACACGAAATCACCCTTGTTGGAAAGCTTGGACAAAGAGCTTTCCAATGAACATAAATTCATCAAATTCCCACCAACAGAATTTTCCGAAATGCAACAAAAAAATTCCAGCAAAGTCGTCACTTTCCAAAATAGCAAAAATAAATATCAAGTCTTCAAATCTTGATGACAAAGTCTTCAAAATCAGATCTACTTCAATTCCAAATCGAATGAGAGAGAGCACAATGAAAATTTCGGGCATACATCCCATTTCTCCAAGCATGGAGAGACATAAATGATCAAATCAACATCAGTCTAACAATGATCCCAACACTCCTTTTATAAGCAAGGAGGCACAAAATTCGAAATCCCTAGGAGAGGGAAATTATTAAATAAAAGTAATTTATTTCCCTAGGTGTGGCGTCCCCTTTTCAAAGGGTGATTTTATCAATAAAAACCACTTAAATATTTATTTAATTAATTCCCCATTTAATTTTTATATTTTGGGAATTAAATTAAATAATCTTCACAATTAAATAATTAAATAATTATTGCTTCAGGCAATAATATTTAATTATTTAATAAAATTGTTCCCCTTGCAACATCCCAAAGCCCACGGGGAAAGATAGGCTAAGGGTCTTCAAAAATGGGGACATTACACGGTTCTTCGGATGTAACTCCGGATGCAACTTCCAACATGTAGCGTCAAGTATGACCATTGATATCACAGTTCTTGCAAAAATTCTTGGGATCTTTACAAGTATTTAAAGTAGTGGCAGCTTGTTTACCTTTCCCTTTCCACTTACCTTTGTTACTTGTTTGCCCATGTTCTTTCTTCTGTTGATTTGTCGACTGCTTTGCCCTTAGGTTTTGCTTCTTTTCATCATTTATATAGTATGCCTACACACACACCTCGTTGAGATCTTTGGGCTTCATGGAGATGACTTTTCTTTGAAGGTGAGTGTGAAGTCCTCCCAAGTACTTAGTCAAAATATTCTCATCCTCCAAGTCCATGTTCAACAACATGGCCTGCCTCTGAAACTTGTAGTATAGTCCTACACACTTTGACCACTACCTTGTCTAAAATATTGCCATTTAATCATTTGGTCAGTCTTATGGCCAATAGGATAGAAGTTAGCTCTAAGTAATTCTTTAAATTCTTGCCAAGATTTCACAATAGGACGTTTCTTCTTTTCACAAGTGGCTAGATGGGTTTCCCACCAAACCAGAGCATGTCCCTCCATTTTGAGATGTGAAAAGGTGATCCTTTGTGCCTCAATGACATTATGGACACTAAAGTAGACTTCTAATTGTTTTAACCATTTATCAAGCAATTCTGCATCTACTTGTCCTTCAAAGCTTTTAATTTCAACTTTCGTCTCAACTTTAAAAGGAGCATGATCAAATTTTACCTTCTCTCTTGCATTTGAAGTCTCTTCTTCACGTTCTTCCCCATATTCTTCCTCATGGTGGCTCCTCCCTATGCCAAACTTTTGGCTAATCCTCGAACCACTGAGTCCATGGAGTCTTGCTTAACAAAAGTCGTCTTCTGCAAGTTCTTCTTGTCTTCTAAACATCCTATCCATCATGGTCTCCAAAGATCTTGATTCTACGGACCAAGTTCTCTTCCTCCATTTGTCCCCGAATTCTCTGTTTCCACTTCCTTGTAGAAATATCTGGATCGCAAGGTAAAGCCTCTTCACCTTTGGATCTCGTCATTGTCATACAAATCCAAGAACGAATACCACAATCCTGGATACTTATTAGCTCTGATACCAAAATGATCTATAAACTATCTACTTTGGAATTCGTTCACAAAATCACAATTATACTGTTGTTCTACTTTCAAATAGAAAATGACAGTTGAGCTAGTGATTGAATTGTTTATGCCTTAGAACTGAAATTTGCAAAGAGAAATGAATTAATTCACACACATACACCAAGGATTTTTATCTGAAAACCTCCAAAGGAGGAATACCACCGGGAAGGGTAAACAACTCTTTCTTCCCTTTTTATCTTATTGGCCAATTCAAATAAAGAGATATAGACTTTACAATAAGTGAGAAAGGAAATTGACAATGTCTCCCACTTCCTCCCAACTACTTGACTGCTTTGTTCTCAAACTCTTTCTTCTACAAACTCAATTCCAGCACTTTAGAACTCTTGCACTTACTCCCATGAAGTCTTTTGCTTTCGATAATAAAAACTCTCCTTCCTACATGTATTTATAGTCTTTCTCTTGTCTTCACGTGCATTGGAGGATGGGAAAGGTCATGGAGGAGAAGAGACACGGACAACCTTTCGGTCTGGGACTGTTTGTTTTCGCATTTTTTTCTCACGTCCGAAAGTGACAGGGACCGCCCGCCGAATGCGACCGGCGGTCATAGGAGCGCCGCCCTAATCGGTGGCGGTTACAGGACCGTCGCCTTGGTTGGGCGGTGGTTCTGTAACCGCCGCTTTCTGCATAGAGCGGCGATTCTGTTAACATATAGATAGAACCTCTGTTTCTTCATTTTCCTTCTTTGTTGTTGGCTGATTTGATGAAGTAGAGTCATTTTGGATCCCTATGGATCATTCACCCTGCCTGGCAATTTCTAATTTCCCACCTTCCACTTAAGTCATCATGTTAAAATTCACCCTAGTGGCAGCTTCTAATTTCCCACCTTCCACTTAAGTCATGATGTTAAACTTCACCCTGCTGGCAGCTTCAAAATGCAACTTGCTTGGAATTGACTTCCCAAATTTGGCGTGGAAACCCAAGGTAGCAGGCAGCTTAGAATCATGACTTGCATGAGCTCTCTTTCACGACTTGGACTAAAAATTCCATCTTTGGATCACTGTATGAATTCTGGATGATGGGGCAATTGAATTTATGACTTTGCACGGAGAAATCACCCATTTCTGGAAAGTGCGACTTGCTTCCAAACTGCTGCGTTGAAAACCAGCACTTCACAATAGATTTCACTTTTGTTTGAGGCCATGGATGACTTCTAAAAACCCTATGCAGCTGAACTGGTTAAGTGGAATGAAAGAAAAGACCAAGGGGAATTGCGAGATAGATCACGGAGAAAAACCGAAACCAAACACACAAGAAATAAATAAAAACAAAAACCTACCAGAAGTTGCAGACAATTGCTCAAAAATAACTTGCCAATTAGCTGGTCTGTAAAACTCTTACTCGCGTGAATACTCCACTTAGAGGTGAAAGTAATACTGGTGTGGAAATCCTTAACGGGGTTTAACTTCAGCACAATCTATTTTTAAAAGAATTTTATTTATTTAATAAATAAATAAATAAAACACTTTCAGACAAAACTGACGTGAAGGGATAGAGTGAGTTTTAGCATGTGGGTATTTGTCGAATTTGACTTTATGACTCTCTGGGGATACCTTAAAGCAATGCAAGCAATTGTAGGCAAAACAAAACACAAAACACGACCCATTACTTGAAAAGAACGAAAAATTTAAAAGGGGTAGTCCCAGATTTTAGGGTGAAATCTCGGGGACACCAAAGTGACTTTTAAATAAAGTCGGACACCAAAATAGAAGAAAAGAGGAAAAGGTATAAAAGGAGGTGTGGGGGTTCATTTCAAGCATTCTTTTGGACATTTGATAATTTCTAATTTGAGAATTGAAGCAATTTGCTTCCTCTTCATCCATTGAGGACGGAAACCCTCCATGGAGGTCTATTGAGGACGAAATCCCTCAATAGCAATCAGATTTGAGGACGAAAACCCTTCAAATCTGCATGGGTGGTCTCATTTTAGAGATCACGTTGGGCTACAATAATATTTACTTCATGCATTTTCAGCTAGGGTTTGTTGGAAATATTGTCATCGATGTCGAAGGAAGTCATGATGTAGTGCTTCGCGGGTTTGGAAGAGAAGTCAATGCTGCACAACAAAGGGAGATCGTTTTGTAGTGTTTCATGGGTTTGGAAGGCAAGTCAATGCCGCACAATAAAGGGAGGCCATTTTGTAGTGTTTCGCGGGTTTGGAAGGCAAGTTAATGCCACGCAACAAAGGGGGACCATTTTTAGTGTCCCACGGGTTTTTGGAGGTGAGAACGCCACGGAACAAAGGAAGTGCGCCATGGAACAAAGGAAGTGATCCATAGTGTTTCGTGGGTGGTAACAAGTCAAAATATCCGCGTAACAAAGGATTTTGTCATGGAAAGCCGTGGAGGTCAAAGAAGAGCCACAGAGGTCTAGGAAATCTGCGGAACAAGGCGGAAGTTGAAAAGGGGCCGCGGAGGTCTCAAAAAAAGCTGCGGAAGAAGGGGAAGTCAAAAGGGGCCATAGAGGTCAAAGAAAGCCGTAGAACAAGGGGAAAGATAAAACATGTCCGCGAAGGTCATGGAAAGTTGTGGAACAAGGTGAAAACAGAGCAAGTCCGCGTAAGTCAAGAAAAATTCAGAAATTCAAATATCAGTTTGAAAAGGTGACTCATGTCTTGTGTCCAAAAGAATGTGACCCTTGGGAAGAAATCACATCCTTCCAAGAAATGGCGAACTGCTTAAGAAGGAAGTGCGAAATAAAGGGATAAAAAGCAGATTTTTGCAAGTGAATGAATGAGAAATCATTAAGAGCAGATTTTTAAGTATGAGAGGAATAATGAAGATATATCATTAAAACTCAAGGCAGATTTTTGTGAAGGAGATCTATTTGATTATCATCCATTGAAGAAGTTCATTTGGAGGTTGGTGCTTCCTAAGAGAAGAGATCGGTGTCTCTTGCTAAGTTGGTGCTTAGAAGTGGGGATTGGTGTCTCCAGTAGGTTGGTGCCTACAAATTGCTTATCGGTGGGGATTGGTGTCTCCAGTGGGTTGGTGCCTACAAAATTTTAAGAGACTTATTATTTTATGACTTTGGATTTGGACAGTAGATCCAAGTAGTCTTTTCTCTATGGTTTTCTCCCGAAAGGGTTTCCACGTAAATCTTGTGTTCATAATTGTTAGATCTTGTGTGATTGTTGTTATTGCGGTTATTAAGTTTTTAAATAAATAAAAGATTATCTTATACTTGATTCATCTCCCTCTCAGTATAAGTGTGTGTTCATCAATTGGTATCGAGGCGGGTTTGTAATATCCCCTTTTGGGATATTAATTAAATTTTATTAATCTACTTGCAATGGAAGTAAACTTAGAAGAGAAACCCTTCTAGGTTCACCTCAACTAACCCAGTGTCGGCTTCAATACAACCCAAATGGGGTTGAGTGAGCCAAGGTAAGGGTTCAGATGGGCTATCTAGTCGAAATTAACACTTCTTTAACCAATTAAATTGCAGAAGTAGAAAAATAAATTGAAATCTTTGGAAAATAGCTGAAAACTTCAAAAATTAATATCTTCCTTAATATTGACTCTTTTTGCATGAAACAAATTGCAGATGGAAGATAAAATTAGGAGCTTTCAAAGGAACCAACAATCAGATTTTTCACCCACTGAAACCCACTCAAACCAGCCCCCAAATCTGTAGAACAAGTCGCTAGGGTTAGGGACAAATAATTAAATTTATTCAAGCTCTTTTTCCTTCACTTCCCAGCCCAATAAATGTTGTTTCAGATCTGCAATAAATAGTTTATGACAACAGCTTGAAAACCCTTCAAAACCCCTCCAAAACATTGTTATCAAATACCCAGGTAAGTCGACTTGCATTAAATAAATTCCAGCAGTGTTTAGCAAGCTAAAATATTATAAAAATGATCACCACATGCCCCAATTAGATGCAAAAACAAATCAGATTTTAACCCTCATGTGAACCTCATAAAATCATGCAAGAATGTTTCATACCAAGTCGATTTATATCATGAAAAACCAACAGCAATTTCCAGAATTTAATTGATCCCAAGATAGCTCAAAAACTCTCCAAACAAGCTTATGCACTCTCCAAAAATGGTGACTCACATATATAGAAGGAAAATGCAAATAACTTATCAATTCAAGCTCTCAAGGGCACACACACTTCACAATGGGTGGTGTTGATGAACACCTTTTGTTTTTGATCACAAGTGGGCATACATCCCTCTTCAAGCATGAAGATAAGTTATAATAACCGTCAACATGCGAAAATGAGTGCCCATCATCTTCTTTTATATTTTTTCCTTGCTCAATCTCCAAAGTTCCTTCTCCATTTTTGGCGCCAAAATCTAGGAGAGAATCTTATTTTAAAAAGTGCCTGGAAATCACACTCAAAACAAATATTAAATGCATGGGGAAATTAAATTAAATGATGCCCATATGAATCGACCCATGCTTAGAATAAATCAATTTATTCAAATATTAATTATTAAATAATCCCAAGAAAATGCGACTTGTTTTGTCACTTTATTCACCTTCAAAATAAATAATTATTATCCCAAGGTAATCGATTTCTCTTTCTTATTTTTGATTTGCACAATTAAAATATATTTTGATTTTTAAATTCACATGTGCAAATCAAATTTCCCTTATTTTAATTTTTATTGAAAAGGGGGACATTACAGATTCCTTTAAAAACAATCTAACCGCTTGGGCGTAGATCTCGGGAGCACACATGACTAGTCAAGAAGGTTTCTCCTCAAACAAAGCTCCATTGTTTGATGGATCAAACTATGCATTCTGGAGCATAAAAATGTGAACTTATCTAATGGATCTTGGCTTTGATATTTGGCAATCAATTGTGAACGGTTATGCAACTCCATCTCCACCAATAGATACGGTTGGAAAGAAGGTTAGTGAAAACAATGCAAAAGCTATGAATGCAATCTTGTGTGGTCTATCAGAATCAGAGTTTTTCAAGGTGATGCATTGTGAATCAGCGAAAGAAATTTGGGACAAACTTAAGAGCATCTATGAAGGAGATGACAAAGTGAAGAAAGTGAAAGTTTCAAACTCATAGAAGACAATTCGAGAATTTGAAAATGAAAGATGAAGAAAACATTGCAGCCTATTTTCTTCACGTGGATGAAATCGTCAACACCATCAAAGGTCTTGGAGAAAAAGTTGAAGATGCAATGATTGTGCAAAAGGTGTTAAGGTCCCTTCCCTTGAGGTTTGATGCCAAAGTTTCGCCATTGAAGAAATGAAAGATCTAGATACTCTAACAATGGATGAATTGCATGGGATTCTAACGGCATATGAAATGAGAATAGAAAAGGAGAAATCATCTAAGCGTGAGGCAACCTTCAAAGCCTCAAAGAAGGTGAAGAATGAAGAGCCTGAATCAAGCAATAACACCAATAATGAATCAAGATGCAGAGGAAGCTCATTTTGTTAGAAAGCTTAAGAAAGGATCAGGAAAATACAAAGGTAAGCTACCCTTCAAATGTTTTAACTAGTGGAAAAATAGGACATTTTGTTGTTAAGTGTCCATATGCAGAAAAGGATAATAGTGATGATGAAGAAGATCATAACAAGAAGGGAGCAAACACCATCAATATAAAAAGAGCTACAAATAGGGAAAACTTGAGAAAAGAAGAACCTTCACAAGCACAAGAAAAACCTCTATTCCAAAGAGGAAAGTAGCTCATCTGAGGAGAGCGATGAAAGTATCTCGACATATGATGGAGAAGAAATTCTATTCATGGCAATAGAATCAAATGGGGATGTCTTGGAAAGTGAAGACAAGAAAAGAAGACAAGGATTCGAAGAGGAAGAAAATGTTGAAGCAAATGGGGAAGTGGATCTAGAAGAAGAACTCATTTGTGCCCTAAATGAGATCAAGAAGCTTAAGAAAAGGAATCTAAAACAAAAGTTACAACTTCAGAAATATGAAGAAGAGGATTGTGATTTAAAAGAAAAAATCATTAACCTAAAGATTCAACTTGAAGAGGCAAAAAGAATAGAGGAAGAAGTGAGAATCCAATTGAAAACAAAAGAAGAAAATTGTGAGAGGCTAGAGTCTGAAATTGTTTCCTTTAAGAAGGAACTAGAGAAAATAACTACTAAGTTGAACAAAAGCCTCAGGTTTGAAAAGAGTACTGAAATCTTAGATGATATTATCAATAGCCAGAGATCACCATTTATCAAGACTGGTCTTGGGTACAAAGAAGATCAGATGACTACCAAAGAAGATCCCAAAGTGCCACCAAAGAAGGAAAATGAAGAAAAGCCAAAAGCTATGTTGATGCTCTCAAAAGTCCCATCAAGAATGAAAGCAACAAGATGAAGGAGAATCATGTTCCACAGAATACCAACATTCCTCCCAAAGGCAACAAGGATAAAATCAGAGGACCTTTTCCCCAAGGAAGCATCATATGACCAAGTGTTTGAAAAGATTTCCGCGCTTCTGTTTCGGGATTAGTGAAAACCAAACGAGAAATCAAGAAACCTCAAAATATGGGAGGGTTTAAGTGACCTCCTGATGTGGATGACGATGGAGATGGTATAGGTGCAAAAGAAGAGATCCTCTTCGCTATAAGCTTTGATGACTTGCACAACAAAGAGAACTAAACGACGAAAAGGATTAGTAATAAAGATGGAGGGTTTCTTGACAAAGTTGATCCCGAGAAGTTAGAACTTCCTAGGATGGATGTCAACCCTCTTTTGATAACAAAGATATATAATTATAAATGGATGGGAGTATGCAGATAATATATTTGAAACAAAGATTTGTGATTAAAAGATACTTTGAAATAAAGTATTTGATAATGAAAATGTTAAGAAATAAACCAAACTTGTGCGATTGATGGCAATCCGAAATTCGACTGGCAGTACGATCGCGCGACTAGAGCAAAGATGGTCCGAAGTCTGCAGAAACAAATTTGAAAGCGATCTTTGGGATGTTAGGATGCTAGGATTGATTTCGGGACGAAGATGAGATAAAAGGCTATGGGAGACGGTAGATTTGATGGGAGTAAAGAGCGGATTGATGGCGACCAAGGGTAAAATGGCATAGTTAGCGACGACTTGTGCGGTGTTGGTAAAAGGATGCGAGAAATAGACCGAGTATTGATTCGGGGATATGGTTTGTGATTTCGTGTTGTTGATGGGATGGGTAGGATGCAAGAGATGACTGGTTTATTGAGGATAGGGACATGATTGATGGCAATCGACTATGTCGATGATGACCAAAGCAAGATATGGGAACTTGACAAAATGATAGGATGAAAAGATGGATCTAGGGACGATTAGGAATGGCTAAAAGAATGGAAAAAGTTGAGGGGAAATCTGCAAACCTGCAAAACAGATCAAACATGCACGAACAAGACCTCCAAGCAATCTTTAAGACGCTCTACGCTTGAAACACAACATGCGAGGGTAATGCAAGATGATCGAGCTGATACAAGAAGCTCGAAAGACGACGCACAGGATAGTAATCACGAAAAGATACCATAAATCTCAAAGTTTCAGCCTTGAGAAAGGAGGGGTGAATGTGGTGATATAGGGTCGACAATGAAACCGGGTGAATCGTCAATCGATCGATTGCAGCAAACAGGGGAATAGTTATGAAGAAGATGTGGATTTCGATGCAAAAGAGGCCAAAAATGGATAAGAGGGTGGTGTTTGACCGTTTCAAGGTGAGTTAATGAGGCATGGAGGGTGAAATGATGAGGGGGTTAACGAAGGAGGGGAATCCTAGGAGGGATTAAATGAGGGAGAATGATGAAAGGTAGTGGGGATAAATGAGGGGTAGTAAATGAGGGATTTAGGATAAAATTAGGGTAAGTGATAGGATTAGGGATAAATTAAATAGGTTTAGGGAATATGGATAATAATAGGGAATAATAATTAATAATAAGGATTAAAATGGGGAAAAGGAGGGAATCATGGAGAATAGGTGGGATGTGGGGAAAATGGGGATTTTTAGGAGGAAAGGTAGATATTTAAAGAGTGGGAAGGGTAGGATGAACGCATTAGGTTACGACGAGGGTGATCATGAGATGAGGGCACGAGGGGTGCCAAAATGGGTGTCTACATTTGCCCCCTTTTGTTGAGTGGTTTACACTAAAGCAAACTGCTGAGACAAAAACTAGAAGTGATGAATGATGATGGTGAGGTGCTCCCCCTCAAACTAGTGATCGACGATATGAAGGGGAATCAATTACGAGTTTGAAAGAGATAGATGGAGAAAGGGAGGGTAAAAAGGAGGAAGGGCGGGAAAAATAAAGATTCCCCAAGTGAAGTGGGGTGACCATTGATAGGATAAAACACAAAACAAAAGGTAAAAAGTATGGCGATGAGCTTGGGAACACATTGGTAGGGACAAAGCGAGCTTGGGGCGAGGCAACGTGAATGTCCTACGGACCCTATGAGCCAAGATAAAGATCACTTCGAGATGGAGGGAATCCAATGGGAAACCACTCGGATGGATTTGTAAGTCTGTAGGACCAACGGGTCAGAGGCGAGATATCAAAATATGTGCAAACAAATGCAATCATGGTCAATCAAGATGGCCGGGCAACAGAGCAGCGAGCAAGAGATACACACTGTCCTTGAAGCACGAGGAAGGAAAATATGTGTCGTAGCGGACAAAGATGAAAAAGATGGCCACAACGGTGGGCTTAGGATGAGAGATGGTGCCCTAAGAAGGACATAAATGGCCACAAAATGGGCAAGAAGATGCGACAAAAGACGAGCGAAGATCGATAGATAGGTCGAGGATGGCAAAATGAGTGATGTGAGAAAAGGGAAAGTGTGTTATGGGTGACACACAAGCTTGAAGGGCAAGAGCTTGATGAGAAAACTGGATAAGGCGGGGATAAAAGATGTAAAGAAGGGTCGATCGACGCGGCGTCGGATAAGTCGGCAGAATCGGGCATGGGTCAATGTTGACCAATGCAGTCGATGGCGTGATGACAACTATATAAGTGTCGGGGTTAGCCAAAGAGGTTCATTTGGACGATGCGACTTGTGACGGTTGAGAGCTCTAAGAGAGAGAAGATCCGAGATTTGAGAGCGATGGAGGCCAGAGGAGCAATGAGAAAGTGCCAGAGGACTCGAGGCGATGGTGAGTACCAAAATCCTAGCTTGTTTTTAAGTTTTAATTGATTTTTGTTTAATTTTCTTGCATTTTCTAGATGTTAATGGGTGGTCGGGGGGTGGTCGGCCCAAACTTGGCACGGTCGTCGCCGACTAGGCGAAAAGGCGTCAACCCGACTAGGTCGACGTCAACCGGGGAAAAAGGGGTGTCAACCCGATTGGGTTGGCATCGACTAGAGGGATAGATGTTATGGGTAAATAAAATAGATGTAAAAATGATGATTTTTGATGATTGAATACTAAATGGGTGATTGTTTGATTGGATTTTGTAGTCCGAGATACATTGTACCTCATGCAAGCGAGTCCCTATTTTGTATGATCGAATCAGGAGGGATGTGACTGACGCGGAGTGGGATCACTTAGCCGCAGTGGGGTTGGGCGGGTTCTGCCACTATTAGAGGATACCAAGAGACGTGGGATTGATGATTGCATTGATTGACAAATGGGATGTGCGGACTAGCACATTCTGGTTTAGGACTAGGGAGATGACGGTCACTTTAGAGGATGTGTACCGTATATTGAGGTTGTCGAGACAGAGAGGGATCCTATAGAGCTTATCACAACAGATAAGAGGATGGACACGCTGAGGTAGTTGTTTAGGGATGAGGCTCAGTGGTTTGAGTTTAGTTCAGGGGCCTTCCATATAGAGGCCCGATATGAGGTAGGTATCTTTGAGGAGCAAAATTATATGCTTGATTATGATGGCTATCTCATGCTATGCTCTACCAGATTCAAGGGGAGCTAGATTCCCATGGACACTAGCAGTGTATTGGCAGATGTGGTAGAGCACAGGACAATATTTTCATTTGAGGCTGCATTGTTGGCTCAGGTTTATCACGAGCTATGGATGTATGTGACAGAGCGGAGATCGGGATTAGATGTGGGATTCCTACTACATTGTTGGGCCTATGAGCATATAGCAATGATTAGGCCGCCGAGGCTTCCATGGGTCACTGGAGACCACATCAAGTTGGTAGTAGGATTTATGAGATGGAGAGCCATAAGGATCGTGGTGATAGGGATGCACAGTGAGTGAGGACTCGGTTCAAGGAAAAATTGGGAAAACTAGATGTGGATGATGTGAGATGGAGACCGTCGAGGCTTCCTAAAGCATGGCATGGTTCGAGATAGAGTTGCGTGGCATGAGGAGGGTTAGATGGGTACAAGGGCGGAGGCCATAGATGGTGGAGGCCGTCCTGTTTCCACATGTTACGAGGCGATTCGAATTGGTTCAAAGCGGCGGCGGGGCACCCATCGCATATAGATGAGAGGAGACGGAGAGGTATCTACCTACTTTGGTGATGGCAGACCCACTTTAGAGGAGGCGGGGCTCCATAGGATGACGACGACAATGTGGGAGTAGGAGAGGGGTTTTTAGAGTGGTGGGATGAGGTGTGGGAAGCCTAGGCGGTTGAGGAGAGAGTATAGGAAAGATTGGATGCGAGGTACTGCCGGCGGAGAGGCGGTGACACCTAGAGGAGAGGAGGCGAGCTTGCGGTGAGGGGGATGGGGATGGAGCAACAACAACCGAGATAGACGCCTATAGGTGATGTTAGATGTGACTAGGAAGGAGTGAGATACTACACGAAAAGAGAGAGATCTCACCATATAACAACGATATAGATACCACAAGCAAAGAGAGGCTTACGGGGCTAGATATGGATCTATGGGTGTTGCAGACGGGAGTGACAAGGATGAAGCTCGGGAGTCGGGCGGATGGCACCGCCAAGGACAATGACGATGTATTAGTACTAGGCTCTAGGAGCAGAGGTGCGCTATTACGAGCGCATTGTGACTACGAGATTACCCGAGGTACCCCGATATGTGGCATACATAGCCGGGAGGAGGAGGTGGTGTGGCCGACGGCGTCGGGAGTACAACGAGTGTGGCGTAGCCGAGGCAAGATGGAGGTGCGGAGAGCAGCGGATGCACTGTGCTGGGAGGATTTAGATTGTCGATGTATTGTTCAATGAGTGAACGTGGTAGGCATGATGTATAGATTTTGAGATAGAGCCCAGTAGAGGCCTATCATGGATGTATAAAACATTTTGATATATATATATATATGATGATTGTTTGTCGGTCTTTATATGTGTGTTGATGATCGTAGATGATAAATGTGATGGTTTATAATTATTCTAATTAAATAAGTTCTTCTATTGGAGCGCTTAGCTTCCCAATAGGAATACATGATAATAATGAACATATCTACTTAGAAAATGTCATCCAAGTCTTCCCCTTGCTGCCTTCCTTAAACCCACGGGGAGGAAAACTGGGTTAAGGTCTTCAAATTTGGTAGTCTCCAAAAAGAGACATGAGAGGTAGAAAAACTAATGTCTGGGTTTGCATTGAACTTAATATTATATTTCCATACTTCACTAATGCTAGATCCCATTTCAAGCTTCCCTTTTTGTAAAGTAAATAAAAGAATTCTTTCACCTGGAAAATTAAATAGTATTTATCTTGATGAAACCATCATGTTTTATGCTGACATCCCTGCTCGGGGTTTTTGTCCTTGTGTTCTTACCTAGACTGCTTGGAAACACCTAAGCCCCCGTACTAGCTTGAAATGTACTAGAATGCTGTGCACAGATGAGTGACACCTGTGGGTACGCTTGAAACTTACCCACGGGGACGAGTGCAGTGCAGGTGCGCTTTGCCGCACTAGACTGGGCACTGCCCTGTCCCTCGTGGGTGCGTTTCCAAGCGTACCCATTTTTTTCCACGTCTTTTTTAAAGCGATTTTCATCAAAACTTTAAAAAATATTTTTTTTAAATTTTAAAACTTTCTAAATCTAACCTAACCCTAAAGTACTATCATGTTCTAGAAGTTGAGAACTTGAATGTACTATCATGTTTTGATTCTTTGAACATTATGTCATTCTGAATCAATTATCAATACAAACTCAAGTCTCAATTCTCAAAGTATTGGAAATTTCAATTTTGTTTTCATGTTCTATGAATGATTTTAAGTTGTATAACTCTATGAGTATTAAATTTCAATAAGTATGCAATGTATGAGAATTAAATTTCAATAAGTATGCAAATGCTTCTTTAAATTTATAATTTATATGCATATTTATATATTTATATACATGTATATATAAATATATATATATATATATATATATATATTATGTCATTCTAATCAATTATCAATACAAACTCAAGTCTCAATTCTCAAAGTATTGGAAATTTCAATTTTGTTTTCATGTTCTATGAATGATTTTAAGTTGTATAACTCTATGAGTATTAAATTTCAATAAGTATGCAATGTATGAGAATTAAATTTCAATAAGTATGCAAATGCTTCTTTAAATTTATAATTTATATACATATTTATATATTTATATATACATATATATATATATATATATACATATATACATATATATATATATATATAAAAACGTACCCAAAAGCATACCATACCCAAGATTTTTAAAAATTTGTCGTATCGGCATACCGTACTGTATCCACACCGCTCTAGGTTCTTACTCCACTTGAGAGTCCTCCGTAGTTTTGGATTGAAGCTTCCTTCCACAAGTTTGAAGATGCATTTGGCTACTTGTATGGTTGTTTATGTCTCTCTTATACTTTGTAACAACATTAATAGTTCTAAAGCGGTAACTTATAGGGTTAGAAAGATCAAGGTCTATGTTTTCAATGGACTAATTATGCTATGTTTGAACATGACCAATGCTAGACCTCAGTTATAATTTCCCTATTTGCAAAGGAAATAAAAGACCTCTTGCTGATGGAAAATAAAACAATGTTTATCTTAATCTAGCAATTAAATTATGAGTACTTAGTTCTAGTTCATGATTAGTCGAAGTTCAATTTGTGCCAAATCTACTAGGCAATAAAACAAAAATTGTACCTCCATTCTTGAGAGATGATTCTCTTGGAATTTCTATTTTGTAGTATAGTAGTGACTCTTTTCTATTCTACTCATTACATGAGAAATGCTTTATATGTTGACATTGATTAGATTGGCACTCGACCGAGACCCTACTTTCAAGATGGCACTCTACGATGATTGGCACTCCCTACTTTCAAGATGGGATGGCACTCGACTGCCATATAGAACTAGGGTAGAGCACTTGATCCCAACGAGGAGATTCTCTCTATAGGCCCCGAACTCTCCATCCTCTCCCATTCGGGATACGAGATAGTGAATCTCCCATTCCAAATAGACTAGCTCTCTATAGACCCCGTATATCCATCCTCTCCCATCCCGGATCTAATCTCGTAACTTATAGGGTAAGAAAGATCAAGGTCTATGTTTTCAATGGACTAATTATGCTATGTTTAGACATGACCAATGCTAGACCTCAGTTATAATTTCCCTATTTGCAAAGTAAATAAAAGAGCTCTTGCCGATGGAAAATAAAACAATGTTTATCTTAATCTAGCAATTAAATTCTGAGTACTTAGTTCCAGTTCACCATTAGTCAGAAGCTCAATTTGTGCCAAATCTACTAGGCAATAAAACAAAAATTGTACCTCCATTCTTGAGAGATAATACTCTCGGAATTTCTTTTTGCAGTATAGTATTGACTCTTTTCTATTCTACTCATGACATGAGAAATGCTTTATATGTTGACATTGATTTTGTTTTTACTTTTAAATCAAATTTCTGTGTCACCTAAAGAGCGTAACAATATGGGAAATGAAATGGAAACGCTGAAACTAATCATAAAATGAGATTTAAAGTATTTATGGTATTAGTAATAAATATTCTTGTCAAAAATTGATCTTGTATTATAAACTTCCCATACAGTGTCACACACTGCAGCTTAATCTTTTTGGCCTTTCTCTACAGGAGATCACGTAACGTATCTTAATGTGTATGAAGGTTTTCTTCGTTCAAATAAGTCTTCTCAGTGGTGTCACAAAAATTTAATAAACTATCAGGCTATGGTGAGTACTTCGTTTTATTGGAAGAATAACATTCGTTTTCATGTCTATATATGTAAAAAAATTTAGTAGCTATCAACAGTTTACAGGGTGAATTTATAGAGCTTTTTATGGGTTTATTCTTTTCGTTATTTCCCAAGTTTTTAGAAGGGAAAGTGGATTGCATTTGACTTGATGTTTATTCCATAGGATCAATTCTGTTTCTTATTTTTTTATCAGAAGAAGGTGATTGAGATCAGAAATCAGCTCAAGAAATTGATGCAAAGGCTAGGTGTAAGCATAATATCATGTGGAAGAGACATGGAGGTAATTTTTGGTTGCAGATTTTATGTTCTCTCCTTAGAGATGTTTCTTCATGGTAGGCAATGTAAATTTGGAGGATGTGTATTGGCTGTCCTGACCCTCTTATTATAATCTAGGCCAAGTGCATGACAAACAACTTAGAATTATATAGGTAGATGGAACAAATGTATCGCCAAAATCATACAGATTCTGATGCAGAGGAGGGGAGCTTTTACTTAAACAACACATATTTGAATCAAACTCTAACACCAAGGTTTTCAATTTCAAGCAATTCACCATGCAATGCTAGGGAACAAAGGTTTCACTAGTTCACCATTTAAATTCTTCCTTGTTCATTCTCATTACTTTTATAACTCTGCCCAGATATATAGAGAACAAATTACTACAAGATCCACAAAAGGACACAAGTTAGAACCTCAAGGTTCTCACATTCAAATTCACTCCAAATTTCACAATGCAAGTTTCTTGGAATCAAAGGTCACTTATGCCTATATTAGATGTTTACTCATGCCATAAATGTCATGATCCACCTCATTCCTCATCTCTCTTGTTCTTCCTTGCATTCACCAAACACAATTCAATTCACACTTACCATTCATTTCTTGACTGTCTTGTTTTGGACTAGTGCACCACTCTGTTATCTTATACTCTCTGTTTTTCCACCTCTTCTTGCTTTTGTATTTCCTCTTTTTGGGAACTCTTTGGTTTTCCCGCCTTGTATTGGTGCTCATTGTTTTCTGCAGTCCCTTTGACCAAATTTTGTGGTCATTTGTTGGACATTAATATATTTATCTTATCTTATCGTTATCTATCTTAGGTCATTATACATCTCTATGCTTTGGACACCTTCTTGAACCTCGAAGCCCTCACATACTTCATTTAAACAATAACATCTGGAGGCAAGAATTAGATTGTTGGGTAAGTCTCTTATCCTTTCCACAAGCCTAGTAGCCCTGCATTTGTACAACCTTTATTGTTGGTAATCACTGAGGATGATTCAAGAGAAACCAACTACATTTTCCAATACCCTTTATGGGCTCCTTCCTCACTTTGCCAAATTTTGAATCGCAACTCTAAGTACAACTTTGTTAACTTCCCTGTTCACTTTTAGCAATTAGATCTATTGTTTTTGTTTTTCTAGCTTGTATTTACTTGTTTACAACACTCAACAAGGAAGAACTCAACTGCTAGAGGAGAAACAAACTCAAATCAGACTCTGAACATTGCAAGCACCTGCAACCATGGCATTCAAATGACCATAGTTTGTTTTCCTCTTCACACTCAGACTTGGGTTCACCCAAAACCACCTCTTTCCTCTACTCCTCTCTCTTTTCCTGCCATGGACTTGTTCCTGTAATGTCCCCTTTTCTGGGACATTCCTAAGAGCTATCTTTTGGTCTACTTTGCATTGTAACCCCTTGGCATGCCTTGCGCTACAAGGGGGAGTTGTCTCTAGTTATGTGCACATAGGTTAATTAATTTCCTAATATTAAATTAGGAAAAAATAAATAAAGTGCACATAGTCTTAGTATTAAATATTTTAATTATGTTTTAATGTGAGTTTATGTTTTCCCTCCAAAAAGGGATAGGTCGGTCATTGAATGTTGCACCCCTTAAATCTATAAAAGGAGGTTGCGTGACCTTTAGTGGGGATGTTGGATTGATCATTTGATTTTACTCCATGCTTGGAGAAAAGGGATGTATGCCCTAGGTTGTTGATGCTCTTGTTGTTGAAGACTCTCATTTTGCAAGTCTATTAAAGCTGGTTTGAAGATCTCATTGAAGTCATCTTGCTGCAATATATTTCTGAGTTTGTGCATTAAATTAATATCTCTTGGCAGCGAACTGTTAAGGGATTATTCTTCATATTATTAATTGATCTTATGCCCTAACCCTAGCGACTTCATTGGGGATTTGTTGCTGCTGTTTGAGTGGCCCTTTGGCCTCTAAAAATCTTGATTTCTATTGTTATTTGCTGCTGCTATTTGGATAATAAAATTTGTTTTGTGCCCAAATTCCATGTGCTAGGGTTTCATCTACACAGTTTCAGATTTCGTGGGTTGTTTTGCATGCCTTCTACTTATCGAAAAATTATGTTCTATAGCTTGTTGGAAAGCTAAAAATATGAAGAATCTTTTGGCTTTGGTTTGATAGAAAAATATTGAGTATTGAAGAAGTTATTAATTTTTGAAGTTCAGCTGTTTTGGGTGCCATTTTTATTTTATAACTGCTGCTAAAAATCTGAACTGGAAAAGATTGTGATTCTAATTGGTTCTCCCATCTAACCCACCACCTTGGCTAATTCCAACCCCATTTTGGGTTGTAATTACGCTGACATTGGGTTATTTGAGGTAGATCTAAAAGGATCTCATCCTTCTTAGTTCGATTTGGGTTAAGAGTGTCGCAGATTTCTAGTTGTCCCTAAAGGGGATGTTACATTACCCCACTTGTATTTAATGTTTTTGTGCTAAGGAAGGATGGAGGAAGTGAAACAAACTAACGGGGAAGGTTAAATGTTTGCAACCGTTCACCTTCACGTTTTTTTAATTGCTGTAAATTTGCCGTTTAACTGCTGCATAACTGCTGTGTAGTTGCCACATAACTGCTGCCAACTTCCTTCTTAGTGCAGAATTCTCTAGCCCTGACATTCAAAGCTGTCTGGATCACCTTCAAACTGATGCAGCCATTTTTATGTTACAATTTACATGAGAGAGAGAGTATATTACAAGTTAAGATAGAGAATTACATAAATTGGGCACTTCCAAATCCATTTTTGGATCAAGTTCAGGAACTCTACTGCCATTCGTTGATTGCATGAAAGGACAAGCTGGTATGGATTTGCATTCATCAAGCTTATTCTTATATTCCATTTCTTGACGTGTAATCAGGTGTTGGTTTATTGAATTACCTATCATCATAAATTTAATATATTCCTCTATTTGATCTTTATGTGCAAAAAGATGTCAAATGCATCTCTTGTAGCAACCTTCATTCGTTGTATTCTATATAATGCAACCTATGCTGGGTCAATCCTGCTATTCTTTCTTTAAAGTTTAAACATCATTTAGTTCATTTTTATTGCTCTATTTTCTTGTTTCATAAACCTGACCCCTTCCCCTGTTGCTTCTTTACATTGTTTCCCAATAATGTGACGGAGAATCATTCCCTACATATCTGAAGGCCCTAAGTAGAGACATAATGATCCTTGATGTACATCTCATTCTGGAAATAGTAATGCAAATATACTTCAATTGCAGTTTTGGTTCGTTGTGTATTCTCTGTGCGTGAAAGGTATATGTTGTATGTGCAAATGGACTACAAACAAGAGATACTTATTCGCCAAGCAACCAATGCATTATATTGAAGACATGTTGCAAGGCATAACTTGTCATGGGGAACACGACATAATCCTTCGCTGGCCAGCAAGTGCACTCTGCAATGGCAATTTAGGAATGATTAGTGTGAGTTCCAAAGGTGAATGTGACTGGCAGACAAGTCATGTGCAAAGACAACTTGCATCTCTGGGTCAATGGGTTCCAGAAAAATGGATGTTTCATATGAACAAAGAGGCTAAAAGGGTGAATTAGTAAGTCAATTGGACTTTACTTAGCCAAAAGCTACAGTGCGAACTGGAGAAGAAATTAGGATTTGAGTTTTGAGTTGGTTGTAGATTCTATCAAATGGAAGAAGCTTGAGAAGCAGAAAGAGAAATAATACAATGTTAAATGTGTTGGCAAGAATGTTATGGCCATGTATGGTATAATAAAAACTTTCTGCATGAATATGTGGTGAAATTGCAAGATGCTAAGGTGGCAGAACCACTGACATTGTCACTAATTATTCTCAAGGGCATTTTGGTGAGCCTTCGACCACCCAAAATTCCCTCAGCTCTGCAAATACAATCTCACTTTTTTGTATGTTATATTCCATGTATATCCACAATAAAATCCCTACACAACACCTTTCTCGTTTAAATAATATGGCCCTCCCGAGCACACCAAATAACCAGGACACGGTGCTTGACCAGATCACACTTCTTATTTCTATCAAAATAAAAGAAAAAGATCTATTCTTCGGGGTAAAAAGAAGCATAAAAAATATCATGACTAAGTATATACTCTATGAGTAATCTTGACTGAGTCTCTGTCGAAAATGCAGCAGCAGCAGCATCAACCACAAATAAAGCGAATGGATCAATAGAAAGGCAATTTGATTGAGATCCAAGAATCTGAACAAGCTCTTTCTCAAGCTAGCATTTAGGATATGCAAGTTATGGTTATTAAACATGGGAAGATCAGCGATACTACCAATGTTCTGACTACTCAATACCCCTCTCATTCTTTAGCTCCATGTCTTCAAGAAACCGTGGACTTGCAGAATCCGTCTCCTCTGCCTAAAACTCAAAGTTATGCTTTGAGAGGTCTACAGCCACAGGCTATTTCACTGCATACACCTTCTCCCACTGGACAAAGTGTCAATTATTCTTGATTTACAGGGGTTAGTCAGTACGGAGAACCTCTCCCTCCTCCCCTTTTGTCCAACATACCCCATGATAAGTATGAGAAGAATGATCAAGGAGATCTTAATCTCTTTGCACAATGGGTATGTATGGGAGGAATGGAAGGATACTGCTATGAAGAATCCACGACAGTAACTCTCATTGGCACAAGGCCAGAGGAGAACAAGTAAGTGGTCAAGCTTTCTCGGTGCAAAGTTTTCAAGACAAGAATGTTTGATCTTCACATTCCTAGGCATATGCTATTACCTTTTTTAAGGTTGTGAAAGGCCATTTTATATATCAGCAATCTATTTATCTTTGGTTGTTTCCCAGATTCTCTTTTGTAGTTTTTTCATTATTTATTAGCCTCTATTTGGTCCCAATTTCAGCTACCACAGACTACTAAGGTAAACAAAGTAGGTGCAGGTTATGTCCTACCCCCTACCCCTATTCTGCCTCCACCAGCCCCCAAAGACATGAAACTAAAGACTACAATCTTGGATAGGAACTCTTCCAAGGTTAATTGATGAAGGAGATGAGGACCACACGGGTCACTTGTGGATGCAACATTGTCATGGACGAGTTGACAAATATTAAATATTGCCCACTCATCAATATCATTGTCTCTGTAAAAATGAACCTTATTTCATGAGGGTAGTTGATAGTCCAAGCAAGCACAAGGATGTAGAGTTCCAATTTATATTTTACAAGATGCCATTAAGGACTTTATGTAATATCCCCTTTTAGGATATTATTTAAATCTGCAAAAATTAATTATCCGGATCACCCTAGGAAGATTAGATCTTCTTAGTTTGACCTCAAATAACCCAATGTTGGCAATAATACAACCCAAAGTGGGGTTGGAGTATGCCAAGGTGGTGGGTTAGATGGGAAAACTAATTAGAATGCTAATATTACCCAGATCTGATTTTTAACAGCAAATAATTAAATTCAAACCCCAACTACTGCAATCTTCCAAAATTATTTCCCGCTTAACCATCCAAGCAAAAATTTTCAAACTTTGGATTTTGGGCCACAAAAATATGAAGAACAATATCCCAAAATCAATTTTTGCACAGCCAACATAAAACCCTAATTTTGCCCTAAAAATTAGGTCGCCCAACACATTTAGGGCATCCAATTAGCTCCAAAAATTATAAAATCACTTTCTCCTTATTTCTCCTAATTTCTACAACCAAATCCAATATTAAAATGACCCCAAACTGCAGATCTGAAATTAATATTTAATTGTTAGCAACCAAATAGCTGACAGACAACTGAAATCTTCTAAAATTCATAACTCCTTCAATACTTGGTATTTTTGCATGAAACAAGATGCAAAATAAACTAGAAATCTATGGCTTTCCACTGCACTTTAGATCTGAATTTTCTGAACATTAAAACCCTCCCAAAACAGGCCCCAAAATCAGAAACCCAGTCACTTAGGGTTAGAATAAATTGCATAAATAATTTCCAGCACTTAACAACCCTTCAATATACTCAAAATAGCTGCCCAAACTTAGCAAAAATAAACCAACACAGATCAGATTATAAATATAGCTGATTCACCCTTAAAACATGCCAAAAAAGACCCACATCAAGTCGCCATGGTTGGAATAAATGCAGCAATAACCAGCAGCTCAAAACACTATTAAACCCTTGCAATATCACTTAAAATGGAACCCCAACATGCAGATTTAACTCACAAATTAATGCATCAACATATGAGCCAAGTCGCCAATATTGGAATGGAAAAACAATACATAAACACATTCAACTCAAGAGAACACAATGGAGAGAACAATGAGTCTTCAATATTCTTCAATAATGGATCCAAATGAGAGAGAACACAATGCAAGAACTAGGGCATACATCCCAATACTCCAAGCATGGAGTGAAATCAAATGATCAATCCAACATAAGTCTCACAATGATCCCAAGCTCTCCTTTTATAAACAAGGAGGCACAAAATTCAAATCCCTAGGAGAGGGAAATCATTAAATAAAAATACTTTATTCTCCCTAGGTGTGGTGTCCCCTTTCTAAGGGTGATTTTAATATTAAAAGCCACCCAAAAGTTATTTAATTAATTCCCTTTTTATTAAATTTTGCATTGTGGGAATTAAATTAAATAAATTACATAATTAAATAATTAAATAATTATTGCTTTATAATGTCAAATGATAAAAATCACTCTCAAGCAATAATATTTAATTATTTAATATAATTTTCCCCTTGCAACATCCCAAAGCCCACGAGGAAGATAGGCTACGGGTCTTCAAAAATGGGGACATTACACTTAAGGCTTTCCAATGTTTATGCAGGTGAAGTTCAAATGCGGTTTACGTGTGCATTGTAGTAGGTAATTTGTTGGGGCTCATTATAGAGTCCATGCTTTACATGCATGCTATGAACAAGGCACTAAAAGATAGTGAACAAATGGACATGGTCAAAAGGGTAGTTCTGAAAGGATAGCGAGGTGCATATGTTCATCTACAACCATCACACATCACTACCACTCTTCCACACCTTTTTGAGCAAGGAATTCTGGAAGTTGACAGACACCTACTTTGCATCCTACTTTAATTTGTTTGACATGATGCATGAGTTGCAGGAGCCTCTACAACTTATGACCATGACACAAGAGCGGGCTCGGTGGAGGGGATGGGGGTCGAAAATGGACCAGGTAAAGAGGGGGAAGACGGTGGTGGGGAGAGATACATCACATCAATTATATCTCCCATTTTCAATGTCATCAAATATGTGGATTTTGATAGCCCCAACCTTTGCAAGATATATGAGTGTATTGACAACATGTTTGGCCAGAAGAAAGCCTCTCTTTGGGAGAAGGACCCTCCAGACTTTTACCACCAGAATATTTAACCAATTTTGGTGGAGGTAGGAGAAGCTGAACACCCTTTTACATATGGCTGCGTATGCACTAAAGCCAAAATGGTTTGTGGAGAGGCTTGACAGAGCTGTCACCTTGGATGATGAGGAGGTGAGGAGTTTCTTGTAATATTTGAAAAAAAATGTATAGTGCAAAGGAACCTTCATAGGTCATATTTGAATGGCTCAAGTTTACTGAACTTGATGGCTACAAGTATTCGGCTAGGATAAAAAGGCTCACATTGGCACAAGGCACACCAATGAACTGGAGGTGATTGTATGGGCCTCCAAAATCGTTGTGAAAACTTTTCGTTTGGCTCCTTTTCCAGTTTCTAATTCCTTGCTTAAGAGGAACAATTCAACATATGGTTAGATTCACTCTCTTAAGAGGAATGCACTAATCTCTAAGCAAGTGAAGACACTTGTTCTTTATACAAATGCCTTGTGTCTCCATGGATCGCAAGACACCTCAATACAATTAGAGCTCAACATTAGGTGAGATTAGATCACGAAGTGTCGAGGCAGGTTGACAAATAATCTGGATGGGCAACAAGGTGTGTTTGGGATCCCCTTACATGATGAAGATGAGGTCGATGGTTTGATTGAGGAGAAGCGGTTCATGAGTATTTCTTTAGTTGATGCCTCTGATTATTGAGTTGAGAATTTTGTTATTTTTGTTTTTCTAATTATGTACTCTTCTCATTAGTGTTAACCATAATGTATCATCATTGTACTCTTGAGTCTTCTCACCTGTCTTAGCAATCAGCTATGAGTTAGCATGCTCGTTGTTGATATATCTTGATTCTCTATCATTCACGATTTCAAATTATGATATTAATAATTTTTACTTAGCAGATAGATTGTTCGATTAATAGATTTATTTTGTAATTTAAAAGTATTGTTTTAAATTTCAGCTTATTTAAGTTTGTTAAATTATTTTTTAAAATTTATGTGTATCTTTAATAATTATGGTTTATTTTAACAATTGTCCCCACATTGTTCCCAAAATCTGACAAATGTTTTTCCGTCCCAAAGTCTTAGGTAAGTATGGAGCTCACATCAGTAGACAGCCAAGAGGGCCATACATCCATTATACCAACTACCAACAAATGGGGTCCATACTATATCCCCTCTCCGCACTACATCCAATCTTAAGTGGTTGCTCTAGGTGAAGGACACGGTTAATTTACAGCGATATATAGTTGGCAACTTACCCAATCCCAAAGCCTAACTCGGGGCAAGTCTCAAGCATCATTCCATTTCCAAGCATGGACGATAAACTCCATGCATTCGGGTTCAAGCTAGCGAGAGGACAAGGTGGATGACCCGTTGATAAATTCCGTGCCAGCTCCATTTCTCAACATTTTTCCTTGAGAAAATAAATCAGCTAAAGCTAGTTTAAATTTCCAAGCTTCTCACCCCACTTTGTTATCCAACAACATATTAAAGAAGAAAGAGAACATATCAGCAAATTATCCATCAGATAATTGTAAGTGAAGGATCTTCTCAATTTGTTTCCGCTTCTCTGGAGACCACGTCAAAGGTAAAGGACCAAAGTTGATGAGGTTATTATGATCCAATGCCCGGTTAGCTAAAGCATCTCCATCGTGTTCGATCTCTAGGAACATGTTGATATATGATGGTTTGAAATTGTTGAGCAATAACTTTAATATTATCCTGTATCCTGGCGATTAACCAATTATTGGATCTATGTTGCTCTTGAGCTGGCAGAAGGTTGATTATAACCTTGGAGTATGATTCAACTATAATTCTAAGACATCCCGTTTGGTTGCCTGCAAGAGAGCTTTCTGAATTGCCAAGATTTCAACCACATTATTAGTAAAGTGCCCCAATTGATGACCAAAGAAGAAAAGGGAGTTCCCAAAGAATCATGAGCTACCCCTCCAATACTAGTTGGACTGAATTGCCTCTTGCTGCTCCATCAGTATTTAGTTTAACAAAGTCAAACGGAGGTGGCTGCCATTTTCTCGAGCAGAGGAGGGGACCGATAGTCTAGTACATGACTTAGTCTTTAATTTGCTTTCCTCCAAATTGAGTTTTTGTAGTAAATCTTTCCATTTTCTAGGTAAGGGGGAAGGGATTTTCATATTATGCTCAATAGTTTCCACTATATTACTTCAAGTTAATTCCTTGACATCCAAATGTCTTTATTTTATGATTTGAAGATACGTCTATTTCACTTTTTCCATACATACCACAACATAAGAGAAATGGTAATCTAGATTCCTTTGCTAAGGTCATGAGTATCAGAGACTGAGCGTTTCCAAGCTCTAACAATTTCCACAAGATTCATCGAAGAGTCCCAAATGACAAATACCCAATCCGCCAAAATATTCCATAGAGATATTACAAAAGGGCATTGAAGAAAAAGGTGGATCAGAGTTTCATACGCTTCTTTGCATAGAGGGCACCAAAAGGGTCCCACCATACCTCTTTTCATCAAATTGTCTCCAGTAAGTATCCTCTTGTATAATAAAAGCCAGATAAAGAATCTAACTTTAGGCCACAAAGCAGGTTGCCAAAGATCAACGAAAATATCCTTCCAAGGATGTGGCTGAGTGCCTATCAAAGTACTATATCCTTCAACTACAGAATAATTCCCTTTCGAAGATTTTCCCTAGGCAAGGGTATCAGTATCGGAGGAAGTTGGAAGGATTCTATTTTGAAAGAGATTTTGAAAAAATTGAATTTGGCCCATAGACAAGGTGGTCTGCCACAAAGACGGAGAGATCCACTCAGTCCCCTGAGACGATGATTGAATATAATGGATCACCTTTTCCTTTCCCTTATCGTGAAGAGTATTCATAATACTTCTAAGATCTGGATATTACTCAATCAAAGGTGGATGCCCATCCCACGAGTCAGTCCAAAAGTTAGCCTGATCACCTTTCCCAATTTTCCAAAAAAATTGTTTTTTAATAATTTCTTCCCCAATTTTGAGAACCAAAAGAATCGGAGATCCCCGAGACGGTAAAGAATGTTGGATCAACTCTTGCGGCATCATTCCTTCTACATATTTTCCTCTAATATTGATGGCCCATAGATGATATGGATTTTGTAGCAGTCTCCAATATAACTTGGCAGCTAAAGCCTTATTATTCAGCACACTAGATCTAAAACCCAATCCCCCATCTTTCTTTGGCAAACATAATGTTTTCCATTTCACAAGATGCCATTTTTGACCTGTTGAGTTCCTGTCCACAAGAATTTCTAGTTGATAGAATCCAACTGTTGTAAAACTTTCACAGGAATATTCAAAAGGGAAGAAAAATAGATAGGGATAGCTTGTAAAACAGCTTTAATCAAAGTAATATGTCCTCCAGAAGTTAGCCATCTATGAGTCCATTTACTAAATTTCTGAAGAATCTTGTGTAACCAAGTCCAATTAGTTAATCTTTTTGAATCCAACGGGATACCCAAGTATTTTAGAGGTAATGTTCCTTGTTGAAATCCTAACTTTACCAAAATATCCTGCTCTAACCTGGGTGAGCAATGGAAGAAAATGATTTTTGACTTTTCCCTATTTATATCTTGTCCTATGTTGCGAGAAACGGAAACGAAACGGAAACGGGTACGAAACGCGGAAACGGCAATTTTCAAAAAACCTTGGATACGAAACGTCGATGGAAACGTCCGTACAATATATTATTAAAAAATAAAAAATATATATATATATATGCATAATACTCATTTTATAATTGTAAATTTGTAGACCATACGAGATAATTGATAAAGCACTCAAAATATTTTGTATTCATTGAAATTTGAACTTCTAAAGAGTCATAACTCATCATTCAACATACTTACAATTTCAATGATTCACATATACATGATAATAATCTTAGATCTAGATAAGTTAGACGTTTTTAAAAAAAAATTAAAAAAATAAAAATAAAAAAAATTCTTGGGAAACGTTTCGAACACGTTTCGTACCCGTTTCGCGTTTCCGAAACGTTTCCAGGCAGAAACATGGGCCCCTTAGGCGTTTCCTGGCTACATAGATCTTGTCTTGTGGCCTTTGAAAAGAGCTCCAAGTTGTTGTGGATGTGGTTACCTTCTTTTAAAGATGCTTCTCCCATAATGGAGGAGTCATCTACAATCTGGAGATGAGATAAAGGATCCACCTGTCTAGCCAATTTGACACCTTTCAACTTCTTCTGGATTCTCATCCTAGAAAAAATCTTCCAAAAGATTCACCACTATTATGAAAAGAAAAGGCGATAAGGGATCCCCTGCCTTATGCCTCGAGAAGTAGAGAATCTAGCTCGTAGGAGAACCATTAACCAAAATAGAATAAGAGACTGAAGAAATACAAGCTTGTATCCACTAAACCCAAAGGGGGAAAAACCAAACTTCAACAAGATTTCAGTCAGGAACGACCAATTCACCCTATCATATGCTTTAGACAAATCCAATCTCAAAAACATAGCTGGTTTTTTTGAATTTCCATGGAATGGAGAACTTCCTGAGCCAAAACAATATCATCATAGATTTGTCTATGAGGTACAAATCCCCCTTCGTGTCTTTATGAATGATGGTCTTCAGCCTTTCCGCTATGACTTTTGTAATTATTTTATAGAGCACGTTGCATAAAGCAATGGGTCGATATTCTGCAAGGGTAGAAGCTTCTTCTTTCTTGGGAATCAAAGCAATATAAGTTTGATTGATGACTTTGAGAACAGTCTTCGCTTGTCTACATTCTTCCACCACTTCCAAAAGATCATTTTTGATAATGTCCCAGAATTCCTGATAGAATTCTATAGGGAATCCATCCGGTCCTGGCGTTTTTCCTTTTTTCATAGCCCACACAACTATTTGGAGTTCCTTCTCCGATAGAGGTGTTTCTGGCTTCCCGCAATCTTGGTCCCACAACATTATCCACCCTATTTACAAATCCGATCCTACTTCTGATCCTAATAATTACAAGACAATTATGGTGGGTCACACCTTCTCTAAGTTGTACACCACTGTTCTTCATTTGCAGCTTTCGGCATTTATTGAGCAAAGATCAGGTGCGAACCGAAGACAGGCAGTGGCCAGGACAGGATACCAGACTATTGATCACATTCTTACCCTTTGTGCTATCATCGAGGAAGCACGTCACCATTCATGCAGGGTCTTCTGTTGCTTTGTGGACTTTCGGAAAGCCTTTGACTCTGTTCTGCGGAGAATCCCTTTTCTGCAGACTTAGAGACATTGGTATTTCCAAAACCCTTCTTGTTGCCATTACCCAACTGTATGAGGAGGTTTTGGGTCGCCTTCGCACTACCGCTGGGCTTTCCAATTTCCTTAGGAGCACCATCGGGGTCAAACAAGGCTGCCCTCTCTCTCCTACATTGTTTGGTATCTAGATTGATGAGCTAGAGGATTTTTTTAGAGACCACATACAAGACGGGGACGGTTGTCTTCTCCACCATGTTCTGATCTACATTCTTCTCTTCGCAGATGATGTGGTCCCTTTGGCTTCTTCGGCAGAGGGGTTAAAGAGATAGCTTGATGCTTTAGCCCTCTTCTCGTGATCACAAGCAACTTGCGGTCAACATGGGTAAAACCAATGAAATGGTCTTCAATCATCAATGTGTTGAAGATCTATGATTTCAATTTCTTCTACAGGGGGAGGAGTTGGAGATCACCAACTCCTACACCTATCTGGGGGTTCTCTTCTCTGGACCTCGGTTCGCCTTTTTAGTCCCGCTATTCAACCCCTCATCAACAAGGGGTATGATTCCCTCGCGATCATGGAGAGACAGTTGCTTCCGCCATCACTTTCAGGACACATTGTCCAAGATGTCTCTCTCGGACTCTCTTGTGAGACCCATTGTTCTTTATGGTTCTGAGGTTTGGGGCCCCTCCCTGCTCGAGTCAAATTGGGCCTCTATTGAGCGGGTTCAGATCCTTTTTCTCAAATGGATCATCAGATGCAAAGAGACTATTTCTCATCATATCATCCTTGCTGAGTTTAGGGCTGACCCTTTCAAACTAGAGGTCATCTTTGGTCTCATCTCACTCTTACACCGCATCCAGGGACTTTCGGACTCCTCCACTGGCAGGGATAGATACATCTACCTTGCTTATTGTTCTTCTGAGGCCATTTCTCTCTCTGATTGTAGTGGTCGTGTTCGGTGTTGGTATGCCGAGACCTCTCATCTTCTTGGATCTCTTCGGATCAACATGGACCGTCTCCCCCTTTTAGGTACTCCATGGATGCTCCTGCTCACCTCCTTCCGAGCACGCAGGATTTGCACAGAATTATCAGAGACGACATATACAGACTATTCACCCAGGTTACATGGACCAACTCCCGAGAGGAGCTACGCCCGAAAATGGCCTTCTACACCAATCACTTCCTGGAAGTCAAAGACTTTGGACTCATCATTCGGCCCACCTATATCTCCCGTCATTGGATGCATGCTCTTCGCATATCTTTGGGTCAGTTCCGAGTTGGATCCCATAGGCTTCGGGTCGAGAGTGATCACCATTTGGTTCGTTTGAGAGGATCTTCCAACTTTGCTCCCTCCAGGAGAGGTTCTTCTGAGAGGAACATTTCATCTTCCGATGCTCCATCTATTATGAGATCAGAGGGAGGTTTCATTGTCTCTTCCGTGAACATCCTACGTTCACGACCTTCTTCAGGTTTTATGATCAGAGGTGTCTCGCTCTCTATTTACAGGAAGCCATTAAGCTCCATGACAGGGCCCTCCATCCTCCTTCCAGGGAGGCTACTACTCGACAGATCACATCTTTCTTTGATTTGCTCCCAGGTGTGAGGGGCACTAAGCGGGGGCATGACCCTAGTGGAGATCTCCTGGCTAGATCTGTCAGGATTAGAGGAGCTTCTTCCTTGACCAGAGATATTTCCGGATTCGTGCACAGCCAAGAGCCCCCTCTTTTAGACGACAGACCACTAGGTCCACCCAGAGAGCTCGACATTCCACGGAACATGGGCTTCTCTATGCTTTCTGATCCCTAACACCGGATAGTAGGCATCACCAATTTCTTTTCAGCTGACCTTGGGCGACAGTCGTGAGGGTTGGTGTCGAGGCCTTTCCCTCCACCTTCCTCTCATTCCTTGTGCTCTCTTCTTCTTCTTCTTCTTCTTCTTCTTCTTTTTTGTTGTTTTCGGAGACCCTCTTGGGTCTTCCCTGTTGTTCTGCTTTGCTTTGTATTGCACAGTCCATTGACCTATCTTTGTGGTCACTTGTTGGACATTTAATAGAATTATCTTATCTTATCTATCTTATCCGACACCGCTGCAAAAGAAAAGTATTGTCCTCCTCTGTAATCAAAGTTGGAATGATATTAAGCAATTGTTGTTGAGCATTTCCATCCAGATTAGTAGCAAGCAAAGATCCCAGAAAAGTATTGAATTGCTAATTGTTGAATATCTTCCTGCGTAGTGGCCTGAGTTCCATCCCCTTTTTCCGTAAGCAATGTGATTGTGAGAACGGTGAGCTAAGAGAGACTTATGGAAAAAGAAGTGTTTTTATCTCCCTCTTTCAACCATTTAATTCTGGATTTCTGTTTCCAAAAAATTTCTTCTCTTAATTCCCATTCTGTCAACTCCTGTTTAAGGGAAATTTCCTTTGTTTGCAGTTCTTTAGAGTACCCTTGCAGTCTCACTTGATGGCTCACTTCCTGTAGAGATTCTAAAATTTCCCATTTTCTCCCATGAACATTCCCAAAATCAGTTTTATTCCACTGCCTCAATTGATTAGTCATATGTTGCATCCTTCTAGTGAAACAAAACATTTTGGTACCGTACCTAGGTTGGCCCTCCTCCCACCATTTCTTAATTAAAGAGGGAAGTTGTTCATCTCTTAACCACATCAATTGGAATCTGAAAGGAGCTTTGAAAGGTTTTGATTTTCCCATTTCAATTAACTATGTGCATGTTGATTAGTTCTGTGTTTATAAGGTGGAAAGTTACAAACTGCAACCATTTCCTTTTGGTGCATTACTGCCTCTTTTATTTCATTCTCCTTACCTTATATCCTCTTCCCTTTTCCTTTGTTTAAATTGTATTTCATGCAGTAATTAGGAAACATGACCAGTTGTCTCTGGAGGTTCTATGTTAAGAACAGTCCTACGCTAAGCAAAGATCCCATATTATGCTAGATTTGGCAGGTGCTAAATCATAACAAATCTAAACATTAACATGACCCTTGCCTTGAAAGAGTGAGAACAAGAGAGAGTCGTAAGCTTTGGCTTTAGTGATAACAAGAACACTAGAAGTGAAGAGCGACAGCTTAGGTGTCTTGTGGAACACTGGGAGCAACAACATTAATGACAACAAGTAGAGAGAAAGATTTACTATGACATATACAATAATTTTGTTCTTAACATAGACGGTCCTTAGTCAATTTTCACTCTTCAAAGACCATGAATGTAAAAAAGGCATTAGTCGACAAAAAATTACCCTAAGATAAACATGTCGTGGCTGTTTAGAGCAAATTAAATTAGACGGTTCTACTTTTTGCTTTTTGACTCTTTGAGATCCAATGTCAAAAAAATCATAAAATTCAATTAGTTTGAATTATGATGGGAACCATTGATGAAGTATTCCCCAAGAAGTTAAGGATTAGTAACTCTTTAAATTGATTGAATACATTTAATCAAAGAACTTGTTTTGAGTGACCATGATAAACATCAACAACTTCGAATTGGATTAGTTTCTCCACAGATTCTTGTTTAGTCTGAGTACCTAATGCAAAAAGAGTCGAAAAAGTGACTACAAACTATACTTCAGATTATAAAACTTACGAAGCATAAAGAGATGGCTTATTGTGTAAAAAAGATGTGTGGACCTAAGAAAAAATAGTTTATGCTTTTGAAAAATCAGTAAGGGTGCCCCTGTCAGCCTATACATAGGAACATATCATAAATCCAACACGAAAAAAAATCACAAGCCCAATCACCAAAGGCTCCCATGCCAATATACAATATATATTGTGGCACAATTGTACTAAGATTCTCATTCCCATGCTATATATTGTGCCTTGCTCTAATATTGTTTGGCACATCCTATAATAAAAATTGGTACTTAATTGAATTTGTGACACAAATATGTGTCATCACAAGCCCTGTGATAGCCTTTCAGACATCTGGAATGGTTGTCACATACACATTTCTCAAATGTACTATATAAAAATGTGACTTATAGTAATCTGATGTAGTGGCCCACCGGGCCAATCCCTGTCTCTCAGCCAAAATCCATAGAATATCACATATCATGGGTGCACCCTTTAGTGGTAGCCCTAAAATGGCATGTAAATCATATAGTGTGAATGTGATCTCAATGGTAACCCCATCCATGGTCCACCTGAAGGTATCAGTACCAATCTCCCAGAAATCTATAAACATCACTACTCAATCAGCATCCAACAATACCCATCACATCCCTATGATTCCCTCAAAACTAAACTAATCATACTTACTTTGTCCACACTTGATAACCTCCCTAACAAATTAGGTACCCACTGTCTGCCACAACTAGACCCATCTCTACCCTTGCAAAAGTCAAACATCACCCAATCAATCTCTAAATCAGAAAAACATCATTAAAAACTCAAAATTAAGCGAAATAACACATTTTTGACTCCATCAACCATCTAATTAAATGTCATTGGCCATCTTGTCACTTTCTACCACATCGACTAATTGAGAATACATCGTCGGCCATCTTTTCCCATTGTACTTTATTGGTCCCCCGACTAAATGTCATCTTCCATTTATCCATCCTCCATTACATCGGGCTTTCAAAAAAATGTCAATGACCATTTATCCATCCTCTACTACCTTGTTCTTTTGACATAACATCATCACCTATGTTGATGAAGCATGGTCATGTGGCCTCCTTTTTGCCCCTATTAATTACACATCAAAAATTATTGTACCAAAAAGTCACTTGCATTTCACCGCTTCATACATTTTGGCTTCCATCAAGGTAAGCTCGACCATGTGGATTTACCCCAAGACATACTTTTCTAAATCTGGCTTGTCTACCATCCCATATTCAAATACAAAACCTATGTGCATGATCATTGCAGCCAAGCCCAAAGTCATTCCATGTGGTTGCCTCTATGTCCTCTAGTCATCGCTTCTCCTTGTATCGAACATGGTCAATTAGCTCAAAGCCCCAAAATCTCAAAATCTCTAATCTCAATATGCAAAATGAAAGTTTTTGACCCCTTTATATAGCGTCCAAACCAAAACTTCAAAAATTTACCCTTAGTTTTTTTAATATCGCCGTATCTTTGCAATTGTAGCTCCTATTTGACAATTTGGAAAAGAGCTAGAACCATGGTGCCACAAGGAATTCCATGGTACTAACAGGTTGTTTTTACAGAAGAATTAAAAATTCAGTTATTTGCAGGATTTCTGACCCCTTTTGCCAAATATTCACCTAGCACCAATAGTTAGAGCTGGTAAGTTTTCTTTACAATCGGTCGGGTAAGTGAATGTGCGCATTTTTATTTATTTATTTATTGTCAGGCCAGGAATTAAATTGCAAGAAAAAGATTGAGAGAATGAAATGGATGGGAAATTAGACAAAAAGAAAATATTTAATGAAGCTATCATGTATTCAATAAAGCTCTTCATGATGCACATATGCATACAAGTATAAATAGCCACAAAGGGAGACTCTTCGGTTCATCTTCTGGATGACCATTCAACTTCCCTTGTGTGTGCATTATTTACAATAAATTACAACCACTAATATTAAAGTGGTGAATATTAGACTTAGTATTAGGATATTATTTCTAACACTCCTTTGTAGACTAAGTCTAATGTGTTGTTTGTCCTCTACAATTTTCATGATGCAGATGATGCTCAAAATAAACCATGTGCCAAAGAGAGAAAACTAGAGAACCTAGGTTGATTGTGCCCATGAGTAGTCCAAGTGTGTTGCAGCTACATTGTATTGCCTAAAAATTGGATAACCCAAGCTAATTGCGCCCATGAGTAATCCAAAAGTGTGTTGAAGCATGCATTGAAAGGCCCAACTTTCTGTCAAGATGAAAATGTGAACTAATTATTGTCCACAAATCTCTCAAAATGAAGGCACATGTCATCAAATAAAATACTACTCATGTGGCAAAAAATAGCATCGCAATCCGATGAACTAGCTCCATGCATAGTCATCTGAATGAAGTGTAATCTCTGATGTATCAGATGCTGGTCTGATCATCACTCACTGTAGTGCACAAGCTATGGTGCACAATATGCAGCTATATGCTATAATCTGCAATATGCTGCAATGTATGGAGTATCAGCTCGAAGAACTCAAACTATGCACAAATTGTGGTGCACGATATTTAGCAATATGCTATAATCTACAATATATGGAATATCTGCTCGAAGAATTCGAAATCTAACTCCTGATGTTCTCCCCTATAATATGAGAGTGGAGAGCCGCTACATAGGCCCCCTAGAATAGGAACAACACACCATCCTATAATGAAAATGCACAACTCAATGACGCCCTCTTGGATTTTCATCACAAGTCTCCATTAAATCGTCCTTTGATGCTTTCAACTTAGAACTCAAGTGCAAAATTATAATCAACATGTAATCTGTACTAAACTACATATCCTGTGGTCTCAATGTGATCATCATCAATATCCCAATCAGAATGGGAAATCACAAGAAAAATATGTCTATGCTCTAGTCAATATCAATGGTATTGAGTGCATAATTATCTCTAGGGGAATTGGGTGCAACTCTGCAAATCTCTCAACAGGTTGTCACTCAATAGAATCTGCACTCGCATAACCAAGCTCAACAATATCTACAAGGTTGAGCTCATCATCTGATATAGTGGAGTGTACTCGCTTGTAAGACTTTGACAATAGATGAGCCTTTGATTGCCATCTCGAGTGATCTATCCATCCAAAATGCACATGCCTCATAGATTTGGTAGGTGGACCTTTGAGATAACATTGTTTAACAGAATGTGTATGCTGACCACATGATAGACAAGGATGTAGGTCAAAACAATCACTGGAGGTATGACCACATGTCCACAATGACAACATTTTTGGACTTGATGGATTGTTTTAATTTAAGTTGACTTTTGGTTGACTTGACTTGGCAATTTCACTGGATTCACCAATAGCTACAGATTCAATGCGACTTTGTTCAGAATACCTCCGAACACAAATTTGATAGGTTTGGAATATTCTGGTATATGAAAATTCACAACACCTGTAAAACCTAGACCAATACAATGTTTGTTGTGTTTCATTGTCTCCCAAACTCGCATAACATTTGCAAATTTGACAACAGGAGGGGACTAACATGTATTATATCCACAATAGATTTGGATTGCTTAGGTTTTGAGACAATATGATTGGACTTAATAACTTTGGTCCTTTTCCTTGCTAACACTGGTATAAGGCTTATAGTGTTCTACAATAGGATTGTTAACAATGTTATCATATTGGTCAAGAGGATGTGCCTTGTGAGAATTGATCTGATTTTGTAGATGAACTATCTCTTGTCTCAACAAACTGTGCTGATTGCAAAATTGCATGAACATTGGTTTGAACTGTCTCCAACATTCTGAAATCAAATCTGCTTCCTGATTTGTGTGGACATGAAGTTGCAAAGATAGTATGTCATCTGAATATAATGTTCTCATTGTGTATTTAGTGTGCTGCAGTATGTAGAATAATGAGTTTTGAGTTAGGTAACGTCCAAAGTGCTCAAAAAATACAAAAAATTCTTGATTGAACAAGTCTTTGCACTTTGACTTTCTTTCAAACAAGTTTTTACACCCTTATTTCTTCAAAACACATTTTAGAAGCTACAAAATCAAAATTCATCTGCATAAATGATTTCAGTATCCTTTTTACATGAAAATGAGTGGTCATAAACCAATTTTGGCCATTGTATGCAAAATTTACATTGTTGACCCCTAAGTATTTGTACTCGTTGGAATTGTGGACGAGTCTAGTTTCCAAAAAACAAATTTCAGATTTAACTTCGAATTAATGTCCTAGATATGATGACAAATGCAGGCAATTTTCCTGGTTTTGCCAATTAATTCAAAATTGCTAATTTGAACAAAATAGAACAGGGCAAGTTTTGAACTTTGGATCTCTTGGAAATGAAAGGACTTGGAAAATGTTTATATCACCTATCTCAAAATTACAAAACTTGACTATTGAAAGCTTCTCCAAAAAACAATATTAAAACAACTTATATAAAATTTGAAAGGCTTATTCTTCACCAACGTGGAGAGGACAATATGAAAAGAATTCTGACGCCATGTCAGGTCTAAGCACTATTAGTGCTGGCAGCTTTTTAACACCTATATTTGCAATGAAATGCCTTTATAGGTTTGCAGGTTAAAACACAAGTCTGACAATGGAAAAACTCAGTGTCACCACTTTAAATAACAGTCCACACATCGAATAGAAAGGTTTTGTGGAGATGAAGAGGAGCAGGTGCATGGCGAGTGGAAAAGGAGCAGTCGTGTGGTGAGCATAGAAGAAAGTTGTTGTAGATGCAGGCAATCATCAACAATATGACTCCCACTTATGTTGCATTTGCTGTTACAAAATGTCTTGCCCAAAAAGCCAAGTTGCCATACGGTTTTCATCAAGCCTGGGACAGGGAATATTGTTGGACGGTAAAAAATTAATCTATGCACAACATTGAGTCACCATTGTCCCGCCAATGAGTAGAGCTAAGCTGAATTGAGCAGGGCAATGGAGTGGCGACCTTATAACTTCCATGTGGGCAATTGGTGGTATGAGGAGATTCCAATGAGGTCAGTCAAACCAAGTTTGGCCAACAACCCAAATAATCAAAGAAGAAACGTGGAGAGCATGTTGAGGATGTGTCTGTTCAAAGAGATAAACCACTTTTGAGATTCATAAATAGTGGTCTGAAGGAACCTGTTCCACCAAAAACAAACGACTAGAAACTTTGTGAGCAAAAAGCAACACGACACCTCCTTGAGTAGCTTAATTAAGTTCAAGCCAAAGCATTGTTGGATGATGCAAAATGGAGTGGTGTAGGTGTGGAGGACTAGTGGGCTATTAGCAGGTGCAAGATAGATGGAATGCCTCGATTGCAGTACAACTAAAACTCTTCTTAATTTAATGATCTCAAAAAAAATTGCAGGTCTGAGACAATATGCAGGTTGTACATGTTAATATTAGGAAGAAGTAATAAAGAATGGATTAGGATGGAAATCCAATTCACTACATGTTAATAATATGAGGAACAAATAAAGAATGGATTTGGATGGAAATCCAATTCGCTGGGAATGAATGGAGGATGAATGAATGGAGGATGAAAGAATGGAGGAAAAATAAATGGAAGAACCTAGATGCTCTAATACCAATGTCAGGACAAGAATTAAATTGCAAGAGAAAGATTGACAGAATGAAATGGATGGGAAATTAGACAAGAAGAAAATATTCAATGAAGCTCTCATGTATTCAATAAAGCTCTTCATGTAGATGCACATATGCATACAAGTATAAATAGCCACAAAGGGAGACTCTTCAGTTCATCTTCTGGATGACTGTTCAACTTCCCTTGTGTGTGTATTATTTACAATAAATTACAACCACTAATATTAAATTGGTGAATATTAGACTTAGTATTAAGATATTATTTCAAACATTTACTATCATTTATATCATATTTATCAGCTTTTATTGAGTCATTTATTATCTTATACTATGTTATTCACAAAATATCATCTCTTGCTACACAATTGTGATGAGTGATGGGCATTTGTATACTCATTATTTTCATGTCGTCGACACACATTTCTTGTCCGGGGCTTGGCAATGCATTCATCTCCCGAGCGTATGTTTAAGTATACACCGCTTAATCTCCCTAAGTGTCTGTTTACGCATACACCAGATCGGGGTGGGCCGCTAGTATCACTTGTGAGAGATGTGCCATACACTATCCTTCCTACTACTGCCTTAATGTGATGCAGGGGTCAATACCAAAATTTGCTTCACCATATTATCAAGAGCTTGAACCTACTCTATTACTCCATCCACCCCTGCTAGAGGATCATTAATTTATGTTCATGCAACATCATCTGTTTGTATTCCTTTTCACCTTGAAATCCAATGAGACCTAGTACCAACTAATTCTTGAAGACAACAACTGGAGGAGGGTTAACTTGATGAGCAAAGGTGATCACCTTGTGATCACTGAAACAATATATAATAGATGTAAAGAACTTCTATGACTGTCCCAAGCTACAAAATCCGTTCATAAAGTCTCTAGCATTCATACCTTCTTGAGTTCTCTTACCATACACCTTTGCTTGCAAATGGAGCTTTTCTTCAATATAGTCACAAGTTCTTCTCTTCTTGATTGAACATGACCAAGGCAACAAACCAATGTTTCAAGTTCCTTTACGAATGCTCAAGCATCTCTCTACTAGTGTGCAGTCTCAATACTCTGCCCTCAAGACTGAACTTAGTCTAAAAACATCCAATTCAAACTCTTAATACTCAATCAGTTGGTTCCCAGGGCATACCCACAGCTCAACAGACCTCCCTTCACAATGGTTGAGGTATTCATGAGCTCCATATACTGTCCTAGATCTAGGTTTTTCCTTTATCACCTCCTTTATGGCTGTAGCATACAAAAATCAGGCCTATTCTGACCCTAGCTATGACAGTAGGCACTTAGGACTTTGATCTCACCTGTAGCTTGATGGATCCACTTCAGAAATTTCATCAAGATGATTGATACAAAATTTAGTGGCTTGATTCCACGTTATGACCATTCATGCACTTTCATTCCTCTCTCCACTGTACACTGTGTATTCCTTGTCATAACTCAAAAAAACAGTCACGTATATCTTGAGCGATACAAATCCATTATCCTTGAAATTTGGACAGTAGTTATATCATGTAATTACAGAGGTATCCTGAAATTTTCAAGCAATTTCATCCATGCAGTAAAAAGTTATGCTATTTTTCCCTAGATCGGCCAGAGAGCCTTCAATTTGCTATAAAACTCAAATTATGCATTTTCAAAACATACAAAAATTACCAATGTGATCCACATCACCTGTAGAATCTTTCCATGCTAATAATCAAGAGATTTACATCATTTGAATGTCATGGAGGGTTTCTATCTTGCTGTCCTGCCAGGGTTCTTGTGCACAGTCCATTGAAACAAGCTATTTCATGCAAACCAGAGTATAATTCTTCTTTCAAACATCATACACATGTTGTTATTCATTGTTCCATCTTCTAAAACCTTGAGAACCCCCTGTCCTACTTCATCTCCATCGAATCACCTATGAAATAGGTATTCATTAGCTAAGAATAGACTCTAAAGCTCCTAAACTGACTCCTAAGCCAACTCACACTCCTAGGAAGACTCAACCATCTTCTCAACATAGAAATCCTGTGTATATCACCTTAATATTCTCCTATAATCCGTACAAGGCAACTATTACATGATGTCAAGGCTTAAAAAGACCTTAATTAGCCTATATTACTCCTTAAATGCCAAGTCAAGTCACCTTACCAACTTCTTGCAAGCATATATTCGTTTTTACAACATATTTAACTCTAACACACCTATAGACAACATGTATCATGGTCTTGTATGACCTTATTATGTCTTATTCCTTGATGCTCCTGCATCAGAGTGCCCTTGAGAAAAGAATTTGAGCTCCTGCTCAAATAGTTCTTCTTCTTTCTTGTCTTCCAATTCATCCTTATTGCATTTGCTGGTATAGTTTGTCTCCTCCATCTGCTCTTGCATTTCCTCTCCTCAATTCTACTCTTTTTGCTTGCTCCTTGCTTCATCTTCCTCTTCATGGTCTTTGTCTTCAATTCTGCCTCTTGTTGGTCTTCTATCTCCTTCACTAAGTATGTTAACTCTGGTTTGTGTTCATAACAGCATGTAGTTACAGCTCCTTGATCATTGCTAAGAATGTTCTCATAAGACTTAATAGTCTTCTCCACCTGCTCTATCAATAATACTCTTTCTCTTTCATTTTTGGCGTTTTGATAAGCTTGCTTCACCTTAGGAATGAAGTGAAGGTCTGCAATGCAAAAATCTACCTCCTCAGCCTGTTTTGAAGGTTCATATGCCTCCTCAACTGAAATCTGATTCCCTTCTACCACCTCTTCACTTGTCTTATTTTTATCTCTATCTACATGAGTATCCTTGTCCTGATATATGACTTCCTCTAATGCTTTTAGTTCTTCTTTCAGCTGTTCCATGCTTATGTATTCAAAATCATACTTTGGTGCTTCTCTACCTTTAAATGCCTCAATTTCATCATCACATGTGTCTTCTATATCTTCTTCCAAGTCAGCTCCATCAACTTCTCTTTCATCTTCATCATATATAGGACCTGTTTTTTCTTCATCCTTCTCTGAACTCTGACTTCCCTGACTGTACTCAGCTCTTGCTTCACCATCTTTTGAGGACCTTCCACTTTCCATTACTTCATGTTTGATGACTTTGTACTGCTGCTCCTTGAAGCTCTTAGCTTTCCATACCTTGTTCTGGATGACCTTAGGTTGATAAACCATTTGTTTTTCATGTTTTCTTCTCCATTCATGAGTTAGGCTGTGTTTGTACTTATTTCTACTCTCTTGTGCACCTGCATACTGGACTGATTTTATCTTGTAAACTGAATTTTCCTCCATACCTTGCCTTGGTTCTTCATGACTGAGCTCCAGTTTGATGGTCTCTTTCTTGGACTCTGCCTTCTCCTCTTTGTCCTTAGTTTTCTCAAGCCATTTAGGCATCACATAATTATGCTTGATCTCTTTGGGTAGCATATACTTTTGATGACCTGCTGATTTATCTTCATTCTCTATTTCCTTGAACCTTCTAGGCATTGCATGATCACACACATCTTCTTGTGTTAACCTCTTATCATTATCTTGCTCTAGGTCTTCTTTAATGTCAGAAACATCACTGTCATAAATCTGATCATCATATTCAGTCATCATACTTACTTGTTCAATGGCTTTTAGCTTGCCTATATCCTCCTTAATGGCTTCTTGTCTGGCTTTACTCTCTTCCTGGACTTCTTCTTCACTTGGGATGCTATCCAATGCATCATAATACTCCATGTTCTCTGTCATGCTTCCCTTGTCATCATGGAAGTCTTCACTCTTTTCATATCCCTCTTCAAGCTGGTCCTTGCAGCTGTCTTGTTCATTTCTCTTCATATTTCTCAAGCTCTTAAGCTTAACCTGCATCAACAAGTTCTTCATACCTGCAAACATAAACAAAAGCTTAGATATAAAAACAAGAGACCATAGTGTCTCCATGAGTGCTCCTTTCCTTAGCACCTTCCTCTCATTCTCCTTTCCTTCCTTAAGTGCTTTTTCGGCACTTTCTCTTCTTTCTTGTTCTCTACAATGAGAACTTCTTTCACCTCTTCTTGTTGCTCATCTGGCAACTCTTCTTTCTTCTTCAAGGCATCCTTTCTGTGCCTTCTATCTCTTTTCACCAATGACCTCACAGGCCATTTCATCTTCCCTCTCAATACTAGGCCACCTTTCTTCGATGGCTCTCTTCTTCCTTCCCGCAATCAGTAACCACATGGTGGTCATTTTCTCCAAATCTCTCTTCACTTCATCTATTTCTTTTTGAAGTGCCAATCTTCCTCTCATCTTCTCCTCTTTCCTCTTTTTCTCTTTCTTTTCTTGTTCCTTTTGATAGCTTAGGAACTTAACCAATTCACACACTGCTCCTACCTCCATGACTGATTCAATCACAAACTTTACAATATGGAGTTCTCTGAAAATTATAGAAATAAATAGCTTGAAAACATGTGTTTGTTACCTTGAACTCCTTGGTATTGGATCTACCTTTCGTTTCCTGTTATGGCTGTCCTTTGATCTCCTATCTCGCTCTGATACCAAAAATGATGCACCATCTTAACTCAGCGCCTCTATCTCAACTTTTAGAGCTTCATGAATACCCAGAAGGTCTAACAAGATTCATTGGCTCTCATTTTCCCATAAAACCTTGCTCCTAAAGTTTCATGGCTTAAAGTTTTGTCTAACTCCCTCTATCTCATTTGTTTTTTTATTTCTTGCTCTTGAGAAACCAACTCATTTGGGACAGTCCTAAATCATTCATAACTTTTCTGGGTCTTTGTTTTAGGACTCCAAATTTTTACACAAGGTCTGTATATTCTATAACCCTCTCCACACAAAATTTTAGATCTTCAACATTCATCTAGCTCCTTAAATCAAGCATTTACCAGTCTGATTTCTGAATCTTAACATTTAGATCAGCCACAGTCATGTTTTACACAAAATGAAGGCAATATCATTAAATATTTCTCCTTATAGGTATTAAAACATATTATTCATACCTGGATGGTGTCCTCCGAGCCTTCATGCATTGGTTCTTAACTCAAATTCTCCTTGACATTAGCCCTTTGAACATTTTATTGTGAACTAACACAGTCCTAGACCACTGTACAGTCTGATTATAACTAGAGGGAAGGAATTTCCCTTGTACCTATATGCCCAATGTCATTCATATTCAACAAATATACCTGGATAGGTGCCCTCCAATAACTTATCAATGGATTTTCATCATATTGTGTCCATTTCCTTCATGTTTGCAGTCTTCCTTTCTTGCCAAATACAGTCCTAATCCTGTGCAATCATCTTTTATATGCTAACAAGGTAATAACTTCATGCATTCAAACCTGAGATCATGCAAATACATCCCATATATCCCTATTTTGTCTATCTTATCAATCTATCATCATGATTAGCAATGCTATAAAGCAAAAACTGTGTATGTTCTTTATTTGACTGTAACTATACATCACTGTTGTATCTCGAATACACAGTCACCTATAGCTTGAGCGACACAAGATCATTCTTCACAAAATTTGGATGGTCTTTAGATCATATCAATGCAGAGATATTGTAAAAGTTTCAAGTGATTCTATCCATGGAATAAAAAGATATACGAAGCCCTAGTTCAGGCCCGAGAGGCAACAATTTGCTATAAAATCCAAATTATGCATTTTCAAAACATACAAAAATTACCAATGTGATCCAAATCACCTGTAGAATCTCTTCATGCTAATAATCAAGATATTTACATCGTTTGAAGGTCATGGAGGGTTTCTATCTTGCTGTCCTGCCAGGGTTCTTGTGCACAGTCCATTGAAACAAGCTATTTCATGCATTCCAGAGTATAATATCTTCTTTCAAACATCATACACATGTTGTTACTCATTGTTCCATCCTCTAAAACCTTGAGAACCCCCTGTCCTCTTCATCTCCATCGAATCACCTATGAAATAGGTATTCATTAGCTAAGAATAGACCCTCTAAAGCTCCTAAACTGACTCCTAAGCCAACTCACACTCCTAGGAAGACTCAACCATCTTCTCAACATAGAAATCCTGTGTATATCACCTTAATACTCTCCTATAATCCGTACAAGGCAACTATTACATGATGTCAAGGCTTAAAAAGACCTTAATTAGCCTATATTACTCCTTAAATGCCAAGTCAAGTCACCTTACCAACTTCTTGCAAGCATATATTCGTTTTTACAACATATTTAACTCTAACACACCTATAGACAACATGTATCATGGTCTTGTATGACCTTATTATGTCTTATTCCTTGATGCTCCTGCATCATAATGTCACCATCATATCTACTTATTTGTTATCTTTGTTTTCCTTACGCATTTCCCGCACATAGTAGATGACATTGTGTAGCCCCTATTTTGACCAACATCATTGACCAAGTCAATGACATGTTTTCTATGGGATTCTTTTTGTCATCGTCCTGGCCGACAATGTTGGCTAGAACTAGGTTTTGACTTTTACGGACTTGATAAACATTTATAAATTTCCCTTTTGTCATTTCTCACAATAAAACATGAACAATCCGTTTTGCTTGAACATGTAAATCCACCATAGGAAGAAGATTAGGATTTAGGGCTTCAGAGGAGCTTTACACCGAGTGTTGTCCTATTTTTTTCAGGGAAAATTCACTAGAAAACAAGACAACCATACCATAGTGTCAAAATTTTCATGTTATACCTTTCCAAGACACCCCCAGTGTCAGCCTATTCCTTGTACTAATCCTATCCTGTCATTCAAATGGTCCACAAGTAAATGTCATCCACTCCCCTAGGTGATTTAGGAAGAAAAGATCATTCAAGTGTTTTTGGAGCAAGTGTCTCAAAGCGGGTTTTCAAGCAAAGCTTAGAAAGGGCTCTCATCAACCTTTCTAAGATAAGTGTATAGTCACCGAGCAGTGTCGAAGACCTATTGTTATCCAATTTTTCCCCCCTGGCAAAATTGGTTAACTTGCAAAAATGGATTTGGGCAACTTCATGGAATCTCGGTGATGAATCTGGAAAAATAAGCTATTTCATGCTTTTGGGCACTTGGAATCATTTAGATGCACTTTCTCCTTCTCTCTAGGCTTCGAAGTTCAACAGCTTAGCCAAAATTTGGGATAAAAATGGTTAAAATGGATAAAATTGGCTTTGGAGGCACTCTACTCTCTCTTGCCTAACTCAACTCTCTACTTGGCCTAAGGACTTCGAAAATTTTGGAGAAAAATAGAAAAAGGGTCATTTTAGTGTATTGCGGATCAGAAGGCTGTGGGTGGAACTTGTGCCACTAGAACTAAGGTTCCCGCATTCGATTTGGGCCCGAAATGCAAAGGATCAAGTGTTGTGCGGTGATGCTTTGGTCTCGGAGGGAATGGCGGAACAAGTTCTCGCTGGGGTCATGAGTTCTCCGCAATGCCGATTGGGCCGCAAAGCAAAGGATTCAAGGGTAGAGCGCAGATAATGTGGGTACTTAAGCGATGCGGAGGAACTTAGTGCGGCAGGAACGAGTTCCCAGAACTAAGGTTCCCCGCGAGTGTTTCGGTTTGAAAATCAAAGGAGCTCAAAGACGATAGTATAATGCGGATGGAAGCGGGATGCGGGCATAAGGACGTCGGGCGGAACAAGTTCCATCGAGCAAAGAGTTCCCCGCAAAATCCTTTCGGCCAAGAACAAAGAAACCAAAGGGAGGAGTTAGTGTAGTGCGGAGAGCCGAGGAGATGCAGGCACTAACGTCCCGGGTGGAACAGTTCCTAAGTTCCACCCGGGACTTGATTATCCGACCCAGCGCAAGACAAGACTATTGCGAGGAAAGAAGAGGATATGGGCACAAATGGAACTGCTCCTCCCCTGCCATAGGTTCTCCGCACCCCATTTCACTCATAATCCAAAGGAGAAGAGTGATTAATTGCAGACTGTGGAAGCGCCCAGGGAACCCGTGTTCCTCCTTGACCCCTCTGGATCCACATGGGCATATCTTTCACCTAGGTTGTCCAAATTTGACAAAATTGGACTTTTTAGAAAGGTCTTTTCGTTTTCTTCACCATGATAACAAAAATCTGGAGTTTGCAAGGCATATGAAAGGTCACAAGTGGAATAGGAATGTGAAGAGTCGTGTGAGGGAAGATGAGAAGACAATCCATATTTCTATATATTGTAATGACTCCCTCATTCCAAGGGGTTGTCAATTTTGTGAGTTCATGAGAGAATATTCCTTGTGAAAAAGCAAATAGATAGCAATTCTTCTACTTCTCATTTCTATATTCTTCCCACTCTTGCTGTGTACAATTTTGTCAAGCATCAATAAAGAAAGGAGTTTCTTTCCTTTTTTGACTAGGAGATTTATTGAAACTTTGTGCTCATAAATTTTAACTAGTCTTTTTGCCATTTACATAATTGTTCTTCTAATCTTATGTGTGTTGGAATTTTCTGGTTAATGGTTATGGGAATCTGATTTTCTACCTACAACATTAATCCCTCTCCCTTTTTCTCACTCTTTAAGCAAAGTCCTCTCTAACAAGCAATTGCTAGCTTTTGTCGTAGGGTCAGTCGAGTGCCCCTGTTGGATCCCCAGCCGTAAGGCCACCATAGAAAACAAATTGCATACACACATGTAAACACAAAACTGCATCGTTCAAGTAGAGGGACTCGCATTCTCGGAGCGTTGGCAAGATAACCACTAGTTTGTCCACTCGACAAATTTTCTCGCCAACAAGAAGACAAGTTAGCATAAAAGGCCTCAAGGCTTTAAAAATAGGAGTTGCATCCACAAAGTATACCAAGTCTCTAGAGTCCCCAACTTTGGAATACTTTATATTTCACCTATCCATCTTTACTTAACCTACAACCATCTCTCACAAATTGCTTCAAGCCAAGGGGGAGATTGATGCACCTACAAATCAACCAAAAATACGTATCCCTAACTCTAATCTGTCTTTCTTTTGTACCTTGGTTGATATTGTGGATGTTTTATGCTTCATGTATTAGAGACTATAGTAAGGTACATGTTTGTTCCTTTATTATCATCTTATGATTTGGTTAGAGTTAAGCACACAACAAAACCATCACATTAATCATTATGCGTAAAATAGTACATATAAAAGCGGGCTTGTACGTCTCCTCTCCTAATAAAAGGAGTCAAAAGTGCTACTATATCATGAACAAAGTACTATTGTTATGTGAGTTGATATAACTCACATAA